>CM071864.1:12024447-12055014 GCA_036759665.1 Gynandropsis gynandra
ATCTACCTAAAACTAGACCTAAGAATGACATAAAAACTACTACGGATTACGTGTTATCAAGGATGTCGGCGATCTGGTCTTCCCCGTGAATGAACCGTAAGTCAACCCTACCTTCTGCTTGTGCCTCTTTCACAACATGAAACCGTATTTTAATATGCTTAGTACGTTTATGGTCTATCGGATTCTTACCGATAGCGATTGCGGCTGTGCTGTCACTGAAAATCGGAACTCCCCCTTGCATGCGAAACCCTAGCTCTTGAAATAGCCTGGATAACCATGCTGTGTGGTTTGTTGCCGCGCTTAGGGCCATGTATTCGGCCTCAGCGGTCGATTGTGCTACAATCGACTACTTCTGGGTCTCCGAACTAAAAATTGAACTCCCGGTCGTAAAACAGAACCCACTTGTGCTCCTCATGTCACTTAGACTCCCCGCTAGGTCTGCATCTGCATAACCTACCAACTCCGATTATTCAACCCATTCAAACTTCAACCCGTAGTCTTTTGTTTCTTTTATGTACCGTAGTACTTGTTTTGCATTTTGTAGACTTTGTATTGTTGGTCGTGAATTGCTTCTTGACAGGTACGAAGCCGCAAAGGCCGAGTCTGGCCGTGTGGATGCTAGGTACAGTATACCCCCCACAATACTTCGGTACTCTGTCTGCTCGGTAAGTTCTTTGCCGTCCTCTCTTACCTTGCAGTTCAGAGTCAAGGGGGTGCTCACCCCCTTAGAGTCCAACATACCGAACTTCGAAAGAAGTTGCGTTGCATAATTTTCTTCACTTAAAAATATGCCATTGCTGAGGTTCTTAACCTCAAACCCGAGAAAGAACTTCAATTAACCCAAGTCACTCATGTCAAACGCTGAGCTTAGCTTGGCTTTAAAATCCTTAATCATCTTAAAACAACTCCCTGATAAAATTATGTCGTAAATGTATAAGCATATCACCAAGATATTACCTCCTTTATCTTGGATGTACATTGCCGCATCGCAATGACTCCTAATACACCCTTCTTGTAAGAAAAATGTATCAATCTTGCTATACCAAGCCCTCGGTGCCTGCTTCAATCCATATAGGGCTTTGTTAAGACGTAAAACTTTATGTTCAAAACCAATTACCTCGTATCCTGGTGGCTGCTCTACGTACACTTCTTCTTTTATCTCACCATTTAAAAATGCCGACTTAACATCCATCTGATGAAGCGGCCAATCCTTCTATGCCGCCACGGCTATCAAGTTTCGAATAGTGTCATGCCTTGATACCGGGGCAAACGTCTCACCATAGTCCATCCCGTAGGTTTGGGTAAACCCCCGAGCCACTAGTCATGCCTTATACTTTTGAATTCTTCCCTCTTCATCCGTCTTAACCTTGTATATCCACTTCACCCCTATCACTTTCTGATTCGCGGGTGTCTCAGTTAGATACCAGGTCTCATTCTTATGCAACATTTGCATTTCTATGTCCATCGCCTCCTTCCACTCTGAGTGTTTTAGAGCCTCTTCGTATGAGGTAGGTTCTATCACGGCTAGATAACAACTCTCTTCTGGTTGTATCCCCCCTGTGTCCTCCTCGATTCGATACAAGTCGCTTAGTCTCCGTGTTCTATGAACTTCACGGGATGACTCACTGGTATTACCAGTGCTAGGCTCTTTTGATGATGGAGTGTTAGACAATGAAAATTGCAGAGGAGTACCTAGAGGTGTTCTCCTCGTGCTACTCTCACTGTCCCTTACCATTGACTATCCCAAGGTGCTCCCCACTTCAAACGTAGTTGTAGGTACTCCCTCGGGGTTACTGGAATTCTGTGGATTCAGAAATACCATAGATTTAGGTACTTCCTTCTCCCCTTATTTAGTTTACCAATCCCAGCTCTTCTCCTCGTCAAATATAACATCTCTTGTCACTTCCACCTTTCCCGTCTCAACCACATAAACCCTGTAGCCCTTACTCTGACTACTGTACCCCACAAAAACACCAACTTGTGACTTGTCGTCCAGTTTTCCCCGTCTCTGTGCAAGTACTAGTTTGTAACACAAACACCCAAAGATTCGTAGGTTTCCAATAGAGGGCTTGTGCCCGCTCCAAACCTCCAAGGGGGTTTTGTCCTCTAGTGCCCTAGTAGGCAACCTATTCTATATGTATGCCGAAGTAAAGACTCCCTCTGCCCAAAACTTGTTGGGCATGTTCTTATCCTTCAGCATACACCTAGTCATCTCCATGAGGGTCCGATTCCTCCGTTCTGCCACCCCATTCTGTTGTGGCGTATATGCCACACTCAACTCTCTTTCTATCCCCTTTGCAGCCAAGTAATATGAGAATTCTTTCGAATTAAACTCAGTCCCTCTATCAGACCGCAACTTTTTTATCTTCTTCTTCGTTTGATTTTCCACCTTTGTTGCGAACCTCCTAAACGTTGCAAACACATCTGACTTGAGCCTCAAGAAATAGACCCAAGTCATATGGGAATGGTCATCTGTGAATGTTAACAAATACACGCTCCCATCTAGTGAGGGTGTATCCATCGGTCCACACAAATCTGTGTGGATCAAATCCAGAATTTGCTTTGCCTTGTACTCCGAGTTCTTAGGAATCTTCGTTCTATGTTGTTTGCCCTTTGCACACCCTTCACACACCTCATTCACCACATCAATCTGTGGTAACCCTTTCACCATCTTATCTCGTTGTAACTTCTCCAAATTATGAACTCCCGTATGACCTTGCCGCTTATGCCATAGGTCCGAGACACTCATTTTCTCCTCGGCTACTCTAGCCTCCTATTTAAAAATCCTCCACTTGAGAGGATATGCCTTCTTAACCATTGGTACTTCAACCACCTTCGCACCAACTTTGTCTTTGATCAAGCACTTGTGTTCCGTGAACACGACTTCATACCCGTTCCTCACCATCTGCGACACACTTAAGAAGTTCTTATCCAACCCCGGTACTAGGAAAACGTCATTAATAATCTTAACTATGTTCTTCATATTAACTTGAATGTTCCCTTTATCGGCAGTGGTTAAAACTTCTCCATTTCCAACCTTTATAGGTACTCTAAAGCACCTATCTAGAGTTTTGAAATACCCTTCGTGTTTTGCCATATGATTTGTAGCGCCACTGTCTACTAACCATACATCATCTTCGAAAACTTCATGAGTCAAGTGTGCTGCCGTGAATAACGAATTTTCTTCTTCTTCTTCTTGCTGATTTACGTGTGCTTGATTTTGCGTGGGTCGTTTGTTCTTGCATTCTCGTGAAAAGTGACCCAGTTTGCCACAAGTGTAGCATTCTTTCTTCCCTTTGTTTTGTTTTTGATCTCCTTGTGACTGCTTGTTTCTGAAGAAACATTGACTCTCCTGGTCATTGTCTTTCTTGCATATGCTGCAATATTTTTTCCCTTTAAACTTGCTTTCTCCCTTTCCATAGGGTTTCTTGCTAGACTCAGATCTATTGCTGATCTTAAGCCCTTGAAATTTTGCCTGGAATGCTCCCTCCAGACCACCACCGTGTCTATCTTCCAGTCTCGCCTCCTGAGACTGAAAAAATATGACGAGTTCACCCACCGTGAGTGTGGTGAGATCCTTCGTCTGCTCAATGACCCCAACATATGGGTCAAAACGCTCCTGTAGTGAACACATGATCTTTGACACTAGAGTGTCCTCCTTAATCTCGTCTCCAAACGCCCTCATTTCATTCGCCAGTTCTTTAACCTTGTTAGCGAAATCCTTGATGCTTTCCTTCTCACCCTGCCGTAGAGTGTAGTAGTTTGCTCTCAATCGTTGGAGCTTGATCATTGCTGTCTTGGGGTCCCCTTGAAACCTCTCCTTCAGGAGATCCCAAGCGGCTTTAGACGTCTCGCACACGGATAGATGTGCTGCGAAAATCTCATCAGACACCGCACTGAACAAGAGTTGCAACGCGGTCTGATCTCTTGCTTCTGTCTCCTCCCATGTTTGGATCGCCTTTTGTAAATCCTAACCCATGGGAATAACCCCCGTAACAGGTTTCTCCGGTAGTCCTTCTGTGACCACCTTCCACAGTTGCTTAGATCTAAGCAATGCCTTCATTTTTATAAGCCACAGGTTGTAGCTCTTTCCGTCGAAAATGGGTATTTGTTGTGTGTTCTGCATCTTCTTGATTGTTGTTGTTTGTGCTGAGAATGTTGTGCCGTTGTCTGTGCTTGAACTGGTGCTTGTGCTAGTGCTCCCTCCCGGCCTTTAGATCCGAAAGGCTTTGATACCAATTGTTGTTAAAATGCTCATGAATCAATGAATAATATTCATGAGCTTCTTCATCTTGTCCATCTTAGTATTGTGCAAACAAGAAAAATAAAAATGGTGTTGTATTTGTGTTGCTCTCCTATGTGTATTTCTCTCTTCCTCATGTGTTTATCTCTCTGTAACAATGGTGGAATTTTCTGAAAATTTGCTGAGTGTAATACGCCTTACACCCTTCGTTTGATATATGTATAATGTCTTTTACAAAAGGAGATTGTTATGTGTAACAACCTCTGACACCTAGGTACTCATATGACTATATCTTATAGGATTACTCTATAATCCCTTGCTGCATTTTTCTATCCAAAAACCTCCTCTTCCCGTTGCCTGATACTCTGTTTTTGTCGCCTGACCTCTTGTTATTTTTCACACGTGCATGGTACTCGTGGGCTTGCTTTGGGCTTCTGGACCGGACTTCTCTTCCACGGGCTTCTTCTCGCTGGGCTTCCTCTTGCTCGGTTTTGTCTCACTGGACTGGGCTTCCCGCTGGGCCTGAGTTGTGTTGGGCCTCACTTGAATAGGCCTTCTCGCCTTGAGCCCTCAGACTTTCCGCGCGCGTCTTCATCAGTTCCAGAAGGTTCTCCTCGAGCCCTCCGTCTCACGTCGCTCTCACACAAGACAGTCTCTTCAGGATGTCTTTATGGAATCTATTTGTTTGTTCACATGAATCGAATGCTTTATGGTGACTTTTTTTCTCGAAAACATTGTCGAGGTGGATCTCAGATATGCAACGCTCAGGTAGAGTGTCAGAATTCATAGGAAATTGGACCAAGCTTACTGTATTGTACAAACTTTCATTTTATGTCTCTTTAATTGTTTATCCTTTGTTTGCTTTATTGACATATCTCGATTTTTGTAGCATCAATTTATTAGTGATTTTTTTATATCCCGATTTTTGTAGCATCAGTTTATTAGTGATTTTTTTATATCTCGAATTTTGTCGTATCTTTTGTTACATTAGAATTTTTTGGATGATATGAGTGGTCCAATGCAACCAACATTTGCCAATTTAACTTCTTTGACAGAATTGTAAGTTCAGTATTAATATTACTAAATGATACCGCGTGTTGCACGATTTTGTAATAATTAAATTGTATTTTTTAAAATTTTGTACATAATTCATTAATTCAAATATTATCATGACATTTGATATATGTAATGATCAATACAAATATATGAATTCTAATGTTTAATGTAAAAGTTTAAACAATAGATTTATAAGATAATGTAAACTAACATTACAATTTATTTATAATATCTTTGAAATTTGAAACATATTTTTTCGGAGAATGTGATTGTATGATTTAGACGTGAGTTTTTTGCTTTACTGCCTAAACTTTAAAGACTAAATTTAATTTATAATATGATTTAAAAAAACTATCGAGATATTAACATAATTTTGGAATCTTTAAAATGAAGACTTAGATTTGTAATTAAAATATTCATTACCAATGAAATTAGTAAGATGTATGTATGTTGCCTAAGAAAGGCTTTGAAAAAAAAACATACATGCATTGAGGTTTTCCAAAAGCAAATCTAATTTAATTTTGAATATCCGACATTCTATATCAGATCTATCATTTGCATTGCTTTCCCCATATCATTCTAGATGATTTAGTATTTCTTGTAACTTTTGGACTAGTCGTCATTGTTATAAAGAGGTTGGGGTTACTATACCATTTGCATAGAGCCATTGCATCATGGTAGTTTTCAACCATATCTCTTGATACTCCTGTAAAAAGAGGTAATATGATTCTTATGCCTATAAATTTACTGTTTCTATCACATTTATAAATTGCGTCAAATACATTATTATATAGCTCATAATGAAGTTTTTTCATGTTGTTTCGAACCTTACGAGTCCGTTTTTGTTCAATGGTCGTATATGCATCAACCACATACCGTTGGAAGAGATGTCCTCGTTTTACTTTTTTTGTTGTATTTGCAATAGGGTATCTCCTCGTGGAAATAGGTTTGATTATTTAGAAGCAATAGATGATATTGTAAACTCATGAAGAAAGGATGAAGAGTGCTCATCCTGTAAAGTTGATTAGAAGGTTTCAATTGTAAGACAACATCTCTTTCCCCAATTGTTGATGAAAGATCTCCCACAATTAGACCAACGACTTCATCCCTTGTACGTAACTCATCCCTTGTAGGTACATCTTTGCAAGATGGTTAATATTGTCAAGAATTAGTATAAGTTTGCTAAGAATCTGCTCAACTAGATTGCATGTGCTAGAATTTTGGTTTAGCATCTTCATCCGGTATTGAACTTCATTTGTAGTGTCATATATGTAGAGTTGTGCAAAATTTTAGGGGTTTGCCTTCAATCGATAACAAAGATCTAATTTTGTGATGCTTCTGACCATGAATTCAGAAGGTAAATGGTCCAATAGAAGATGTAACAAAGTCATCAATTTTAGCACCAATTGATCTAATTGCTAGTATTGAATTGTAAGCCCGAATATTTGTGCGGAAACATTTTAAACTGTTGTAGATATCTTGAAGATACACAGGTGCAGTGGGAATTGTCGGCAATTTGACATGTTATTTCATGCAACATAAGTTAAATAGTAGCTCGCCTCTATTTTGGACATGGCTAAGACCTCCGATGTGTCATACTAATGCACTGCAATGTGGGCATTCAATTATAGTTTCCTCTTTGTGAGCATGTGGATTTGGCAAACCTAATAAATTAAGTAATATACTAAGAATATTTTATTATAAATAATGTGTTACGTGCAAAATGACTTATAATAAAAATAGTAGGAATGATTCAAACAAACTGTTTGGTTGTGATTTAGAAATGCATGCAATAGCAGTAGTGCTTGTAGTTATAGTTGTTATACAATTAAACAGATGAGCTTTGTGATTTAAGCATTATTTTAAACATTGTTTAAGAATTTTAGGTGAACGGTATTTAATTTTGATATTTTTAAGACAATAAATATAATAAAATAAATTTATGTCATATTTTTTTGTGTCGACTATATTAGAGATAGGCAAATTTGATCCTAGTTTGTATTGATTTGGTTTGGTTTTATTTGGTTTTTGTTTTAATAATATATGTTAAGAGTGGACACTTTGGTCTCGGTTAATAGTGGTTTTTGTGTCGATTATTATCAATGGGCTTAAATTTGAATTTTGTAATTTATGGTTAATGGTTTTATTCTTGGAAAAATATAATTTGATCTAAGAAAACTATTGCTTATGTTTTCTCCGTTCATTGTTCTACAAATTTTCTTTTTCTTCTTTAAATCTTTGAACTGTTTTGCTCTTTTACGATGATCCCTTAACACTAAGTATATTTTGGATCCAAATCTTTCTTAAAATAGGAATATTCCAGATTTCAATTTTCGAAGGCAGATGGAGAATGGAATGTTGTCTTAATTCATCAAGGAAGACATGAAATAAGATTGTCCAAGTATAAGGCTCAAGAAAAGAAAAAACTTTGGACACCCAGTGAGCTTAAAGTTGATCCTTTTAAACAGTACAAACTAATACAGAAGATGAAAGTCATATAAACTCTTGATTGTTTTATCCTGTCGTGAGTGGACTATGTCGTAGAAAAGCAACAAACCATGTTCTTCATGCCACACTGTGAAGCTAAACTATAGAATTTCATATCAACAACATTGAACTCTAATTCTTGAAATCCCTTTCACATTATTCAATGTTCCTAATAGGACAAAAAAGAAGCAAATTCTGAATACTTGACCGATCCATAACTCTAGATTTTTCAGCATTGGAACCTTTGCGTGAAAGCACAATCGATCCTATATTATGATAAGATACCCACAACACTGATAAACATTGATAAAGTAATTTCTCAAATTTTACGAAAAAAGTCTTTCCTTTCTTATATACCTAGGTACATTTTGCAACCACTTCTTAGCTGAGACACACTGGAACGGTTGATCTTGTACTTCAAAAGGTATTGGTTAATCCAAATGTATGAAGTATATGTCTGAAAAATTTTTTGCTTCAAGCTAATGAAATTTATGAATCTGTTAGGCATTACAAGCAAAATTTCAAGCTAGAAAGTGGGTTGAACCTCATATGGAAAAAATGCGGTAAATTTACTTCTCAACATAACTGTTGTAGCATTGCTTTGGTAATTTGCATTTGTGATTATTTTCAAGTAGGAAGATTCAAGGAGAATCCGCGACCCTTGCACGTAATCAAGCAATGCATTATTTGAATGTGCAATATACTAATTCTCACCATCACCATCCTTGTTGGAGTTGTATTATCGCATGAGGATATTCCCCTTCACCATCACTATCCTTACGCTCTATTGGCATATAAGAATCAACTTTATTATTGCCACAAACAACTTCATCAACTACCACATTCATGGCACACCCACCATCTTCTCTTAACCCACGGGTAGGTTCACTATCAGAATTATCCTAATCCAAAATATTTATTGTTTCTCTCGGATTACTCCCAACTCTATTTTTGTTATTTGGACCTAAAATAACACAGTCATCATAATCTACAACACCTCCATCCTCACCTTCCCTAGCAATGCTTCCAAAAGAAGGAATGAGAGGTTCAACTCCCCTCTCAATTTCGATTTCACACTTTACACTTGCAGATTCTATCTCCATATACAATAGTGGTCGAATTCCGCTTATACAATCAAACAGATAACAAATAAGATGCTTGAGATTATATATATGTCGATTTCCTATTTTCAAAAATATTGGACAAATAGCTTAACTTCAACTTCGTTGTATTTTTCCTACCATAATCTCTAACCAGATGACAATAGAAAAATACTTTCAGGCTTTTCTGATCTCTACCAACCCATTTAAATTCTCCATTTGGATTTTTCTCATTTACCATCATACAAAAAATAAATCGGTGTGATTTTCTCATCCACCGAATCCATTATACATGTAACAAAAATATAAAAAGGGGGTAAATTCTATGTGAATTGATGACACTCTGTGACACACTATGACTTTGCGACTCAATGCGATTGTCCGACTCGATGAGACTCTATGACACAATGTGACTGTGCGACCCTTTGACACCTCTGCGACCCTTGTACCCCTTCGACCCTTTGACTCCTTTGCGACCCTTGTACCCTTGCGACCCTTTGACCCCTTTGCCACCCTTGTACCCCATGCGATCCTTGTACCCCGTTGCGACCCTTGTACCTCTGCGACCCTTTGACCCCTTTGTCACCCTTGTACCCCTGCGATCCTTGTACCCCGTTGCGACCCTTGTACCTCTGCGACCCTTGTCCCTCTGCAACCCCTTGACCCCTTTGCGACCCTTGTACCCCTTTATTACCATTGTACCTCTGCGACCCTTGTACATCTACGACCCTTTGACCCCTTTGCGATCCTTGTACCTCTGCGACCCTTGGACCCCTACGACCAGTCTACCTCTGCAACATTTTGACCCCTTTGTGACCCTGTTCCTACCCTTGTACCCCTTTGGGACCCTTGAACCTCTGCAACCCTTGTACCCATGTGACCCTTGTACCTCTGTGACCCTTGTACCCTTACAATCCTTGTACCTCTACGATCTTTGTACCCCTACGACCCTTGGACCCCTGCAACCCTTGTACCTCTGTGATTCTTTAACCTCTTTGCAACCCTTGTACCCATGCGACCCTTTGATCCATTTGCGGCCCTTGTACTTCTGCAATCCTTGGACCCCTGCGACCTTTGTACCTATGCGATCCTTTGACCCCTTTGCGACCCTTTTACCTCTGCGACCCTTGTATCTCTGCAACCCTTTGACCCCTTTGCGACCTTTTTACCTCTGTGGCCCTTGTACATCTGCAACCCTTTGACCCCTTTGCGACCTTTGTACCTCTGAACCTCTTGTACCCCTACGACCCTTGGACCCCTAGACCCTTGTACCTCTGCGGCCCTTTAACCCCTTTGTCACCCGTGTTCCTCTGCGACCCTTTTACCCCTTTGCGACCCTTGTACTTCTGCAACCCTCGTACCCCTGCGACCCTTGTACCTCTGTGACCCTTGTACCCCTGCGACCCTTGTACCTCTATGACCCTTGGACCCCTGCAACCCTTGTACGTCTGCGATCCTTTGACCCCTTTTGCGACCCTTTTACCTTTGCAACCCTTGTACCTATGCGACCCTTGTACCCCTGCGACCCTTTGACCCCTTTGCGACCATTTGATCTTTGATCCCTTTGACCCCTCGATAAGACTCTGTGACCTAGTGCGTTCGTGCGACTCGAAGGGACTGTCACTCATTGCGATCATTTGAAATTTCAATATATATTACTCGTTTAGACTACATCAATATAAGACTCATTTTGAAAAAGGGAGAATCGAATCTATACATATTACTCACTACCCACTCGGATTATCCAATTCACAAAAGAAACACGAAAAAGCACAAAGAACGAAAAACTCACTACACATACTTGGTTTTTCTGCAGAACGTGCTTAATTGCAAGCTTCTTTGTTAACAACAAACGATTTCAACCTATTCGCGGCGAATCTGATGCCGATTTTAGGCTACTTGCAACGATTTTGATGTTGATTTCAAGCTACTCGCGTCGAATCTGATATGGTGTGGGAGAAGAATAACTTTTGCACCACAGTAGAGAGAGAAATCGATGTGCTCTATAGGAGAGAGAAAATTTGTCTACTAATTAAGGACAAGGATAATATGGAGTTATCAAAATTTTAAGGGTGGATTTGTAGTTGAACCTTTTTTGTAGGGAAGGGTATGCTTGAAGTCAAAATAGAATTTGAAGGGTATTTTTGAAGTTATCCCATTGTTAAAATTGGTGAAAATTTAAATATTTAAATATTTTTTATATAATAATATTTTTTATATAATAATAATAATAATAATAATAATAATAATAATAATAATAATAGTAATAGTAATAATAATAATAATAATATATTAAATATATTAAATCTCTAGAATTTCTTCACTCTTCGTCGTGTTATTTATGTTTTATTGTATTTGTCATCTAGAATATAATTTATATAATGAAAAAATTAACTTTAAAATTAAATTATTTGTTGGTTTAATTCATTTATGTATAGGTGCCAGTTTGTTTAAGTGCGTTTGTAGTTATTATAACAGAAATAATAAATTCTGAAATATTAATATTTTACAAAAATTTGGAAATGAGAAGTAATTCTGTTAAAAGCATGAATTTGAGATATATCCTTTACATATTATTATGTATATTTTAGCTATTTTATGATATATATTTTATACTATACTATTACTATGGTTTATTATTTCTGGTTATAAGATGTATTAATACAGTAATTATTAAATACGCAATGTATTATAATTATAAATATAAGTAAGATATTAGAATATGAGACGTATATATATATATATATATATATTGCTATCTTAACGTTCACGTGGTAGATATCCCAATACAAAAAAATAACGATAGTAAAAATATTAAATTTGCATAACTTAATTAAGCACTAACCAATCAAATCTATATATATAAAAGGAGAATGTTTAGCTGCATTCTCTTTATGCCACCTCAACAAACATCTTCCTTTCAATTTTTTAATATCAAATAAAATTTTTTTAACATTTAATATCCTTACTACAAATATTATTAAAAATAATTAATATATATATAATGTGATATATACATAAAATTAATAATTTAATCTATTTAATTTATTTTTAAAAATCATTATTAAAATATATATAATTAATAGATATATTTTATTTATGATGTCATTAAATT
The DNA here is from genome assembly GCA_036759665.1 of Gynandropsis gynandra. Taxonomy (NCBI): domain Eukaryota; kingdom Viridiplantae; phylum Streptophyta; class Magnoliopsida; order Brassicales; family Cleomaceae; genus Gynandropsis; species Gynandropsis gynandra. The sequence continues at coordinate 12,036,449 of CM071864.1, forward strand.
TTCAAATAAATGCTAAAAATTTATATTAAAAAATTGAAAGAAGGATGTTTGCTGAGGTGGCGCAAGGATAATGTAATTCTGTAATTATTGTAACAGAAATAATAAAATCTGAAATTATTAATATTTTACAAAAATTTGGAAATGATATGTAATTCTGTTAAAAGCATGAATTTGAGATATATCCCTAAAATCTTATTATGTATATTTTAGCTATTTTATGATATATATTCTATATTATACTATTACTATGGTTTATTATTTCTGTTTATAAGATGTATTAATATAGTAATTATTAAATATGCAATGTATTATAATTCTAAATAGAAGATATTATATTTTGAATATGAGACGTATATATATATATATATATATATTGCTATCTTAACGTTCACATGGTAGATATCCCAATACAAAAAAATAACGTTGGTAAAAATATTAAATTTGCAAAACTTAACTAAGCACTAACCAGTCAAATCTATATATATAAAAGGAGGATGTTTAGCTGCATTCTCCTTGTGTCACCTCAACAAACATCCTCCTTTCAATTTTTTTAAAATCTAATAAAGTTTTTTTAACATTTAATATAATTACTACAAATATTATTATAATTAATGAATATATATATATATCATGTGATATATAGCATCACATAAGATTAACAATTTAATATATTTAATTTATTTTTAAAAATCATTATCAAAATATATATAATTACTACAAATATTATTATAATTAATGAATATATATATATATCATGTGATATATAGCATCACATAAGATTAACAATTTAATCTATTTAATTTATTCATAAAAATCATTACTAAAATATATATAATTAATACAAGTAAATGTAAAAGACATCTATGATTTTTAATTCTATAATTAAAACTTTTAACAACGTTATTAATTTCTAAATATCAATTTTAATTTAATTTTATATTTATAAATTAATAATAAATTATGTAATTACAATATTAAAAGGTATAAATTAATAATAAATTATGTAATAACAATATTAATTTCTAAAAGGTCTATATATCTATATATAAAAAAGTAGGATAAAATAAAGCTTTCTCCTTGGTCCACCTCATCAACACATGATTTTTTTTATTTTTTATTATAATTCATAATTAAGTATTACTCTCCTTTAAAAATTATTTATAGCCACTAACTAAATTTAATATCCATTGTAATTATTCCTAAATTTAATATATTCTATACATAATTTTTTTTATATATATCTTTGATTATTCAAATAATATAATAAAAACGTGGATATAAAAAATATATTCAATATAAATATAGATATATATATATATATTAAATAAATATCATATTTTCAATGTTTTTGAATAATACAATTAAGACAAATAATTAAAACATGAAACGATTTATATAAATTAAATACAAAAAATATTAATTCATAAATTAATATAAATTCTATAACAATTACAATTAATTAAATTATCCTGTTTTAAAACAAATTAATCCAAACAAAACAAATAAATTTTTAATGAATTTATACAATTGTGAAATAAAATTATTAATACCATCATAGTTTTTTGTTTTATTTTCTATTCTAATTAACAATTTAATTTTACTCTTCGCTACAAATTCTTTATTGCCACTAAACTATTATCTTATACAACATATTTAATATCAATATTATTCCTATTCACCAATTAAAATATCTATTGACCAAATTAATAGGTAAAAAACCATTTACATTCCTTTTAAATTATATGTTTATTATATTTTTTATTTATCAATAACTATTTTCTGTATATATATTCACAAATATTAAATTTAATTGCTATTATATATTTGAAGTAATAAATCAATTATTAATTTTGTTATAATTATTATTTTATGTAACTTATACTTTTGTAATAATTAATTTTTTTAAAAATAAAATAGTTCATAATTCTTATAATCATTTATTTTATTTTATTTATTATTTTAAAATTGATATAAATTTATATTTTTTATTTAAATTTAATAAATTCTTAAAATTATATATATAGATTATTGAAATAAAATATTTTGTAACTAATATTACATTATTTTTTGTCACATGTTAATTTTTTTTACCTTTTTTACAATCCTTTAATTTTTTAATTATAGTTGTAATTATTAATTTTGTTATAATTATTGTTATAAATAATTATACATTAAATTGTGTTATAACAACATTTTCCACTAAAATGTTTGTCTAATGTACATAAAAGTATATTTATGCCATGTGTTTATTATCAATATTATTACTATTGACCAATTAAAGTATCTATTGACCAAATTAATAGGTAAAAAACTCTTTACATTCCTTATAAATTATATGTATATTATATTTTTTATTAACCAATAACTATTTTCTTTATATATATTCACAAATATTTAATTTAGTTGTGATATAATTTTATAAATATGTTGAAATTGTTCCAAATCAGCCGTTTTTGTAGGAATAACTATATTAATTCTAAATTATACATAATAATATAATAAATATGCACTTTTCAAATATATAATTATATTACATTTAGATCCTATTTAAAAATTAATTAAATTTTTATTATATTTATGATAATAATTATATCATTTTATTTGCTTATTACTACACCATTATACATTAATAACTCACCCCATAATACTCTAACCTTTAGTATATATATTACATCTTACATTACATCTTACATTTTTCCTTCTTAATCTTTTAAGCAACAAAAAATCTAAAAAAGTTCCATTTTACATTTTCAATGGATACATCTAAACTACAAATTAATCGTTCTACGACCAATAACGTTGGTTTCAATGACGTATTGATTGACCGTAGTAACAGATAATTGTAGCACGATTATTCTGCTTTTGGGAGGCTCGAAATTTTAAAAAAGGGGTTAACTTATTGGTTTAGATGTGCTTCTTATCGATGAAAATGTATGTAATTTACATCTGTTGCTCGTCTTGTAGTTCATTTTTAAATCATATTTATATATTTGTCTTGTTTTAATTTGCTATTTTTTTATGTATTTTCAACAGATAAACTACTATTTTATTTGAGTTTATATTCATATCTTTGTTGTTTTTTATTCTTCATTTTTGTTTATATATTTTCTACTGATACACTACTATTTTATTTGAGTTTATAATCTCATTACATGTTTCTTATTGATAATCTACTCTTTTATTTTTATTTATTTAACAAGATATTTAATCTAATTTTATGAGTCTAATTGTTGTTTCAATTGTTGATGAAATGTTTTAACATAACTTACAATTTGTATAACAAATATAAATTTCATTCTTCATCGTGAAACATATTCCGGAGTCAGTGTGGAATCTCAGATCTAATGGAGGATCGGTGGACGAAGAGATTGCCATCGCCGTCATCGGGGTGATAAAACCATAACCCTTGAGGGTGTCGAACCATTAAGCAACCCTCAAACTACAGAAAGAGAGTTCGTGGGGGCAGAACATATCATATGGGCCAGAGTCAGAGCAAAGAGAAGAAAGGAGGAGGAAGAGGAATATGCAGAAAAATGAAAAGGAATATAAGGAAGAAGAAGAAAGAAATCGGGAAAGAGAAAGGGAAAGGAAAATATCATGGGTGATGAGTAGTTTTTTAGAGTTATTACTATTTTTGATATTATTAAATAAAATAAATATAACTTCAAAATAAATTTATTATTGTAAAATAGGAAATATTTATAAAATTTTTGAAAATCAAAATATTTTAAGCTTATAGAAATTGCTTCAAAAATTTTAAAACTTTTAAAAAATTAAATTTATGAACTATAAACTAAAAATTTGAAAATAATAAACTAAATTATTTTTCAATTAGTTTTTAGAATATATTTATTTTAAAAAATATTTAATTCTTAATAACTTAAATTCTCAACAAAAAATACATAAAATTATTAAGAAACATTTAATTATTTCAAATATTTAAAATATTACAAAAATTAAATTTAACTCCATTTTTATTATCGTTGTTTGGTTAGTATTCTCACAATATTTATCAGGTTCGTCTTCTCAATTTTTGTAATGGTAATACCGTTGTTGGCATGTCTCTGCTATTTGCTTACTTTCTTCTCTTTTCGGTTTAAAATATTGATTAATATCTTTAATTTAATAACATTTTGAAAAAAAATTAAATAATTAATTTTTAAATATTTTATTAGAAATTAAAATTTCAAATTATTAAACATAATGAAAAATTAGAATATAATCTAAAATTATTCGAAAGATGAAATAAAAACATTAAAGATATAAAAATATTTATAATTGATTACAAAATAATTGCATGAAAAAATAAATAATTTATATTATTAAATAATTTAGTCATCTAAGCATTCACAACATCAAATTTTTTTTATATAACAATTTGGTTTTTATATTAAATTTTTTGTTTTCTTTCATTAATTTTAATGTTGATGAAATAAAAGAGAAGCTTTATATAACAAATTAAAAGATCTAAAAATTCTCAATTTATATTTAATAATTAAAATAGTTATACTATTGGATTAAATTTATTAAAAATAATTAATAATATTAAGAAGTTATAATTCATTTTTTATTCTATTGTTATCACATATAATTTTATCATATAAAATAAAATTTGCATACATAATTTTTCTTTATTTAGAAAAACTAAATGAATTTATTTTTACAAAGAAAAATAATAAGTTTAATCTCTTAAGAAAAAAAAGATGATCCAAATTATATGAATCATGTGATTTGTGTGTGATATTTTATAATTAATATTTTAGGTTTTTAGAGGATCTTTATTTATTTTATAAAGTAAAATTTACAAAGAAATTTGTTATATCATTATTTAAAAAATACATTATAAAATTTATCGTTAATCAGTGGTTAAATGGCTAATTTACCCATTAATATTAAGTAATAGGTAAAGTTTTTTAAATATAATATGAAAATTTTTTACACTTTGAAAGTGATCATAGTTTTTCTTAAAATATTATATATTCATGTTATTATTTTTTTAATATAAATATTTAGTATTATTATATTAATAAATATTAAAAAATTTATTCTTTTAGTTGTTCACATTACTAATATTTTGTCTCTGTTCAGTTTGTCATCTCATATAACATAGATATTGGAACGAAAACTTTAAAATTTTTTAAATATTTTTTAATAGAAAAATAATATATTTATATAAATCAATTTGTGCATTGCGCGAATGCCTAACTCTGTTTAATGTTTATTAAAGTGTTTCTGTGATGTTAATATGATAATTTATACGATTATAGTCAAGCATTTGAAACTGATTTGACAAAAAAACTGGAAAAACAATCATTGAAAAATTGTTCATCGATGTCTTCCATGTTCAAACGAATAACATTTGGCAAGTAATATGAAGGTTTGAAGGAAATTGTCATGATCAAGATTATCGTGTTTAATTGAATCGCATAATATATATTATGATCAAAATATTGATATATTTTTTAATATTATATAATATTATATCTTATCATTGATATAAATTCTAAATTAATTAGATTACATCTAAAAATAGTTATATTTAACATTGTTATTTTTAATTCATGGATCAATAACTATTAAAATTGTTATTTTATTTTATTTTTCGTTGTATTTTCACATGAATATTTTTCTAATTCCATTAATTTTTATGCACCATGATATATATATATAAACTTTAAATAATAAAATAATTATATAAATCAGACCGTGCATAGCGCCGGTTATAATCTAGTTATATATATAAAAGTTTTTGTAAAGGAGATTTGTGGTGAAGCCACCTCAGCAAGTCTTTTTTAAACTAAATTTTTTTATTAAATATAATTATATTGATAATTAAAAAATTATTAAATGCTCGTCAAACCTAACATTAACATTGTTTACATAAATTATTTTAAATTTTTTAAATTTATTATATTTAATGAAATATTAATATATATTAGTTATAAATAATATATTAAACCTAAAATTGTAATATTTTACATAAATTATTTTTAATTTTTATAAAATTTATTATATTTAATCGAATATTAATATATTATTTATAAATCTATGTATATATTGATTTATATTGATCATTAAAAAAATATTAAATGTAATTAAATGATTTAAAATTTTTAAATATCTTTTTTAATATCTTACTAATATCCATAAAACCTCATCAAGCCTAATATTATAATATTTTACATAAATTATTTTAATTTTTTAAAATTTATTATGTTTAGTGAAATATTAATATATATTTGTTATAAATAATATATGAAACATAATATATTACATAAATTATTTTAATTCTTTTAAATTTATTATATTTAATCAAAAATTTAATATATTGTTTATCAAATTTATGTATATATTGATTTTCGTAATATATATAAAAGTTTTTGCAATAGGAGTTTTGTGGTGAAGCCTTTTTTTTTTGAAATATAGAATAATAATCAAATATTAATATATTTTTTATCAAGTCTTTTTTTAAACTAAATTTTTTTATTAAATATAATTATATTGATCATTAAAAATTATTAAATGCTCGTCAAACCTAACATTATAATATTTTACATAAATTATTTTAAATTTTTTAAATTTATTATATTTAATGAAATATTAATATATATTAGTTATAAACAATATATTAAACCTAACATTGTAATATTTTACATAAATCTATATATTAAAAGTTTTTTAAATCCCTTGCTTCTCAAAGCTTCTCGCTTCTCAGCCCTCCACCTCTGCCATATGCATTTATTTAAAAAACCCTAAATTTAGTTCATTTCACCTTCTCTCAAGATCTCTCATTCTCTCTCCTATGATCTTTGGATGAAGAAACATTAAACCGCTCGGAAGATTCTCTTCTCTCCCACGATCTCTCCTTCTCTCAAATCCCTAGATCGGTGCTCTCGCTTGCTCTCTTAATATGGTAATGTACAGACGATCGGAGAAGCGCCCATCACAGCCATGATCCTCAACTACCGCTTCCTTTTCTCCAAACTTTTCGATCACTTGCTCAAATCATTTGATCGCTGGATTTCCGAACATGCTCTCTAAAGATGGTGGTGTACGCATGGCCGGAGAAGTGCTCATCACAGCGGGTCGACGATGACAATGGAGAGCCTATTGGAGAAGATTTCCACCACCCACCCACGATCTTTAAGTACCATTTCGATTTCTCCTAAATTTTCCATTGCTTGCTCAAATCATTAGATTGGTGCTATCGTTGGATTTCTGACCATGTCTCTGAATATGGTTGTGTACGCACGGCCGGAGAAGTGCTCATCACAGCGGGTCGATGATGACAATGGAGAGCCTATTGGGGAATATTTCCACCACTCATCCACGATCTTCAAGTACAACTTCGTTTCCTCCCAACTTTTCCATCGCTTGCTCAAATCCTTTGATTGGTGCGATAGATCTCTAGACATGGTTGTGTACGGACTGCCGGTAAATCATCGGGACTGTGAGGTTTCATCTGCAACCCCATTTCAGTGAAGCATCTAAGAAGAATAGTTGACCAACCAATCGATTTGGTGTGCACACACTCAACATCACAGATTCTTCATTTGTAGATGGTATGATCATTTGTTTGTGTTATTAAATTAGCATATCAAGTGTTGAACCCATTTATGGATTTTGCATATGGTTTACATATTTAAATTTTGATTTCAAAAGAGAAGGTTGATCCCAAGGAAGAAATGGTTTGGTTTGATGTCAACCCATTGTGTTATTGACAGTTATAATATTAGGCGTTGTTATTGGATTACACATCTTCCATAACTTTTTCGGGACATTAGCTATTCCTTTTTGTTGTGACATTTTTCAGTGAGATTAAGGTGTAGCTACGATGACAACAATGTGGATCAAAATCAAGACTGAGAGGTAATTCACGATTGTTTGTTGATGATGAACCTGATGTTATTGAAATACAAAGGTTGTGGAGCATGCATGTGGAATGGAAACCCTACAGATGGGTGAATATTTAATTATCATTAATCTAGAAACATTCAAATTGCAAAAATGTTCGTATAAATCTCAAAATGGGTTTTCTCTATAAAATTTGAGAGTCTAAAACAAAAATGAGAGGTAATCTCAAAAAAGGGTTATATGTTTTTGCAAAAAAGAGAATAACTTAGGAAACAAATCAAGTAACAATAATAGTAGGGGATCGAGAACTTTAGCATTTGAGGCCATGACATATGTCTAAAAAAGGATTGGATGTGTTTCTGGAAGAATATCTTGTATAAAGTAAGAACATTTCCATGCTTACTTCCTGTGAACAATGCATTTCTGGGAGAACACATAGGCAACCATTTAAAAGTGGTAAATACACCACCAAGGGATTTATGGAATATATACACTCAAACCTTTGGGGTGCTCCTTCAGTTCTCGAATTATTTTCAAGAGCAAGGTATTTTATGTCATTTATAGATTATTTTTTAGAAAAAGTATGGATTTATTTTCCCAAGACTATGGTCGATGCATTTAAGAAGTTTGTAGAGTATAAATATCTTGTTGAGAATCAAGATTAGATAGAAGATAAAACTCTGAGAACAGAAAATTGCCTGATGTTTTGCAACCAAAGATTCAATTTTTTTTGTAATAAGCATGGAATCCAAAGACTTAGAACTTGTGTGTATACTTCTCAACAGAATGGAATAGCAGAGAGAATGAATCGTACTATTATAGGGAAGGTGAGATGTCACCAGAATGAATCGAGGTTATTTCAAAAAATATGGGCTGAAGTTGTTTCCACAGTAGTGTATCCGGCGAATAGATCACCATCAACAACTTTGGGATTTAAGGTACCAAAACATGTGATTAAGGCATACTCCCGCTTTTTCATACCTTAAGATGTTTCAGGGTATGGCTTATGTACATGTGTATCAGAGTGAAATGAAACCAAGAGTAAAAAAAGGTTTCTTTTTCGGGTATCCTTAAGAAATAAAACATTACAGACTATAGTTTGCAAAAGAAAGAAGGCGTATAGTTACTAGGGATGTAGTGTTTAATAAATAACTTTTGTTCAAGGAAAAGTCTTGTTTGTTTGTTAAAGAAATTTCTATATGGTTAAAAGAATCCAGCCCTTGGATAGCTTCTTCTAGGTCCGTCGGTTTCCAAATCTACTGACAATCTTGGGAATTCCGTCTGGTCTGCGTCGACGTGGGTAAGGTCAAAACCCGCAACGGAACCATCATTTTGATTCCTTTATGTAAAAACACTGGTATATGAGAAGCAAGCATGACTCATGTGTGTATTATAGAAGGTTGGATGATTAAAGCAATGTTTATCTGAAAACTTTGTAATTTGAGTAATGGTAAGGAAGAAATTTCACTATATTGAGCTGTTAATATCGTTAGGCATTTGTTATTTGAAAATAGAGGCTCGCAATTGTATAAGACTTGATCAACGACAATATAATAGTATGATTACCATTTAACAATTTTTTAGTTATAACAATGACTATTTCAAATTATGAGATGCAAAGTTGAAAAAAAAATTATTTTAGTGATTGATTAGTGTTTTACTGTTTTTGTTCTCTTATAATCTCACATACAATTTTCCTTTTTTTGAAATATTTTGAGTGTCAATCGTGATTTGATTTGTAAACAAGTTTGATATTTGTGAATCGTTTACAATTTGATTCATTTGGTATGTTTTGCAAAGGAAAAGTCAAAATATTCTAATTTGAGTAATGTTAAGGAAGAAGTTTCACAATATTGACCCATTAATGTTGTAGACATTTGTTCTTTGAAAATAGGGGCTCACAACTATATAAGACTTGATCATGGATAATATAATAGTATGATAACCATTTAACATTCTTTTAGTTATAACAATGACTATTTCAAATTATAAGAGATGCAAAGCTAAAAACTTTATTTTAGTGATTGATTGGTGTTTTACTGCTTTTGTTTCTTATAATATCACATACCATTTTTCTTTTTTGAAATATTTTGAATGCCCATCGTAAAAGTTTTATAAAAATAATACTTTAACTCGTTATTTCTTTACTACCTACTAAAAGAACTATTTTCTATTTGATATTTGTAATATAAAAACAATCCAACTAACATTCATTTTGGACAAGATGATTATATCAACGATTCTTTTTTAAAAGAGAAAACTGTGTTAATCTATGCGTTCTAATATATAACAAAAATGATTTGAAAGGTAAACATCTTTCAATACTAAGAAAAAGATTTACTTTTGCAAGTTGCAATATTAAAAAAATTATATTTGTGATGAACATATATATTCTCTTTCTTACAATGGATATTATCTTCTATTTTGATTTTCATTTCCTCAAAATGTTGTACTACAATATTGTGGTTCTTTCCTTCTATATTTACTATTTACGCAAGACAAGCACATAGAAGATGCCAAGATGGTCCTCCAATACGTAATTTTGTTGAATTCTATGTCTTCTTGAAATCTTAATCCAATTATTGCAGTTATGGATTATTAATGAAATTGTTTTGAGAATGAAAAATATAAACTAATAATAGTAAAAACGAGATAGAGATAATAAAGGGATTTATCTTATTGTCTTTGATCCTCCTTCTATTAGTCAATTGCAATGTGAAAAATCAAAAGTTAATCGATAATATAATAGTTTGACTATCTTTTAACAATTTTTTTTATTATACCAATGAATATTTAACGAGATGCAAAGTTAAAAAACAATTATTTTAGTGATTAATTAGTGTTTAGTGGGGATTCACTCTTTGTACTTCTATTTGTTTTCTTTTTTATTGGAAAAAAATACTTTTTTACTAGTTATATATAAAATTGTTTGAAAGGGGTTTTGTGGTAAAGCCAAGTCTTTTATTTTTTAAAATTAATATTTATATTAAATATAATTATATTGATTATTAAAAATTTTAAATGTAATTTAATAATTTAAATTTTTTAAATATCTCTTTTAATGTCTTATTAATATCCACAAAACCTCATCAAACCTAATATTATAATATTTTACATAAATTATTTTAGTTTTTAATTTTTTTATATTTAATGAAATATTAATATATATTTGATATAAATAATATATTAAACCTAACTTTTTAATATTTTACATAAATTATTTTAAATTCTTTTAAGTTTATTATATTTAATCAAACATTAATATATTATTTATAAAATTTATGTATATATTATTTTTGTAATTTGTGTTTTATTTGGAATAAATATATTTAATTTTTAATTGTATATAACTTTTGTATTGAATCTTTAATGTGATCATAATCACATAATTTAATTATTAAATTTAATAAAATTTAAAAATAATGGGAAAAAGTTGGATAAAAATATTAAAGGTTGGAGAGAGAATAAGTGTTACTAATTTTGTTATCATTATTGTTATAATTATTGTTTTAAATAACATACAATTTTTTAATTCTTAATTTTTAAAATAAAATATTGTATAATTATTATAATTATTTAATTTAATTTTAATTATTAGTTTAAATTTATATAAATTTATATTTTGTATATAATTAAAAAGTTATCCATATATTAATATTATTGAAAGAAAATACTTTTTAATTCATATTACATTATTTTTTGGAGTATTATAATTTTTTTAATCGGGTAATAAATATATTTAATTTTTATTGTATAAATTTGGTCATAATCACATCATTTAAATATTAAATTTAATGAAATAAATAAATAATCAAAAAACGTTGGATAAAAATATTCAAGGTTAGAGAGAGAATAAATTTTACTAATTTTGTTATCATTATTGTTAATTATTGATTTATATAACATACACTTTTTAATTCTTAATTTTTAAAATAAAATATTCTATAATTATTATAATTATTTAATTTTATTTTAATTATTAGTTTAAATTGAAATAAATTTATATTTTTATATATAACTAAAAATTATCTATATATTACTATTATTGAAAGAAAATATTTTGTAATTTATATTACATTATTTTTTGGAGTATTATAAGTGGTCACATATTTATTTATTTTTTCCACATTTTTATAATCCTTTAATTTTGTTATAATTATTAGTTTAATTTTTGTTATAATTATATTTTTACATAACATACACTTTTATTGTAATTATTAATTTTAAAAATATTATAATCTTTAATATAACATTATTCTTACAAATGGCCACATAATTAATTTTTTTCACATTTTCATAATCTTTTATTAAATTGAACCGGGGGAACTTCAAAAATACCCTTGTATGGCTAAAGTGCTTCAAAAATACCCTTGGCTGAAAAAAAAGTTTCAACTTCAAATCTACCCTTAAAATATTGATAATCCCATATTATCCTTGTCGACAATTTTTCTTTCTTCTCTAGAGCACCTCTATTTCTCTCTCCTGTGGCACGAAAATTACTATTCCCCCATACCACAACAGATTCGGCGAGAGTAGCTTGAAATCAGCATCAGATTCGCTGCCAATAAGTTGAAATCGTTTGTTGTCAACAAAGAAGCTTGCAATTAAGCACGTTCCGCAGAAAAACCAGGTATGTATAGTGAGTTTTTCGTGTTTCTCTTGTGTTTATTGCAATTATTGAAAATGAGTCTAAACGATTCATATGTATTGCAATGTCAAAGGTGACAGAGTGGGTCACAGAGTCGTACGGTCGCACTGGGTCACAGAGTCTCATCGAGGGGTCAAAGGGATCAAAGGTCGTCGCAGGGGTCCAAGGGTAAAGGGGTCGCAAAGGGCCAAAGGGTCGCAGGGGTCCAAGGTTCGGATGGGAAAGGGGTCGCTAGGGGTCCAAGGGCAAAGGGGTTGCAAAGGGTCAAAGGGTCGCAGGGGTCAAAGGGTCGCAGGGGTCCAAGGGTCGGATGGTAAAGGGGTCGCAAAGGGTTCAAAGGGTCGCATGGGTCCAAGGGACGCATGGGAAAGGGGTCGCAAAGGTACAAGGGTCGCAAAGGGGTTCAGGAAAACCAGAGAGTATTTTTCTTTTGTCCTCCGGTTAGTCTGACATACCAGCAACTGATTGATGAGTTATGCGCAGAGATGATGGTGGGAAATAATACAACGAAGTTGAAGTTAAGCTATTTGCCCAATATGTGTGAAAAAGGAAGCCGACATATATAATGAATGACAAACATCTTATTTGTTATCTGTTTGATCGCATAAGAGGAATTCGGCCACTGCTGTATATGGAGATAGAATCGCAAGTGTGAATTGTAAAATCGAAATTGAGTGGGAAATTGAGCCTCTAATTCCTGCTTTTGGAAACATTGCTAAAGAAGGTGAGGATCGAGGTGTTGTAGATTATGATGACTCTGTTATTGTAGGTCTAGATAACAAAAGTAGAGTAGAGAGTAATCCGGAAACAATAGATATTTTGGATTCGGATAATTCTGATAGTGAACATACAAGCGGGTTAAGAGAAGATGGTGGTGTGCCATGAATGTGGTAGTTGATGGAGTTGTTTGCGGCAGTAATAAAGTTGATTTTGATGTGCCAACAGAGCATAAGTATGGTGATGGTGAGAACAACTCGGAAATGGTAGTTCACAATAGCGAAAATAATATCTTTCAGTTCGAAGATGGATTGGATCTTAAAATTGGGCAAGAGTTTGATAGCAAGAAGGATGTATAGGCATTTGTAAGGAAGGGTTCAATCGAAGCTTCGTTTAGATATACAACACTGAGATCTGATACGAAGCTGTGGGAAGTACTATGCAAGTTTGTCGGAAATGGTTGTAAATGGAAATTACGCGTGGCAGCAATCCTGAATTCCAAACGGTTTAGTGTGAGAACACACCATCCCATTCATAACTGTTCACCTGTATCTAAACGGACCAAAGCTACAAAGGGTACAGCGCAAATTGTTAAGGATTATTTGAAAGAGGAATATGTCGGAAATTATGAAACACCTCCAGCAAAAGAATTGATGGCTCGTGTAAAAGCACAATACGGTGCCAATGTATCGTATTTGATGGCATTAAGAGGCAAATGCGGTGCTCAAATGGATATTCGTGGTGATGACTTTGAACATTATAGGAGGCTTCTAGGGTGGTTGCACATGTTTATACAAAGAAATCTCGGATCTGTCGCAGATCTTCAGTACGACATTGATGAGAAAAGCTTTAAATACCTTTTTATGGCTGTCGGAGCGGCTATAAAGGGATGGAAATACATGCGTAAAGTGGTTGTTGTAGATGCGACATTTTTGACAGGAGTGTACAAGGGAGCATTGATTGTGGCTACCGCGCAAGATGGTGAACATCACCAATATCCTCTTGCATGGGGAATAGTCGACAGAGAGAAGGATGAATCATGGACGTGGTTTATGTCAAGATTGAAATAGGTGATACCGGAAGGACGTGATGTCGTTGTGATATCTGATCGCCATAAAAGCTGTATCATCAAAGAAGTGTATAAAGAAGCTAATCATGGTTTTTGTGTGCGTCATATATCACAAAATAAAAAGAGCTACGTCAATAAAGGCCATCGTAGAAAGACTTCAAAGGGTGATACTGTGGCGGAAATGTTCTTCAAAAGTGCATCAGCATACACGGAGAACGAATTTGAAGTGCTATTGAATGATTTGAAAGCCAGGTACAAAAAATGACTTTTGTGACATTTGTGACCTCTGCGACCCTTGTACCCTTTGCGACCCTTGCACCTCTGCCACCCTTGTACCTTTTGCGACCCTTAGACCCCTGCGACACTTTGACCCCTGCGACCCTTGTGACACTGCAACCCTTGTGCCCCTGCGACGCTGGTACCCTGCGACCAGTGTGCCCCTGCGACCCTCGTACTCCTGCAACCCTGGTACCCCTGCGACCCTCGTACTCCTGCGACCCTCGTACTCCTGCGACCCTTGTACCCCCTGCGACCCTTATACCCCTGCGACCCTTGTACCCCCTGCAACCCTCGTACCCCTGCTGTTGTGCCCTTGTACCCCTTTGCGACCCTTGAACCTCTGCGACCCTTTGACCCCTTTGCGACCCTCGTACTCCTGCGGCCATTGTACCCCCTGCGACCCTTGTACCCCTGCGACCCTTGTGCCCCCTGCAACCCTCGTACCCCTACGACCCTTGTACCCCCTGCCACCTTTGTGACTATTGTGACCTTTGATGCCATTTTTGACCTTTCTGACCTTTGCGCAGGTATCCTAATGTTGCAAAGTATTTGGAGAAAGAGGAACTTGATCCCGTTAAGTGGACAACATGCAAATTTAAGAGGGAAATGTACAACTTATTAACCACTAATGGCGCCCAGTCAATAAATTCAACGTTGAAGAAGTCAAAAAAATTTTCGATCCTAGGGCTTTTAGATATTTGTTTGGGAAAGACAGTGGAATGGTTCAATAGGTGTACATTGGAAGTAGCTACCGGTGATGATTCTCAAAAGTTAACACCTTACGTTGAGAAAACGTTACATGAACGGTTTGGACAGGCATCCAAGTATGATGTTATTGAATTGAACAGTCTGAATGATGAGTATGAGGTGAGAAATGAGATGGGTAGAAGATTTGTAGTGAGTTGCGAATGCAAAATGTTTGATGTGGATAAGTATCCATATAGTCACGCAATTGCGGCAGCACATAAGGTTGGTAAAGGTCACAACATACAAGATCTATGTTCAAACTACTACCTTCGGGAGACATGGCGTTTGGCTTACCAAGAAACCGTGTATCCGGTTCTTGATTGCAGTGATTGGGACATTCCCCCTTCAGTGACTGAATTTACGATTCAACCTCCTATACTGGCTCAGAAAAGGCAAAGTGGGAGGCCTAAAGAGAATCGTTATCCTGGACCCGGTGAGGCTCGGAGAAGTACCCCATCTTCGTTGAGACAAACCCCGTCTACTTAGTCTAGACAAACCCCATCTTTGCCGAGACAAACCCCGTCTTTTTCGTCGATACAAAACCCATTTGTGTCGACACAAACCCCATGTTCTGCGTCGTTACAAACCCCATCTTCAAAAGCCAGCATCACTAACTGTGTTTGGAACGTGACAATCGAGACAATGCCGACTTCAAAAAAAGAAAGGTTTGTTAGTTAGTAATTGTGTAATACTATATTATTTGTATTATTTTTATTAAACCTTTTGGGATTTTCATGGTTATAATTCGATAAATTCTTCATTATAATTCGACCCATGCGACCCTCATTTGGATTAAATTAGAACCCATCTGACTCATGCGACCTCATGTAAACAAATATGACTCATGCGACCAATGCCACCTCCTGCGAACAAATATGACTCACGCGACCAATGCGGCCCTCAATTGGATTAAATTAGAACCCATCCGACATTTTATCATTGTTAATCCGTAAATTCGTCGATTCCGTATGTATCGATCATTATATGCAACCATACGACCCATGCCATTATCAATATGCCAATATCAATTTAGAATCAATATAGACAATAATATAAATAATATCTGACGAGTTCTTAAAACACTACTATCGCTTTTGTACCACAGGCATTGGTTATACACAACTCAACTAGGGACACATGGGTCATAATTTGTTTTAACCATTGATTGACGTTGTAAATGTATTGTTTTGATTGGTCTTTTACATTTTATCATTATAAACCCGTAAATTCGTCGATTTCGCATGTATTGATCCTTATTTGTGACCGTG
This sequence comes from Gynandropsis gynandra, assembly GCA_036759665.1. NCBI lineage: Eukaryota > Viridiplantae > Streptophyta > Magnoliopsida > Brassicales > Cleomaceae > Gynandropsis > Gynandropsis gynandra. The sequence continues at coordinate 12,053,031 of CM071864.1, forward strand.
CGACCAATGCGACTCATGCGACCCTCAATTGGATTAAATTAGTTTGACGTTTTAAATGTATTGTTTTGATTGTTTTTGGACATTTTATCATTGTTTATCCGTAAATTCGTGGATTTCGCATATATTGATCCTTATATGCGACCATGCGACCCTGCGACCCATGCGACCCTCAATTGGCATTAATTATTTTGACGTTTTATATGTATTGTTTTGATTAATTTTTGACATTTTATCATTGTTAATCCATAAATTCGTCGATTTCGCATATATTGATCCTTATATGCGACCATGTGACCCATGCGATCCTCAATTGGCATTAATTAGTTTGTTTATTGTGTGTCAAGTGCGAGATTGGCATCGAGGGCTTGCGCGCTAGACGCCCTTTGCTACATGACGTTGTATCATTATAAACCCGTAAATTCGTCGATTTTGCATGTATTGATCCTTATATGTGACCATGTCACCCATGCGACCCGCCGAAAATTCCGTCACACAAAATCCCGCCGAACTTTTCATCATATTTGAAAAATTTTTAAAAAATAACATCTACATGTCATGTCTTTTTGAATTCCATCTGACGACGATTCGATATCTAGGTCATGTCTTTTCGAATTACAGTCGTTTCCTTTTTTACAATTACGACACACACACACACTCTCTAACTCTCATTCCATCAATTTTTCCGAAAATGTTACATTTCCCTTCTTTCTTCAGAGAGATTTTTCCGCGCTATCTGGAAGAGAACTACATTGTAATCTTCTTCATCAATTTCTCTGTCGGTATGTTACATGTAGAGAATGTAAAGATTTGACTTTTTTTCGTTTTTTTGTTACGGGACATCCCGAATATATTCTTCGATGATTATATATACAGGAAAACAAGGGGCAACAACACGGCAATGCTTAAATCGAATGGGTCTAAGAGAAGATGGGAAGTCAAGTTGGATGGCTCCAGATTCACTGATGGTTGGAAAGATTTCTCCAACGACCTAGACTTAAGTATTGGAGATTACATACTTTACACTCACGAAGGTGATATGGTGTTTCACGTCACCTTCGCCACTCCTGCTCCGAAGATTTTACGAGAAACTCTGGTACCAGTCACTCGTTCGAATCTGGCCGCAGATGCATTGGTAAGTGACTTTAATATGGTTTTATTCCTTGTATGGTAAGGATTTTAACGATTTTTATTCCTTTCTTCAGATGTCGCAGACACTTCCGATAGGGTTTGCGAGGTCAAGCGGTCTTTGCCATACACGATGTAAGATATATCTGATGCTAGAATACTCCATGTCGTGGGAGGCAGATCTAAGGCTCGTGACACGTGGTGGCGCTTCCATTATAAGGAGTTGCAGAAAGTTTTGTCTCGACCATCGACAGACCGTTGGTTGTACCCTCGTAGTCAAAATATATGAGCATGGACCAATACATGGGCTTCAGTTTTTCCCTAACAATAACAGTGTTTGATTTTTAGTTGTGTTTTGTATTTGGATGGTTTTCATTTGTATTTTGTATTTGGATGGTTTTCAGTTGTGTTTTGTATTTGGATGGTTTTCATTTGACAATGATACAATAGTAAGTATTATTATTTAGTATCGTTTTTTTTTTGTGGATTTACTATTCTTGTAACAAGGGCCGCGAGGAACAAGGGTGGCAGAGGGACAAGGCTCGCACGGATCCAAGGGTCGTAGAAGGAAAAGGGTCGTAGGGGTCCAAGGGTCGCAGAGGGACAAGGGTCGCACAGGTCCAAGGGTCGCATAGGGACAAGGGCCGCAGATGGACAACGGTAGCAGATGGACAAGAAATAATATATTATTCATATTATTTGTAAATAATTGTATTTGTAAATAATAAATAATAAATTTTTCATATGATTTGTAAATAATTGTAAATAATAACTAATAAAATTTTCATATTATTTGTAAATAATTGTATTTGTAAATAATAAATAATAAATTATTCATATTATTTGTAAATAATATAGT
>CM071864.1:12094496-12105349 GCA_036759665.1 Gynandropsis gynandra
AGATCTAGGTTGTTGCGAAATACACGGCCCACTCGGGCACCACTATTGCCGGTCGTGTTCCTTCATAGCGCCCGATCGGGCATCAGCACCCGATCGCGTGGTTGAGCGGCCCGAGTCGTGCAAACTCGCGGGGAAGTTTGGGATGAATTAACGCCCGAGCGGGTATCCTTGTAGCGCCCGATCGGGTAAGGCTACCCGATCCCGTTGCCTTCGTGCCCGGGTCGTGCAAGGTGTGCGAATAAAACCCTGTAGATTTTACCCGAGCGGGTGGACCATGGTGCCCGACCGAGCACCCTTGAAACCTTGAACTTCCTCTTTTCCGCTCGTTGCTTTTTACCCGAGCGGGTGGACCATGGTGCCCGACCGAGCACCCTTGAAACCTTGAACTTCCTCTTTTCCGCTCGTTGCTCGGGTGTTCCTTTGGGTTCTGAGGCTTGATCTTGGCTCTGAGTGATTTTATCTTCAAAATGTGTGGTTTTGTTCAGGAATTCGTCTTTTTAAGCTCATTTAGGCCTTGTCGCCTAAAAACCTGCAAACCAACAAAACGGGCGTATGTAACTCATAATCGTATCGGATATGTAAATCTATCTATGAAATATATGCGAAAATGGCACTAAAACCTAACCTAAAATTGATACACTTTCAGTGTTATCAGGGTTCACGATTAAAAATGATCCATCGTGTAAATTTGTGCAATTCGGACATAATTTTAGAAAGGACCCAAACGAATCTCCACAGAAGAAAAGATCCAAGTTAAGCAAACACAGAACCAAAATTCATTGTGGACGATGTCGTGCATCCGGACATATGTTCAATAGTGTAAGCAAACACAAAACCATTTTTGTATTTTTGAATTTTTTATCAAGGGTTGGTAGATATATATTTGATCTTTGCATAGTGATTAGAAACTCGTTTACATCTATAATTTATTAAAATAAATAATATAAACTTAGTAGCAAAGCATTAATATTAATGATTTATTGAAATATCTAATTACAAGAAATTTTTTTTGGTCAACCAACCATTTCAATGTTCAATATGAACGTTTCTTGAATCTATACTTTAAAATTATTTATTTTTTAATATATCTAATGTAATGAGTCATATAATGAATCATATTCATTATAAAAACGTTTTTGAGGTTTAATTTATACAAATATATCATTATTATACTAATATATATTAATAATATTAAGATTAAGAATATTTTAACTATTATTTTAGAAATACAGATATTATTAGAATTTTTCTAATACGAAAAATTAAAATTACTGAAAATAAAAATTTTCATATAGACACATATAATAAAACATAATAAAAAATTTAAAATGTATTATATTGCGTTTATATTTTATTTACACATTTTAGGAGGAGATAAGATTAATTTCTAAACTTTAGAGAATATAAGATGATTTAATAAACTTGAGGGAGTTATATAATAAATTTTCAAACTTTAAGAGGATATAAGATAATTTAATATAATTAGACGAGAAATAGGTTGAATATACAATTTTTAGGGGGAAATAAATTAAAAGTTACATAGTTCGGGAGAATAGATTGTTTTGAAAAGACTTGATATAAAAATTAATAGATTTTTAACCGATGAAAAAAATAGGATGAATTTTAATAATTTAGAAAATATAATTATAATTGATAGTTGAGAGAGGGAAATAAAATAAACGAAAAAAGCTGAGAAAGTAATAGAATTAAAGAAATAGGAATATAAAAAGTAGGAACAAACTCCTATTTCCCCCTCATGTTTACCTACTTTGCCTATTTCCCCCTCATGTTTCACATTCATCCTATCCCCCCATGTTTCGGTCAACATCCTATTCCCCCTCATGTTTAAAAATTCTGCCTATAACCCCCTCCGTTCAAAATTCTGTTAAATCTTTCAATTTTAACCCGGGTTTTACCCAATTTCGACCTAACCCGACCCAAAATTAATTTAGACCCGGTTTGTACTGAATTTTGACCCGATTTAGACTCAATTTTGACCCGATTTATACTCAATTTTAACCCGGTTTAGGCTAATTTTGACTAGTATTTAGGTCCAATTATGACTTGGTTTATAATTAATTATCATCATAATTTGAAACCAATTTTAACCAAAATTTGGATCCAATTTTAATTTTTACCCGATTAAAATTCGAATCAATATGAAACCGAACTAAACTTAATTAAAGAAAAATCGATTCTTAACGAAATTACACAAATAGTAAAATTGGATCAAATTATACACAGTTCGACTAAAAAATAATACTAATTTCGGATTAAAAATCGAACAAACCGATAAGAATCAATTTTTATTTAAATTTCGGTTTAATTTTTTTTAATTTCATATTGATTTGAGTTTTTAATGGTATGAAAATCAAAATTGGATCAAATTATACACAATTCGAGTAAAAATAATACTAATTTCGGGTTAAAAATCGAGCAAACCGATAAGAATCGATTTTTTGTTAAATTTTGGTTTAATTTTTTGAATTTCATATTCATTTGAGTTTTAATGGTATGATAATCAAAATCGGGTCAAATTGTACACAATTCGAGTAAAAATAATACTAATTTCGGGTTAAAAATCGAACAAACCGATAAAAATCGGTTTTTGTTTAAATTTCGATTTAATTTTGTTGAATTTCATATTGATTCGAGTTTTTAATAGTATAAAAATAAAATTTGGTCAAACTATACACAATTCGAGTAAAAATCATACTAATTTCGGGTTAAAAATCGGACAAACCAATAAGAATCAAATTTTATTTAAATTTTGGTTTAATTTTGTTGAATTTCATATTGATTCGGATTGGATTTGGATAAAAATCAAAATTGGACCCAAATTATGGTCAAAATTGAGTCTAAACCGGGTCAAAATGGACCCAAATTATGGTCAAAATTGAGTCTAAACCGGGTCAAAATTGAGTCTAAACCGGGTCAATATTGAGTCTAAACCGGGTCAAAATTGGCCCTAAATTTTAGTCAAAATTAATCCTTAACCGGGTCAAAATTAGGTCTAAACCGGATCAAAATTGACCCTAAACCGGATCAAAATTAAAATATTTTACGGGGTTTAAACGAAATGAGATATAAACAGAATTTTTAAATATGAGGAGGGAATAAAATGTTAGTCAAACCCTAAGAGAAGGACAGGATGAATGCGAAACACAAAGGAAATAGGTAAAGTAGGCAAATAGTACTTTTACCCTAAAAAAGTATTATATTTTGTATTAAGCGCGTCGATATTAAGAGTTGTACTGCCGCGAGCTTGGATTAGTACTCGTTAGGCCCATCAAATGCTCAAAATGTTTGTATATGAGCCTGTTAGACCTGAAAAGGGCCGGCCGAAGATGTAGATGAAAACCCTAATTTCCGAAGAACTAAACCTAACGGTTTTTGTAGGGACGGGAATTCTCTTCTCGGAGGAGCTGCGTCTGCTTTGGAGCTTTGTGGTTCTTCGATCTCAAGTTAGGGTTTTGACTTCAAACAAGGGGACCTTTCGAGCGCAAAAATGGCGGATAAGGCGGTAACTATCAGAACGCGGAAGTTCATGACCAACAGACTTCTGTCAAGGAAACAATTCGTGAGTTTTTTCGTCGTCTTTATTTGATTTAATTTTTAGTTTCTCCGTATTAGAAATGGGTGTTTGATTGTGAGTGAATATAATAAGATATTGCTGTAACCGCATCGATTTTTATCTTTATCATACTTTTTTCCTGATTTAATACTTTACTAGTTCTATCGGATACATAAGGATATAACAATAGCGATCTAGAATAAGATGAACACTCGGGCCGGTGATTATGGTTTTTGTCTAACCTTTGCTTAAAATGCTGAAAACGAGATGATCGAAGTAAGCTCGGTTACACTTTTAGGTATGTTAAAGTTATATGAAAGAGACTGTAGTATATGCGACTTCATCTGCATTATTGTTGACTTGAAAAAAGTGGTTTCTTCAGTATATACCTGCTGGAAAGAGTTTCTGCCTTGAAATTTGGGTTCAATGCCTCAAATTCGTAAGCTAAGATGAAGAAGCTCATTTCACTTTGAGTAAGGAAAGCTATTTGGATTTTGGTCTATGTTTAGAAACAATAAAATTTTATCTCCAATTCTTCTCATGTTCTCTCTTCAATCGAAGATTGTATAGGTGGTGTTATTATTTTGAATGTTATGTTTATAAAGACATGGATGATCACGGTTCAATTTTGTGGTTGCAGGTTATCGATGTATTGCACCCAGGAAGAGCCAATGTTTCAAAGGTGAGTTCTGGAACTATGTGATGCTTGTGCTTTTATTTGTCCTCTGGTATTTGCAAAGAAATTTGGAAATGATTTTGTATGCTTGTCAAAATTTGTGCATTGTAAGTGTCATGTAAGTGTGTTATTTGATCAACTTTTTGGTGTTGATTTTTCTGTTCATGTTTTTTGGTTTGAAGGCTGAACTAAAGGAGAAATTGGCAAGAATGTACGAAGTGAAGGACCCAAATTCTATATTCGTTTTCAAGTTCCGCACCCACTTTGGAGGTGGAAAATCTACTGGGTTTGGTTTGATCTACGACTCTGTTGAGAATGCTAAGAAGTACGAGCCCAAGTACAGACTCATTAGGGTATGGATCTACTGTTTCACCTTTATCCTATCTTTCTATCATTCTTATTGAGACATTTTGATTCTGGGGTTGTAAAATATCCATCAGGCTTATTAATCATTCGAAATCAGAGACAGACAATACACAAGTGTTTCAATTCTAGTTTGATGAGTAACTTGACTACTGTCTTTGGTTTGAGTTAGCTTCTGGTAGCCAATAGGACTTATTAGAATGTGCCAAAAAAGAAAGATTGCACAATGCTCTTAGGACTATTTGGTTTCATTGTAGGATTTTGCTGTCCTTGAGATCTGTTTACGTTTTAATTCTGGGGTTGTAAATCATTTCATGAAAGGATATCAGAGACGAACAATTCTCTTTTTGTGGCTCACTGTATTACTGTCATTTGCAGAATGGACTTGACACCAAGGTAGAGAAGTCGAGGAAGCAAATGAAGGAGAGAAAGAACAGAGCCAAGAAAATCCGTGGTGTCAAGAAGGTAAGACAAATTTGTACAATTTCAAATTCAAACAAAATGCATGTAATAACTTGACAATCACGTGGATTGGGTTCACGATACATATACCTTCTAGCCCGTAATTTATGTGTCCTTAGATTTGCCATGGTGACGATCTCTATGGCTGACTTTTACTTGCAGACAAAGGCCGGTGATGCGGGAAAGAAGAAATGAGAAAGCTTGTCACTGGAAGAAAGTTGTGATTTTAGTTTCTTTGCAGGTTTCTTCAAGATTAAATCGTATATCCAAATTTTGAGTATGCCTATTGCTATTTCAATCAAACTTGATATGCTAAAAAATGTTTTATTCTGGACGTTATTGTTTTATGGTTGTTAGGAAATCTGTTTCATTGAATTATGTCTATTCGTGTGGCTTAATTCATAAATAAAAATCTCTTGATACATCACATAAAAGTTCAAATCTCACCATTTGCAGCTGAATATTACTAATTATTGTGTATTGCCTACAACGGATTAATCTGTTCACGTAACCCTGCTTTGTGTTTAGAATTCAGGAATTTAGTTTTTTCCCCTGTCGTACCTTTTTTTGGTCTATGATGAATTTTTGTGCGTTTTTATAGTAGCAATATCCCTCCAACCGCACATGAGAAATCGAACTTGACTAAACCAATGTGTTCTTAGGTGATGCAAATATTTTTTTTGCCACTGCGTGTGATGGTACGGATGTTCTTGTTTACAAACTAAGAAATGCTCATATTTTTTCAAGGGGTTGGACGAGAGATGATCCGAAAAATGTTTTCACATTGAGAGTGTTTAAGGTGTCTTTTTGTCTGGAAGTCTATGTGATGATTCCAATTGAAGCTTAATAGAAAAAAATAAGTGTGCAGAAAATTTTTCTCTGTTTTATTAGTATATTTTATTAGTAAGACGTTAGTCTTTTAAATACAAGAGAAATGAAATTTGGATTAGCTACGTAATTCTACAGATAAGAAAATCAAAGAGTGGATCAATTTAATGATCCTACAATTAAACAAATATCAAGTGACTAGTTCAAAAGATAGCAAAGACAAAGACTAAAACTGAAAGTTTCAAATTCCAAACTCGATCTAATGTTAATATTTGGGATTGGGTTTTTTGGTTTGGACCGGCCGGTTCGGTTGTCTCGCATCAATACTCCCGTCGGCGACAAGAACTTTGTTCTCAAGGTTCAAGTTTGGAAAGCTGTTTGAAAATCTGTTCTGCAATCTCCCATGTAGCTTTTTCAACTGGTAGCCCTGTCTACTGCACTAGAATTTCCTTTAGAAATCCTAAGGCAAGCTTTACCCATCCCGTGTCCAACACCTTCTCTGGCTGCAAGCATAAACTGGCATCATCTCGTAAAGGAGGAAATGTCCCAGTTGTTGTCGATTCATTCCCTATTTTGCGCTTCAACAGAGAGATATGAAAGACCGAATGAATTCTGGAATTTGGAGGCAACTTGAGCCGATAAGCAACTTGACCTACCTGTGCTTCCACCTGTAAAGGGCCAAAATATTTGTTTGCTAATTTCTGCGAGGTTCGGCGGAAGACAGACTGTTGATTATACGACTGAAATCGTAAATAAACCCAATCTCCAACTTCGAAACTGATGTCGCGTTATTTTGCATTTGTGTATTGCTTCATCCTATTGTTTGTTGTTGTCAGATGTTGTTTCAATCCCCACAACAGCTCATCACACGTTGCTAATTGTGTGTCTAACTCTTCCACCATTGTTGAACCAGGTTCATAGGATGTGATTGTTGGTGGTGGCCGCCCATAGAGAGTTTGGAATGGGCTTATTCCTGTTGATGCATGGAACATTTTATTATACCAATGTTCAGCCCATGGTAGCAACGCATGCCATTGCTTTGGTTTGTGACTACAAAAACATCGTAAGAACTGTTCGATGCATCGGTTGATCACTTCTGTCTAACCGTCCGTTTCTGGGTGATAGGCAGTCGACATCCGCAGCTTAATTCTTGATAACCTCCAAAATTCATGCTAGAAATTACTGATGGATACCTTGTCTTTGTCACTTACAATGGATCGTGGAATGCCATGAAGCTTCACCACAAAGTCCACAAATTTTGTAGCAATAGTCTTAGCCGTGTACGGGTGAGCCAATGGGATTAGGTGAGCTGATTTGCTCAACCTATCAATTACTACCATAATTGACATGGGGCCTTCGAATTTGGGTAGCCCATCAACAAAATCCATTGATATACTTCACAAACTTTACAGGGATAGGAAGTGGCTATAGAAGTCCCAATGGTGCTAAGGACTCATATTTTGCTTGCTGGCAAACATCGTAGGCGATGACATAGTCTCGAACTGATTTATGCATCGATGGCCAATATTGCACAGTTGGAGCTCAGTTGTGTCTTGGTATTGGAAGAACTGTTTCGCCTTACTAAGCCAAGAAGTGGGATCACCAACGGAAAAGTACGAAAACTCTAGCTTGGCGGCCTTGAAGTGAATCGTGGAATTCGTAAAATATTTTTGGTTGGTAAAGTTCTGATTTTCTCTCCCCTCCGGTCGTTACCCTCTGTCTGCATTGGATCCAGCTTGAGTGTGCGAGGATGCTTCAATGAGCCGATTAAGTGACAACTTCAAAAGCTGAAACTGTTCAGCCATTGTTGTCTTCATGGGGACTATTTCATTTTGCACGTACCAAGTCCAGTCTCGAGTGATTTGTTCCTATCCTTGTTTGTTCCCATCTTGACACCAAGATGATATGGTCCGAATCAAGATGATTGAAGCGTAATAGATGAAGTTCTGGTACCAATTGATGGTCTCAATCAAAGCATAAAAAACTAAATGTTTGCAAACAATTTCTCTATGCTTTATTACTAAGACGTTAGTCTTTTAAATACAAGGAAAAATGAAACTTGGATCAGCTACGTGATCTTACAAATAGGGAAATCAAATAGTGGATCAACTTAGTGATCCTGCAATTAAGCAAATATCAAGTGACTAGTTCAAAAGGTAGCAAAGACCAAGACTAAAACTGAAAGTCCCAACTCCCGAAGTCGATCTAATGTTGATATTTGGGATTGAGTTTTCTGGTTCGGACCGGCCGGTTCGGTTGTGTCGCATCACTATGACCACGTGAGTTGGATTAAAGTGTTGTCATTTTATAACTTGTAGGTCTCTATTTGTCGGCCTATTTAATGGCTAGTGAACAAAGAGTTTGTGATGCTTTGGAGAGTGTAATTTGTTGTTCATGATTCTGTGTCAAGAATGTCAGAAAGCTCAAGGTGTGTGGTATTAGATCCCTAAACTGTAAGCAATTTCTCTTATTCCAAACTTGGTCTTCCTAAAAGATATTACTGGTCGATATAATTTGGTCGTCAGAGGTAAACAAAGATATTGATGGTCGATATAATCTGGTCGTCGGAGGTAAACATCCATGACGTCTTACCCTCCTAGTCTTACAATTATATTAATATCTTACACATAACTGGGTCTGAATTTAAAAACACATGCAATTCGGATTATCCGAACCGGATCAATTCGAATCAATTTGAAAAATCCAAACCGTTGTATAAATGGATTATCCTAAAAATCCATATGAGTTCAAATCTTGATATATATTTATTCTGTAGAAAGATAAACTAAGATGAAGGGAAAAAAAGCTAGAAAAAGGAGATGAGCATGGATTTATTATGGATTGATAATATAATATGAATGTTAAAGATGAGCCTTGGTTAGATTAATTGTTTTTGATGCGAAGCATGTTTTTATTTTTATTTTTCCAAACATAAAATGATCGGGTGTGTAGATATAATTTGGTCATCCGAGGTAAACATACACGATGTCTTGCCCTCGTAGTTTTATAATTATATTATTTCTTAAAAGACAACAGGACTGAATTAAAAGACACGTGCAAAAAAATTATCTTCCCATATATGATTCCCATAAACTATGATGAAGGGAGTAAAAGGAATGTGCTAGAAAAAGGAGATGAGTTTGGATTTATTATCGAACGATATATAATATCAATGTCAAATATCAGTCCTGTTAGATTAATTATTTATGGGCGGAATATCAGAAATACTCTCAAAAGGCTAAATCACTTCAAAAATACCCTTCCCAAAAATAATTATTAAATCCGAAAAATAAAAACTGAAGAAAAGACAAATTTGCCCTTAACGTTCGAACGTGGAAAAATGGAAGTTCGGCAGTTTTTCGACGTGAAATAAACTGCCGAAAACGAGAAAGCCGAACAGTTTTTCCGTGAAACCCCTGTTTAAAAGTTGATAGCAAGAAAGAAATAAGTGATTTCGAACTTGAGAGGGAACGATTTGAAGTTGGCGAACGATTTGAAGTTGGCGAGAAGGAAACTGGCGAAGAGAGCACGAAGAGAGCACGAGTCAATCTTCAATGGCGTCAATAAGTGTAAGTAGTTCGATTTCTAGGGTTTTGCAAGCTTTCGAGTCACAAAATGGTTTATTGATTTGAAATGGGTGTCAGTGTCAGTGAGTCGGTTAGGTCGCAAGGGTCGCAAGGGTCGCAGGAGTTGCATGAACATATTCGACTCCGTGAGTCGGTTGAGTAGCAAGGGTCGCAGTAGCAAGGGTCGACTCTTAGACTCAGTTTATTGATTTGAAACGGGTGAGTGTCAGTGAGTCGGTTAGGTCGCAAGGGTCGCAGGAGTTGCATGAACATCTTCGACTCCGTGAGTCGGTTGAGTAGCAAGGGTCGCAGTAGTTTCATGACCATCTTAGACTCAGTTTATTGATTTGAAACGGGTGAGTGTCAGTGTCAGTAAGTCGGTTAGGTCGCAATGGTCGTTTGAGTGTCGCGGAGTGTATGAGGGTCGTTTGAGTCGCATGGGTCGCACACGTCGGTTGAGGATCGCACGGGTCGGTTGCATCGCATGGGTCGGTTGAGTCGCATGGGTAGCTTAGGTCGGTAGAAGTATAATGTATTCGTAATTGGTCATTTTGCAGGAAAAAGGGACTAAGAGGAAGGAATGCGTGAGTGATGCTGATGCTGATTCTGATGCTGATGCTGCAGTCCCTCTGACACTGGAGAAGAAATTAATAGGGGAAATAAGGAAGTCGGAGAAGAGAATCATCAACGCCGTAAGAGACCTTCTAAGGGATGTCGGGATTCATGTGCCTAATCCAAAATCAAAGGCTGCCGAGAAAGTTGCGATCACCGAAACCCAATCTTCCGACACTGTTGGTGATTTTGCTTTTGAATTCCTTCGACGTCCAAATCCAGTGTCAAGAAACCTTGCTCCTGATGGAGTTCCACCAAGTAAGTAATATTTAATGAAAAGGTCATTTAAGTGTCAATTTCCATCGAGACATATAAGTCGTAGGGTCGCATAAGCCGTAGGGTCGTTAGAGTCGTAGGGTCGCATAAGCCGCAGGGTCGTTAGAGTCGCATGGGTTTCATATGTCGCATGTGTCACTGGGTCGCTAAAGTCGAATGGGTCGCATGGGTCGCATAGGTCGCATAGGTCGCATTGGTCCCATTGGTCGCATAGGTCGCATTGGTCCCATTGGTCGCATAGGTCGCATTGGTCCCATTGGTCGCATAGGTCGCATTGGTCCCATTGGTCGCATAGGTCACATTGGTCCCATTGGTCGCATAGGTCGCATTGGCCCCATTGGTCGCATAGGTCGCATTGGCCCCATTGGTCGCATAGGTCGCATTGGCCCCATTGGTCGCATAGGTCGCATTGGCCCCATTGGTCGCATAGGTCGCATTGGCCCCATTGGTCGCATAGGTCGCATTGGTCCCATTGGTCGCATAGGTCCCATTGGTC
>CM071864.1:12105952-12121864 GCA_036759665.1 Gynandropsis gynandra
AGGAAGCTCAGATCAAGGAATCCTTAGAGTTGAATCGCGTAGCGGTTGAGGAAGGTAGCTACATGATACCAACCAAGCCGCTTAACAACGAAAGGAAAAAGGAATCCTCCAACCATGACTTCCACACAACCCTAGCCAAATGTGGAGCGGCAATTCAGTACATAAATGATCCTAAGATGCCGAGAAGCCACACAAAACGTCCAATTCATAATTGGGACATCGACGAAGTACCCAGGGTAAAGATGAAGCCTTCACACGGAAGGCTCACACGTATAACATCTCTGGAAAAGCTGAAAGAAACGAACGACAAATGCCTAACCAGACCTAGGAGCAGCTCAACCAGGATGTTTGGAAAGCACGATCCAACCCCGGACATAGAGAGTATCATGACCGACCTTAGGGACGACAATACCGATCGTGCAAGGAGTTCAGCAATTTCGCATGCCACACCATATCGAGCACACATTGCACGCGAAACGCTACGGACACGACGACGTCGAGGACGTCCACCTGATAAGTAGCGTGCCATGGTCAGGCTCGTGACCTTAAACAAGCGCTTCTCGGGAGGCAACCCGAGCATATCCTTTTTAGTCATCTCTTTCGCTTTATTTCTACATTCGTGGACTTCTTTTCATTTATTTTAGGTTTAGACAATTTTTTTTTTATGGATTAGGAAGTTAGAGATTATTGGTTATTGCTGTATTGTTTTCCACGTCTAATATTTTTTATCATGCAGCAATACCCGATCGGGCACAATCTTGCTACCCGATCGGGCAGGTTCAGAAATTGGAGAACCCGGTTGTGCGATCTTGCACAACACCCGACCGGGTAGGTCACTTTTAACGCACCCGATCGGGCATCTGCAACGCACCCGATCGGGCATCGGACTTTTCACCAGGTAGGTTAAAAACTCGAGTAACCCGAGCGGCACTATCATCACAAAACGAACAACCCGATCGTGCTCTCTCAATTGGCGACTCTCTCACAGTTAAGGAACGAATCCGGTCCGCTAAGTAGTAGATTAAGTCTTGGTTAATGAGAATCTGACCGGTCGGTTAGCCATCTTAGGGATAGTGATTGCGGTCATAAAGCTGCCATGGTACATGTTAATCACTGCTGGAAGGTAGGGTTGCATGTATCCATGGTTAGGAGGTTTAGGCTCGGAAGAATCACTCCTCACCGTAGAGCATGAATTTCCCGTCGTCAAGAGTAGGTTATAGATCTATGATCCTTAGTCGTTCATCTATGCAATACCCGGTATCCCGTACACCCGTAGTATTCATCATATCTAGTTTTACACTTACCCTAGTTTCGTTGTCACCATTAGGATAGCTTTAGGTTTAGGTAAATTAGGACCATATCCCCTCTTATCACCTCTCGTCTTAGTTTAGTTTCATTCTTAGTTTAGCTGTATTAGTCCCTGAGATCGACCCTGATACTACAAGATCCATATACTTGCGGTGAAGTGGACTAGGTTAATTATAACTCGCGTTTCCACACGTCAGTATTCATTTGGGCGAGCTGAGTAGAGAGATTTTTATGTATCTTACTTTTAGTTGTGTATATTAATTTTATATTGGGGGTGGAGGGTGTGTGATAAAAAGAGCACACAAATATCAATCGCACTAGGATTCTTCTCGAGGAGCACTACCTATCCTTGTATTTTTTCGATTAAATCTCAAGAAGATGCTTTGACACTTGTGTTATGATTTTTTCGGTGTTGAATATTAGTAAAATTATTTGGGATGATGGTGTATGGTCCCAAACACGAGGGTAACTTTGGGTAGGGGCATCACAAATTTTGTCTAATAGAAAGTATCATATAAATTGATCTACTCAGATTACTAGCATCATATTATATGATTTTATGATCGAGAACATATTTTTCATATTCTTGAACTTGACACATTTTATCATGACGACAAGTTTATAACACTAACCAAGGACCATATAGTATCACATAATAATACATACAACTAAAAACCAATATCATCGTAATGATAAACAAATGTCATCTTATGGAAAAACGCCCGTCATTTGACATCCCTCTTGAAATTTCTTTATGCTAGTTCTCTAATCTTTTAAACATTACATGAAAATATTCTCGTTCTACACAAATTCAACAATTGAAATTTTTTCAGACTCATTTCCAATATGTTATGTTTCTCAATCCAATTCAACATATGTTTGTCATATTCATTTGATTGAAGCGTCTCTGTGAATGGATCTAATGTATTTAATTTCCCATCTACTTTATGGATTTGAACATTCCCATACTCAATGAATTTTTTAATTAAATACTACATAACATGTTTGGACCTTTGATGAGAATTTAGTTCCTTCACATGTGTTATCGCTATGATATTATCATATAATAATGGAACATGTTCTTTGATTGAAGGCACCTTGCCAAGTACAATTATGATTTTTTTCTTCCAAACTCTTATTTGGATACCTTACATGCAACTATATATTATGATTCAGTAACTGAATAAACTAAAAGAGCTTGTTTGGAAATGTCGCACTACTCCTCCACCGTTCAAGCAAAAAAAAAACTAACATGGATTTGTCTTTGTCCTTGTCTAATTAGTCTCCACAAAAGAGTAATTAGTCTTTAGTTCTTTTCAAGTAGTTACAAATAGCCTTCACCAATTTTCAAACTAAAAAAAAAACTGAAGTTTGAACAGTCAAATCCATTGAAAATGGTTAAAAATCGTTAAAATTTTTAGTTTTCAATGGATTTCAACTAATTTGAACCGTTGATACTAAGACATTGACATCACGCAGCGTGTATCAGTTTTAGGCTAGACATTTGCATCACTTTTGCATAGATTATATAGCACTAGTTATAAATCTGACACAAACGTTCTTTCTATAGTCCCTTTTTGTTGATTTTCAGGTTTTAAGGCGACAAGGCCTAACCGAGCTTTAAAATGCAAATTCTTGGATTCAACCGCACATATTGGAAGCTACAAATCACTTGGAGAAAATTCAGGCCATGGAACCAAAGGAAACACCAATCATAGGCCTCGTGCTGTGTGAGAAACACGAACCCAGGCGTGCTCTAATCTTAGCCCGCTCGGGCTGAAGTGCCGCAACAGTTCCAGAAATATTCACACGACTCAGGCCGGAAGAGACCCGATCGGGTAGGTCAATCATATCGAACCCGCTCGGTCGGATACCTCAACCCGCTCGGGTTGACTGATACCCGATCGGGTAGAGCACCTAGCCCGCGCGGACCGCCTTTCTCGCAACAACCTGTTTTAAGTGTTTGAACGGGCAAAAGAGAGAGGGAGATCAATTCCAGAAACAGAGGGCGACGGTGAGGGCGAGGAAAGGACTGAAATTCATCAGGAAAAACTCAGGAGAAGCTAGAGAAGGAGAGAGACATCAATCTGGACTTCGGTAACAAGATAGGGAAGATCGAGGAATCGTATTTCTTATTCTTTATCATGTCTAGGGTTAATTTCTCTTGTTTCACAGTAGAAACCATGAGTGAGTAGATTTCCAGCTATGGGTTAGGGATATCGGATTTGTAATTGATGTTTGAATTATGCATTAATGCTTAGATTTTATCGAAACTTTGTTGATATTCGGTTTTACAATCAACATCGTAAACGTTTTATACTAGTGCTGCCCGCTCAGTAATCTAAGAATTTGTGTTTAGCTGGAAGGTTAAATTATGAATCCGGAACAGTTGATTGTAGATTAAGTTTGATTAATGAGAATCTGACCTGTCGGTTAATCGACTTAGGAATTAGGATTGCGCGCTTTACGCTACCGTAATCACGAGTTAATCGCTGCTGGAAGGTAGGATTGCACGTAATTATGGTTAGAAGGTTTATGTTCGGCAAAATCATTCCTTATTTCAGAGCATGAATTCCTCGTTGTCAAGATAGTTCGATAGGTTTATGATCCTTTGTTTGTTACATCCTTGCAAATACCGATTACCCAAACCCATAGTGTTCTTAATTATCAAGCCTTCCACGTTTTCTCGATCGCTGTCATCATTCCATTTAGTGTCTTAGAAGTTCATATCACACCATCATCAATTCAATCCATCTTAGTTTAGTCGTATTCTTAGCTTAGGTTGCATTAATCCCCAGAGTTCGACCCTTTTATTGCACCGATCCGTACTCTTGTGGTAAGTGGATATTAGGTATTTGTATAGCTTGATATTTCCCACATCAAGTTTTTGGTGCCGTTGCCGGGGACTAATTACGGCCTAGATTAGGAATTAGCTAGATTATGATTCAGTCCTTTCTGGAGTCTTAGTCATTTTTTTCTGCATTTTCACTTTTTCTTTTATCGAGTCTATTTTATCTACTTCAGATATGCACTTTGGTTGTTCGTCTATTGTTGTGCAGGCACCATTGTATAAGAAGATCCACACAAAAGCTACTCATATACGATCCCGAGGTTGAGAGAACACTACGAAGCTTGTGCAAAAAGAGGAGAATTAGACTTGCAGATTCTGAATCCAAAGTAGATTAAGGATGCAACTCATCGTTGGTTGTTCAACTTGCCTACTGCGTCGATTACTTCATGGGATGACTTAGAGCAGCATGCAGCCATTCTTCCCAGACCACAGGACGCTGCTCGCCAAGGGCCGAATAAATTCATTCCTACAAGAAAGAGGCGAGACTCTACATGATGCATTGGAGCGCTTCAAGAATTATCAACGCATGTGTCCGCATCATGGAATGGACAAGAGGTACCTCATCACGAGCGTCATGCAAAGTCTCCATGAGACCACACGCTTCATGATCATAGCAATGGGTGGTGGTTCCCTCAGCAACCTCACTTTCCAACAACTCGAGAATTTGATCGAGAACATGTCAAGGGAGGGAGGCAAGAAGGTCGGAGACTACAACCGTGACTTCTCATCCAAAGCTGCGGTAAATGAGTCAGGTATTGCCAACGCGGACTTAACATATCTAAAGCAACAAGTTGGGGAGATATATAGGATGATGGCAGGCCTTCATGTCGATCGACAAGATGCATCCATAGGTCAAGGAATCGAGGAAGTCAACTACGTCAACAATCGGGCCTACCAGCATAACTAGATCAAGAGCCATCCCAACCTCTCCTATGGCAATATGAGTAATGTGGAAAACCCCCAAGATTTTCAGCCGCCGATGATGTCAAGAAACCAAAACCAAGGTTTCAAGCCGAGAGGGAATAACCAAGATGATGTGCGTTATATCAAGTAATAAACTACCTAGACTAACGCTTCCGCAAGGATACGGATCGTGTAGCAACTAGGGTCGAACACAAGGAATTGATGCAACTCTAAAGCTATTAGACTAATGAATAAGACGTGTGAAATAAATAGTGGAATGGAATGCAAATGCAAACTAAACTAAACTAATGATAGGAATGACTCAAAGACTAACCACCATAGGTATCGAGAGTTGCACGACAATGTAACGAAGTTCTAACAAGATAATTGGTCTAGATATTGTCACGAGTTCAGGGAATTCAAGCTCTCCTATAGGAACCGACTGGCGTAGACTTGTCCACTATCTAGCATGCATATACCAATATATCTATTGCGCATCTTACATACATAGACGCATTACGACCGCTATCCTAATCCCTAGATCCAATCGATTGACCTGGCGTAGATTCTAAACCGATTAAACCCTAAATCATGGCTAAGTTCCAAAATCTAATGCCCTGGCGTTGGTTTATTAGACTTCTAACATCATTCATTCGAGTGGCGTACAAGCAATGGAAGCATTAAGATCAACCATGAAATCTGAAAACATGATCAAATACCAAATTCATTCATATCGAGTGGAGTACAAGTATGAAAGCATTAAGATCCACCATTCATTAAGCACAAGACTTCATTACATATTGGCAATACTCTCTAACCTATGGCAATAGATCTACTTGGACATGAACTCAGGAAACGAAACAAAAAAGAAATCTAAATTCAACATAGAAAGAGAATAAGAATGCTCCCTATTCATCAACCGATTTCTTCAATAGATCCTCCAGGCTTCGGATCCCTTGTTCCATCCTTCTCGATCTCTCCAAGTGTGTCTCCAATGTCTCTGAATCGTCCCCCCTTCAATCTCGTTCGTATCTACCTTTTGTAGATCTGATTTCTCTTAGTTTGGTCGTTCTAAATCTTAGGAGATGGTTGAGAAAAACAAGGGCCCGAGCGGGCACAGCTTCTACCCACTCGTGCAGGCCTTGTACCCGACCGTGTGCACTCATTTTAGCCCGAGCGGGCACCCATGCCCGAGCATGTTCCTCTTCAGCCCGAGTCGTGCAAACCTACGGCTCATTTTGGTGACAATTAGCCTGATCGGGCAGTCCAATTCCACCCGAGCGGGCACACATGCCCGAACATGTTCCTTGAGCACCCGAGTCGTGCAAAGCTACGGGGTTGTCTTGGCATCAATTACTCGAGCGGGCACACTTCCAATGCCCGGGCGTGCATGTCCTAAGTTGTTGTTTCCGCTCCTTTCGCTCGGTGTTTGAATGTTCACTTCAATCCATGGCCTTGCACAAGTTGAACCTTGTCATTTCGGGGTTAAATTGCGATAATCTCTCGTGTTTCTCCTTATGTCTTCGTTTCCTACACAAAACACGAAATGTAGATGAAATCCTCGAATAAACTCGATAAATGAATGAAATCTAATAAATCTACTCGAAACTAGACCTAAGAATGATATAAAAACTATAACGGATTACGTGTTATCACAAGACTATGGCTATCAGCATCGCGCACAACCTTCAGGTGATTCCGAAGTTCTCTCTGTGCTCCAATTGATGCATCAAAAACTGAAAAATCAAGGTTATGCGCTTGGAGGAATTAAGGCTGAACAGGATAACATAAGGAACAGAATGGACGGTTTCCAGACACACTTAAAGCTCCTGGAAACGTAAGTGGCACAGCTAGCCTAAGGGTCTAGCCGACAGCCTGGACAGCTTCCCAGGAAACCCGAGATGAACCCCTGGGAGCAGATAAACGCCATCCATTTGAGGTAGTGATGGTCACAAACTCGCTCATACAACCACCCACCTTGGCTAAGAAGATGCCCGATCCAGGTAATTTTTTCATCCCTTATAAGATCTACGATTACAAGATTGAAAATGCACTAATCGACATCGGAGCGAGTGTGAGCTTGCTACCATTGTCTCTTGTTGAAAAGCTTAATCGAGTAGGAGATCTTCGGCCCACACGCATGCTAATCACCTTATCCGATCAATCTGTACGAAATCCCGAGGGCATATTGATGAATGTCGCAGTATAAGTTGGAAAACTCTAGTTCCCCGCGGACTTTGTAGTTGTTGATATGGAGATAAACTCGAAGATCCCCCATCATTCTGGGAAGACCATTCCTCAACACAGCGAACATGGTTATATACTGTGCCGAGGGCAGATTGGTCATGAAGTTCGGAGATGAATCTATAGAGTTCAAGCTAGATGAAACGCTCAAGAAGCCGTACATGACCGAACCCGTGATGCACATTGACACGTTGGATGAACTAGTAGAGGAAGTCAAACATGAGCATCGAACCATCCACCCCATGGTGATAGCACTGTCAGCATGCAGCGGAAGCATATTTCAGTCACCCCAAGACGTGGAGGAATGCATACAACTCATGGAGAAGTTGATCACACTTGAGTCTGGCATGGACCCGCGCGTGTCGAGCATAGAGCCCGCCCGGGCTGAACGATTATAGGAGAATCCGCGCGGGCTTAACCACGACCCAACTCGGGCAGCACTCTCACGGGTAAATGACATAATTCGTAACCCGAGCGGGGCGGTTGATGAGCCCGCTCGGGCTACGCTGTTTATGCCTTGCACTGCATCTCCTACACCTTGGATTGCCCACTTCCACACAAATCCTGACTGGAGCGCCGAGAAAGCACCCAAAGTCGACCTCAAACCCCTTCCGCAGAGGCTTAGGTATGAGTTCCTTGGTCTCGATTCTACATACCACCTGATCATCAATGACGCACTTGATAGGCCACAAGTCGACAAACTCCTCTGCGCACTCAAGCGATACCGAACCGCCATCGGTTATACACTAGAGGACATCAAGGGTATCGATTCCCAGCTCTGCACACACCGCATCCATTTGGAAGATGATTCAAAGTCATCTATAGAATGTCTACGCCGACTCAATCCCAACATGGCGGAGGTAGCCAAGAAAGAAATGTTGAAGCATCTAGATGCTGGTATCATATACCCCATCTTTGACAGCACTTGGCCTAGTCCGGTACAAGTGGTACCAAAGAAAGGAGGCATCACTGTCGTCCCAAACCAGAACAACGAGCTTATTCCCACGCGGACGGTGACGGGATGGCGCATGTGCATAGACTACCGCAAGCTGAGTACGCACACCAGGAAGGACCACTTTCCTTTGCCTTTTATTGATCAAATGCTTGAGAGGTTAGCGCTTCACTCCTATTTTTGTTTTCTTGATGGCTATTCAGGATTTTTCCAGATCTCGATTCACTCAAACGACCAAGAGAAGACGACATTCACTTGTCCACATGGGACGTTCGCCTACCGCCGGATGCCATTTAGCTTATGCAATGCACCCGCCACGATGCATGACTTCCATCTTTTCTGATGTTAATGGCGATATTATGGAGGTGTTCATGGATGAATTTTCAGTCCATGGCACCTCCTTTGATTTGCGTCTGACCAATCTTTGTAGAGTGTTAGACAGGTGTTTACAGGAGAATCTTGTGCTCAATTGGGAGAAGTGTCACTTTATGGTATGGGAAGGAATTGTTTTAGGGCATAAGATTTCAGAAAAGGGGATTGAGGTTGACTTGGGCATGCGAGATTTTATGGAAGGTTCATCAAAGACTTCTCCAAGATCGCCAAACCGCTCACCGACCTCTTGATTAAGGATGTTGTGTTCGAGTTTAACCAAGAATGCCATATTGCCTTCGAGAAACTCAAGAAAGCATTGATTTCACCCCCCATCATCCAGCCTCCGGATTGGAAGCTCCCTTTTGAGCTCATGTGTGACGCAAGTGACTACGCTGTGGGGGCTGTTTTGGGACAGCGAAGAGATTAAGTGATGCATGCCATTTATTATACCAACCGAACTTTAGACGACGCTCAATGCAATTACTCCATCACGGAGAAAGAACTACTGGCCATCGTCTTCGCTTTCGAGAAGTTTCGCTCTTACCTTGTTGGATCCAAGGTAATTGTCTACTCCGATCATGCAGCGCTGAAATATTTGTTCTCCAAGAAGGACATGAAACCAAGGCTGATTCGGTGGATCTTACTCCTTCAAGAATTCGATTTGGAGATACACGATAGGAAAGGGACATAAAACAGCGTTGTCGACCACTTGCGGAAATCAATACATTTTGGTCGGTGTGTATTATGTGACAAAGTGGGTGGAAACACTAGCATACCCGACCAAAGACTCCAAGGTAGTCACTAAGCTCTTTAAACGTACCATCTTCCCTAGATTTGGCGTCCCAAGAGTCGTGATTAGTGATGGGGGAAAGCACTTCATCAATCGGGTGATCGAGACACTATTGACGAAATATGGAGTGAGGCACAAGATCGCTACACCGTATCACCCGCAGACAAGTGGCCAAGTCGAAATCTCCAACCGAGAAGTAAAGTCCATCCTTGAGAAAACAGTCTTAAAATCTCGACGAGATTGGGCATTAAAGTTGGACGATGCAGTTTTGGCCTTCAGAACGGCTTTCAAGACTCTGATTAGGTATGACACCGTTTTAGCTCGTCTATGGGAAAGCATGTTACCTCCCCGTTGAACTAGAACACAAGGTATATTGGGCTGTAAAAACGCTGAATTACGACCTCAAAACAGCTGAGGAGAAGCGGGTTCTCCAGCTCACCATCTAGAGGAGATGCGAAATGATGCCTACGAGAATGCAAGAATCTACAGAGAGCGTTCAAAGAAATGGCATGACAAGCACATTCTCCCACGCTCATTCAAAGCATGTGATCAGGTGCTTCTCTTTAATTCCCATTTGAAGTTGTTTCTTGGGAAACTCAAGTCGAGATGGTCGGGGCCCTTCACTATAAAAGGAGTTTAACTGCATGGAGCTGTGGAATTGGACAATGGAATTGGGGGATCGTTTTTGGCAAATGTGCAGAGAGTGAAGGCATATTGTGCTGATAGCGTTGAGGACGGAACAGACAAACTACCTCTCTCTGATCCCACACATGTCTGAATGTGTTAGGATCAAGCTAAAGACCGTAAACAAACGCTTCTCGGGAGGCAACCCGAGCTCCATATCCTTTTTCTTCTTTTCTATTTTATTTCTACTCCCGAACTCTCTTTAGGACATGGACATTTTTTTAGGATTTAGGGATTTTAGTGGCCTTCATGATTATTGTTGCATGATTTTCCTCGTAATTTTTTTAGATTGCAGCACAGCCCAATCGGGCTGAGAAAACGACCCGTGCGTGCGACTTGCAGCCCGATCGGGCTGATAAAAAGAACCCCCACAGGCTAAGTCGGTTTACAAAGGTAAGTTGAGATTTCGAGTTACCCGAGCCAAAACCCTAACAAATCAAACTTCCTCTCCTAAGTGTGCAGAAACTCCACACAAATTCTCACCGCCGATCGATCCTCACTGCTGACCGACGAGTACCCCGCCTAGACCCTTCACTGCAGAACGCGAGATCGGATACTCGAAATCTCTCTCTCCCTCTTCTATCGCAAATTCTCCCCAAAATCTTCAATTTCTTCTCTTAATCCAGGTATTTTCGTGAACTATACTATGTTTTCGACTGATTTGGACTAGATTTAGGTCTGCTTGGAAGGATTTAGGGTGATATTTGCGATTTGAAGCACGAAATCAGATTCCAGATCGCGATAGTTTTCTCGCGACCAGCCCGCTCGGGTATGGGTTAGGACCCGGGCGGGTAACCAGGTTCAAGCCCCGATCAGGCACTGATTGGACCCCGGTCGGGCGAAAATTACTGGAAACATGGTGAATTTTTTCTGGAAATGCAGCCCGAGCGGGTCACACCCTCTACCCGCACGGGCTACCTGCAAACAGTGACTAATTGTTCATTTTTGTTTGACTGTTTTGTAGATGGCTCCAAAATTCTTCCAAAGCTCAAAGAAACGACGAGCAGACGTCTACGACCCAGAGCAGGGATGCCCAGCAAAGTCGGACGCTATAACAGAGTTAACCCCATACATGCCCATCATGACGTTCCACCAATAGTACACCTACCGGACAACAACCTTTATGCCCAGTCACAAGTCAAAGTTTAACGAACTGTTTTTGCGCATTCAACCATCCCGCTTCCTATCCACGAAAGCCATGAGTGCTCTCCGCATCGAAGAGCACATCAACAACATGTTCAGCAAAATGGAGTGGAACGAATTGCGGGAGACAAGGGAGTACACATACCGCTAACTCACCGCAGAGTTCTTCGCATCATACACAGCCTTCTTCCCCGAGTCAGGAGACCCGGGTAAGGTATTTATGGAGTTCCGTCTGTTGGGACAAAACTACCGGATTACCGCGCGACAGTTCGCTATTGTGCTAGACGTCCCGCACCGCGCCTTCACCAAACTGCCCAAACTTAACAAGAATCGTTAAGCGTAGTTCTGGAATCGGATAGCGTATGGGAATTATTCAACGAAGTCCAAGGCCAGCCATATACGCCATCCCGCCATCAGGTACTTCCACTATTTCTTAGTCTCCTCGATCTTTGGAAAAGGAGCACAAGGTGGAGTAAACCACACGGAGCTGGGGTACCTAAGGCATGTGGTCCACATAGACGTTGAAGGTGACGAATCGGATATGCTCGATGTCGACTTGGCATCATTGATTATGCGACACTTTTATGACATCAACACCGAGAAGTGCAGCACGGATACGAAGATCATTTATGGTGGAGTAGTTACGATGATAGCGCGGAGAGTTGGTATCAACCTTGGCATCTTGACGGAGCACAAGATCGACGAGGTGCCCGAGCTCAACCTCTAGAACCTTCGCAACCGACGGGCAATTTCAAACGATCGTCATAGGGTCATTTGGAGCTACAAGGATGAGCAAGGTCGAACCTTGGAGGTCGACCTCGACGAGATTCAGATACCTGGACTAGACGAGGAGGACATACGCTTTAGGATCGGTTCTGCAATCGGGCACCTTGGTGCACGATTAGATGAGGCAGATCCAGATCCAGCAGCTGCACCAGGACCATCGATGTTTCGACAGCGCAGCCGATGCGCCCCTCATCCTCCCGACTACCAACACTGTTCTGACTTCCCTTCTTTGGAAGGTGTTTTCTGATGCTCTCAAGTACATTGCGAAGGAGAGCCGGTATCTGTCATTCATGGCGGAGCAGCGATACGACCTCGAGGTGGCGAGGTACGATGTCATGGCGGCGAGGAATGCGGAACAGTAGAAATTCCACGAGTAGTCCATCCAGCATACATACTATATCGCGGAGCCATTCGGTGATTCCAGCAGTTGAGTATGCAGCATTACTCAGAGCCGTATGTGCCGATTCCATAGGACTACCACACAGGCTCCATTCCCTACCATCCACATATCCCGTACAAGCTACAGTCGTTCTATTTCCCACCTGAGGAAGGGACCTCCGCGGAGCCAGCAGACCCTCAAACCACCTTCGGTGGAGATGAAGAGGATTAGGCCACTATTTTCCTTTTTCAATTTTTTTCTTCCTTTTTCAATTTTTTTGCTTTATGGACCTATCTTCTCTATTTTATTTCTTTTTCGTTTTCGCGTTCATGTACGCTCTATCAGACATAATGATGTATTACTTGCTTCTCTATTTTGTGTTGCATGACTCTTATCACAGACTCTTCACGATAATACCCGCAATAGAGTAGGCGAATATAACATCCGGATGTATCACCAACTCGAGAAAGCAAAATACACAAGGTGTACCCGTTCTCATTTTTTTATCTCCTCTCGAGTTTTGGCATGCGGGTACCTCTCATAGATTTCGAACACCGGAACTGTGTTCCGTTCAGGTCTGGAGGGGGTACTCTTTTGAGTTATATGATTTCTTTCAGTGACATAATTGCGATTAGGATTAGGATTAGGAATGGAGCAGATGGATACCTAGTACGAATTTTCGAGCTTTGGTCATTATTGTGCGACTTTGTCGAATCGTGAACAATAGTCTAGATTTGCTAAGAAGTTTTTTGAATACCGATTAGTCGAGTAGTTGTGCTTGAAACCATGATCTATAGTTGCATTCACCTCCTAGGTTTCAGTACCAAGTATCCATATCTCCGTGTATACTGTTTATCCCTTGCTTTGTTTGATATATTTTACCGTTCATTGATCATTAGATTCTATGCGCTTATACTCCGATGTCACCTTGGATAAGTTTCTAACTATTTCAGGTTTACATTGACATGAGTACATCGAGAATGATGGTTCGGGTCTAAGTGGTGGGTTGAGGCGCTATTCTACGTCCTAAGTGTTAGATTTGATGCGTAATCTTTGGTAAAAAATGTTCTTAAATGACGCACCTCTTCACTCCGCTAAGGTTACAAACCTTATGAGTGTGCCACAGGCAGCCTGGGTATAAGTAGAAAGCCATCCCTCTTCGACTTCGATGTCCTAGAAATCAAGCGTGGATCTGTATAAAAAAAAGAAAAGAGAATAAGAACGAGAATAAGAGTCTAATGATATCTCAAGCTTAGGGGAATTGGTATGGAGATCGCTTGGACGTTGTCTACAGGTATGAAATAGACTTAGGTTATTGATAGGATTGCATGGCTCATGACTTTCGGTTGATAGAAGCCTAGGTACGCTTAGGCTTACGTTCATGTGACGTGTTGTTTTGCATGATGGCTAATCCTTTGAAGTTTTTGTGCTAGTGTCCATTGTTGTTTAGCTCCTCTTGTACTGACTCTAGGTTTTGCTCGAGGACGAGCAAAGGTTTAAGTCTAGGGGAGTTTGATAACATGTAGTGTGTATCAGTTTTAGGCTAGACATTTGCATCATTTTCGCATAGATTATATAGCACGAGTTACAAATCCGACACGAGCGTTCTTTATATACTCCCTTTTTGTTGATTTTCAGGTTTTTAGGCGACAAGGCCTAACCGAGCTTTAGAATGCAAATTCTTGGATTCAACCGCACATATTGGAAGCTACAAATCACTCAGAGCAAATTCAAGCCATGGAACCAAAGAAAACACCGATCATAGGCCTCGACAGAAGTTTCAGCCCGCTCGGGCTGAATGTTTACCCGCTCGTGCTGTGTGAGAAACACGAACCCGGGCACGCTCTAATCTTAGCCCGCTCGGGCTGAAGTTTCACAGAAGTTCTAGAAAAATTCACACGACTCGGGCCGGAAGAGAACCCGATCGGGTAGGTCAATCACATCGACCCCACTCGAGCGGATACCTCAACCCGCTCGGGTTGACTGATACCCAATCGGGTAGAGCACCTAGCCCGCGCGGGCCGCCTTTCTCGTAAAACCTGTTTTAAGTGTTTGAACGGGCAAAAGAGAGAGGGAGATCAATTCCAGCAACAGAGGGCGACGGCGAGGGCGAGGAAAGGACTAAAATTCATCAGGAAAAACTCAGAAAAAGCTAGGGAAGGAGAGAAACATCAATCCGGACTTCAGTAACAAGATAGGGAAGATCGAGGAATCGTATTTCTTATTCTTTATCATGTCTAGGGTTAATTTCACTTGTTTCAAAGTAGAAACCATGAATGAGTAGATTTCCAGCTATGGGTTACAAATATCGGATTTGTAATGGATATTTGAATTATGCGTTAATGCTTAGATTTATCAAAACTTTCTTAATATTCTGTTTTACAGTCAACATCGTAAACATTTTATACTAGTGTTGCCCGCTCAGTAATCTAGGAATTTGTGCTTGGCTGGAAGGTTAAATTATGAATCCGAAACAGTTGATTGTAGATTAAGTTTGATTAATGAGAATCTGACCGGTCGGTTAATCGACTTAGGAATTAGGATTGCGCGCTTAACGCTACCGTAATCACGAATTAATCGCTGCTAGAAGGTAGGATTTCACGTAACTATGGTTAGGAAGTTTAGGTTCGGCAGAATCATTCCTTATTTCAGAGCAGGAATTCCCCGTTGTCAAGATAGTTCCATAGGTTTATGATCCTTTTGTTTGTAACATCCTTACAAATCCCGATAACCCGAAACCCATAGTGTTCTTAATTATCAAGCCTTCCACATTTCCTCAATCGCTGTCATCATTCCATTTACTGTCTTAGAAGTTCATATCACATCATCATCAATTCAACCCATCTTAGTTTAGTCGTATTCTTAGCTTAGGTTGCATTTGTCCCCAGAGTTCGGCCCTTTTATTACACCGATCCGTACTCTTGCGGTAAGTGGATATTAGGCATTTGTATAGCTTGATATTTCCCACATCAGACATAAAAAATAAATCTATTGAAAAACGTGACATTTTCAAAGGATATCAACGATCATAATTCATTTAAATTTTCAACGTCATTCGTTGATAATTTTCAATCGTCATATGTTGAAAATTTTCAATTATTATCTGTTGATAAATTTCAATCGACATCTGTAGATAATTTTCAACAGTCATCCGTTGATAATTCCAATTTATTTTTTGATCGTTTCATTTTCATACGTATTTCTTGCACGATTTCAGAGATGTTTACGATATAGATGCGATGTTTACGTATGATTTTGTATCCGTTTTACTCTTTTTTGTGTTTTCGTGTTCTTAGAGGTTTTAATGCGCATTCTGTTCATTTTGGAGTACCTAAATGGTGACAACGATACTAGTTTGGGGTAAACTCGGATATGACGAACACTACGGCTGCCGGGATACTGGGAATCGTATGGATGAAGCAACTATGGATCATAAACCTATCGACTTATCTTGACAACGGGAAATTCATGCCCTAAGGTGAGGAGTGATTCTTCCCTCA
>CM071864.1:12121946-12137257 GCA_036759665.1 Gynandropsis gynandra
GCGGGCACACCCTAGCGCGTGCGGGGACGCCTTATTTTCATCGCGATCATGTGCGCCGCGCCCGCGTGGGGCACAAACTCAGCCTGCACGGGTCGTGTCCGTCACCTGCAACTACCAGATAAGTTAATTTATCTAAACACGAAAAGGAACTTGTTGGTGACTTAAAAAAAGGAAAACGACTTAAGAGAAGAGGAATAAGAGATATTTGCTGAAAAAAGGAATGGAAATGTTGCCCAACTTGATCAAGGATGAAAAACTCATGAAAATGCAAAAATGGTGGCTGCTGCAACAAAAGGAAAAGAACTCAACGGCCAAAAGTAAAAACAAGGAGAAAAGGAAAGAAAAGAAGAAGGAAAAAGAAGAAGAGGAGCTAGGGGTCGAGGGAGCTTCAGGGAGAGTTAGTTTTGAGTTTCATCGAAGAGAGAGGGTAAAGAGAGAATCGAAGAAGAAGAACACTCTTGCTGAGGAGACATTCAAGGGACATTGGAGATCAATTCAAGACTTCGGTTTCATTTGGTTTTTATGTTCTTTAGACTTTCTATTTCGATTATGTTTTATTTTGGACATGAGCGAGTAATTGTTTTGTTCTAGGAGAAGGGATTAGCCCATGGCTATCCCGGAACCACCTTGATTTATCTTTGAATGCAACTTCCAAATTTTTGTTTATCTATTCTTTGTCTAAGACCTTGAAATACTTGTATTTACGAAGGCTAAGTAGATGCATGTGTTAGGGGTTAGGAGAAGGACCGAAAGGAGAATTCTAGTCCTAGAAGATTAGAACAACCGAGGTTAGGCCACGAAAGTAGGGTAGCAGCGGTTGAGGGTAAAATGGATGAATCACAGAACTTATGGGTTTAGCTTAAGGTGTCAGCCACAAAAGTAGGGGATAACTTGACTAGATCACGTGTCTATGCCTTGAGAGAGGGTAGATATCATATTAGGATCGTCTGCCTTAGATAAATTGATTGGGATTGCATGATAGATAGGTTGATTGTTGGTTTTGGTAGTCTTGTGCTGAAACTAGATTCCTGGAACGTTTGTCTCATTGTTAAGAACTAGTTTGTTTATTTTTTTTAGTATTTCTTTCTCAATTCTCCTATTTCGTTCGTTTGCAAGTTTGATTCGTAGTTTGAGTTTAGGTTGTGTTGCGTAGTCCCTGTGGGATCGACACCTAAAGTACTACACACGTGCCGTGCACTTGCAGGTAGTTTATGTTAAATATTTGTTTAACTTTGATAACGCATCAACTGGAAGCAAACCCTCGTGAGCATGAAATTTACCTAAGGAATGGTAAAACGGTGGATCAGCCCGTTCCTTCGACGTCTGAAAGGGGTGAAGCATCTATCACAGTAGCGGAAAATGCTATCAACAAGCTTAAGGAGAAGCTCGAGGAGGAAGAAGAGCCAAAATATGTAAAACTAGCCCCGAGGCCACCTTCTTTGCCATTTCCACAACGTCAACACAAGAAAATGGTAGATCAACCCAATTATTCAACATTTGAAAAGGATGAAACATCTACTACAACAATGGAAAAGGGCAGTAACGTTGAAAAGCAAAAAAAGAAACCCGAGGAGGAAGAGGAGCCAAAGTACGTAAAACTAGATCCGAGACCGCCTCCATTGCCATTCCAACAACGTCAACGCATGAAAACGGTGGATCAGCCAACTCCCTCGATATTTGAAAAGGGGGAAGAATCTAACACAGTAGCGGATAAGGCTATGGACATTGATGAGCATAAGAAGAAACCCGAGGAGGAAGTGGAGTTCAACTTAAACAACACACTTGAGTAGCCGTGCATTATCAACTTCGTGTTCCACAATGACGTCTTGGAGAAATTAGCGAGGAAGTTCTTGAAGAAGTTAGGAGCATGGATTATATAGAAACGACTCTCCTAGCAGCTAGAGAAGGATTATATAAGGACCCGAACGAGATTCTGAACAACGAAAAGAAGAAGGAACCCCCAACCGAGACTTCCGTGCAACTCGAGCTAAATGCGACGCAAATCAATCCATAAACAGTCCCGAGACGCCAAGAAGCTACGCCAAACGCCCATCACACAATTAGAACATCGACAAGGCACCCAAGGTGAAGATGAAACCTTCATCACAAGGGCTCGTGCTCCAACAAATTCTGGAGGCGTTGAAGGAAACGAGAGACGAACGGCTAACCGTTGTCATGGAGTGCACAACTGGACTTATGGACAGCTCGAAAATTTTTTTGGACAGCTCGAAAAAATTTTTTGGACAGCATGATCTAGCCCCCAACATAGAGAACATCACGAACAAGCTTAAGGAGGACATGAACGATCGTGCAAGGAATCCAACTAATCCGCATGCTACACCTTATCGAGCACTCTATGCACGTGACACGCTACCGACTCGATGACATCGAGGATGTCAACCTAATGAGTAGCACGTTTTGGTCAGGCTAATGACCTTAAACAAGCGCTTCTCGGGAGGCAACGCAAGTCCCATATCCTTTTAGCTATTTCGTTTATTTTTTTATAGAATTCGACTCTTATTCTTTTCAGAAGCATGCACCTTACCAACAACCCCGATATATTGTACTGTCTCCATTGGATTGTGTGACTTTTGTAACAGGGTTTTCCATTTCAACATAAGGATAGACGTGTACGCCCAACTGCATCAACTTGGGACAACAAGCATGCATCAAGTGCACACGTTCCTATCTATCTTATTTTTCCCTGAGTTTTTATATGCGAGTCATTCTCTTAGGTTTTGAACACCGGGACAGTGGTCCGTTCAAATCTTGGGGATACTCTTCGAGTGTCATGACTGTGATTAGGATTTAGATGTTGAGTTCTTCATTTTAATTTAGCTTTACATTAGTTTCGTTAGGATTAGACGGACAGATATCTTGTACGAAAAATTTCGAACTTTAGCCATCTTTACACAACTTTGTCGAATCGGGACCAAAAGTCTAGGTTTACTGAAACATACTTTAGATAACGATTAGTTAGTGATCGTGCATGAATCTATAGCCTATAGTTATATTCCGCCCCCTAGGTTTCAATCCCAAGTACTTATATCTCTGAGCATACCGTTCATTCTTTGTTTTGTTTCGCTCGTTATATTTTCATGCACTTACGCTCCGATGTCAAAAGAATAAGTTCTTTAACTATTTCAAACTTACATTGATATGAGTGCATCGATATTGATGGTTTGGGTCTAAGTTGTGGGTCGAGGCTATTTTTCTACGTCCTAAGGTTTAGAGTTGATGCGTATTCACAATAGTTAATCAAAAGAAAAAAAATCTGCATTGACACAACCTCTTCACTCCGCTAGGCCACAAGACCTTATGAGTGTGCCAACCGGCAACATGGGTCTAAGTAGAAGGCCATCCTCTTCAACTTCGACGTCCTAGAAACCGAGTGCAAGTTTTCAAAGAAAAATGTATGGAAACCGAAAAGAAGAAAAAGAGAACCGAAAAAAATATTTTTTAAGAATGGTATCGCACATAAGCGTATTAGAATAGGTATGGAGATCGCTTGGATGTTGTCTAGGGGTTAGTAAAATAAACTTAGGATATATGTAGGATTGCACGGTTAGTGGCTTTCAGTAGACAGAGGTCTAAATTTTGTGCGCTTAGATCTATGTTCATGTGACGCGTTGTTGTGCAAGGTGGCTGACGTTTCGAGTTGTTTGTGCTAGTATCCGGTTGTTGCCTAACTCCTCTCATGTTTAGTTCTAGACTTGCTCGAGGACGAGCAAAGGTTCAAGTCTGGGAGAGTTTGATAACGTCTATTTGTTATAGAATTTTAGTCCATTTACATAGTTAGTTTAATCATTCATTTAGACTTTACCGAGCATTAAGCATCATTTAGTCCTCTTTCATCGTTTTCTCGTGTTATGGCAGGAAATGAAATATCGGGATCCAAACACAAGTAAATGAAGCAAAACTAAGCAAACCCACTCTCCTATCAGCTATGCACGGTCAGGATTCAAAGAATAATAACCCGGAGGAAAGAAATGTTAGCAATGGCCGCTTACAATAATGGAAACAATGGCTGCTTACAAAAATGGAAAAAATGGCCGCTTACAAAAATGGAAATTGTTGGCCTTTCGAACAAAATGGAAATGTGTTGGCTGCCTACACAAAATGGAAGCACGGCTGGAGATGAGGAGTGGAAATAAGTAGCCGCAACCTACAAGAAATAGAAATCAGCCACTGGCCTACAAAAATGAAAACTCACGACTGGAACAAAAATGGAAACTTTCGGTGGCTAGAATAAAAATGGAAACTTTCGGTTCCTGGAACAAAATAAAGAAGAGCACGGTTGGAATATGAAAAGGAAACATGGTTTACATAAAATAAAAGCAATTTGCTGGAACAAAATGTAAACTTCCAACCGCCAACCCAAAAATGGAAGATAGCCACCTACACGAGAATTGGAAACTGCAACCATTAGAGATAGAAAATGGAAATTGCTGCTGGAATAATAAATGGAAACACATGAACAAGTGAAAAAAGGCAGCAAACCAAAGAGGAAAGGATAGAAAAGGGAAGGAAATCGTTGCTGCACAAGAGGAAAAGGAAAAAAACAAGCTGGTTAAGAAAATGGAAACCGAGAAAAAGTATCCCCTACTTTCATGACTGACATCTTGACTAAACCCATAAGATCTGTGATTCATCCGTTTTACCCTCAACCGCTGCTACCCTACTTTCGTGGCCTAACCTCGGTGTTTCTAAACCTGATCTTCTAGTACTAGAATTCTCCTTTCGGTCCTTCTCCTAATCCCTACACATGCATTTACTTGGCCTTCATAAACACAAGTCATTCAAGCTCTCAGACAAAAAATAGATAAACGAAAACGAGAAGATGCATTCAAAGATAAATCAAAGTGGTTCCGGGATAGCCATGGGCTAATCCCTTCTCCTAGAACAAAACAAACTACTCGCTCATGCGTCCGTAAACAAACATAATTGAAGTAGAAAGTCTAAGAAACATGAAAACCAAACGAAACCGAAGTCTTGGGTTGATCTCCAGTGCTCCTTGTATGTCTCCTTCGCAAAAGTCTCCTCCTTCTCTCTACTCTCTCTCCTTTGATCTAGAACTCGAAACTGACTCTCTAACTCAAGCTCCCCTCGACCCCTAGCTCCTGTTGTCTCTTTTCCTTCTTCTTTTCTTTCCTTTTCTCCTCCTTTTCCTTCTAGTCGTTCGTTCTTTTTCTTTTGTTGCAGCAGCCACCGATTTTGCCTTTTCTTGAGTTTTCCATTCTTGAATAAGTTGGGCAACGTTTCCATTACTTTCTCCAGCAAATATCACTTATTCCTCTTCTCTAAAGTTGTTTTCCTTATTGTATAAGTCCCTAACAAACTCCTATTCGTTTAAAGACAAATTAACTTATCAAGAGTTGCAGGTGACAGGCACGACCCGCACGGGCTGAGTGTGTGACCCGCTCGGATGCGCTCGATCGAGGGAGTGCCCCGGTCGAGCTTATGCATGCCCCGGTCGGGCTGGGTTATGGCCCGCTCGGGCTGATGCCCCCACCGTGCTGCTTGCTTGCCTGGGTCAGGCTCAAGTTGCTGGAAAAACTTTCCGACTAAACGCCCCGCTCGGGCTAGGGAGTTACCCCACGGGCGTGGCTTGTTCTTCGCCGATCCTCGATGTTGGCACTTTTTCTCGTGTATGTCCTTTAGCTCCAAAATGAACCGAATATGCATAAAAACCTGTAAGAACATGAAAACACGAAAACGAGTAGAACGGATACAAAATCATACGTAAACATCGCATCTATATCGTAAACATCTCTAAAATCGTGTAAGAAATATGTATGAAAAGGAGATGATCAAAATCCCCCCATACTTGAATGTTTCTTTGTCCCTAAGCAAATGTAAACGTGGAACATGTGGGGTATACAAAATCCGAGAATTCCCCTTTCTCCTAGAAATACCGCTAAAGCGAACCTAACCAATCAACTAGCACGTCGAGAGAAAATGCGGCCTAATTAAGTTTTCAATCTTCATCCTAGGTTCACCAAGGCTACCCATGATAAAGCCAATCAAAGGCAAACTAGACAAGCCACCGTAACTCTCTCCACCAAACAAGACTTCAGGCAGATGCTAAACCTAGAACAACCGAGGATACTTATTTCTTTTCCGAGCTTCTTTCTTTCTTTATTCTTTCTTTTTTTTCTTTTTTTTCTTTTCTTTTCTTTTTTTATGTCTTCTGTTTTTTTTCTTTTTTTCTTTTTTTTTCTTTTTTTTTCTTTGCATACACACTAGGCTTCTAGGACGTCGGATTTGAAGGGATCCAGCCTCTACTTAGACCCAGACTACCGATGACGGTATACTCATGCATCTCGTTCAAGAGTGCAGCGGAGTAGGCAGCGTTTTATTGTGGCATGCCCTTAGGACGTAGAAAGATGATCGCCAACCCACCACTTAGACCCAAGCCATCGAAAGAGTATCAAGGTCGATGCACTCATATCGATTTTAGATCATGCTTTTAGGCATTATTTCCATCGACAGCGGAGTGTTAGCGTGTGCTATTAATCTGCAAAATAAGCTCGATCTCATGCGATATAATAATCCTCATAAAAAAAGTAAAGCATCGTCTATACGAAGTATGACCATCTAGATAGAGAGAATAAACGATAAACTAGCCTAGCAACCTCGTCTAAACCCCCCACAAGCAACACTAGGATTCCCAAAGAATTACGACCTATTGTTTTTCAGCCGACTAATAAGCTATAACGCTTAGGAAAAACCTAGCTCAAACATGCAAAATCTCATGGAAAAGGCAAACTTCTTAAGTATCCTAGGTTCAGGGTTCATCTCAAACGTTGCACCGGACAAGTGCCTGGGACGACTCTAACTCACGAAAGCAAAAAAAACTAAAAACTACAAAATCAAAGAGAAAATGAAACGAAATCATCTGAGAAACGTGAGCTGCTCCCCCAGACCTGAATTGAACGGCATCCTAGACGTGAAGCTCCGATGGAGGGTAAGGGAAGTGAAGTCACGTTTGTGGTGGTATTTTTTGTGTTTTTTTAACGAATAACCGAGTATTATACTAAAACAAAGAAAAATAGAAAACAAAACAGTTGGGTTGCCTCTCAGAAAGCGCTTATTTAACGTCTTTAAGCTTTAACGTCTCCATTCCTCATGCGTGTGCGACGGGTGGATCGGAAAAGGAAATGGAGTTTCCACTTTCGATCGGTTGAGCGGCTTGGTAGAGCTTTAGTTGTTGTCCATTAGCTTTGAATGTTCCGCTCGAATTG
Source organism: Gynandropsis gynandra (assembly GCA_036759665.1). Lineage (NCBI taxonomy): Eukaryota > Viridiplantae > Streptophyta > Magnoliopsida > Brassicales > Cleomaceae > Gynandropsis > Gynandropsis gynandra. The sequence continues at coordinate 12,129,191 of CM071864.1, forward strand.
CTCCATAGTCCCATGTCTCCACGTGTGAAGACTTCTCCTACCTGAAAAGGACCAGACGAACGAGACCGTAGGTTGTCCGAGAAAAGCTTAGGACGAGAATTTAAGAGTAGAACTAAATCACCTGGTTGGAAGTCATGAGGTAGGGTCTTTTTGTCGTGCCATCCCTTAGTCACTACTTCTTTCTTTGGCACATCATGCACGGGATTCACTCGTTCGCTGCCCGAGGTTGGATAAGTGGTATCTACATCAAAAAATTTCATCACATCTTTTTCCATTACCTCGTGCAAGTGCGGGTGCAGCCTCTTTTGAGTTTCGCTGGAAGATTCGTGGCTGTCTTCTGTATAATTTCCATGCATACACATTGAAGAGCTGACTCTCCTACGCTTCTTTACATGTGTGGGTTGTTTTCTCATCTCATCTGCACTCAAGTTAGCATTCATAACAGCAGGATATATTTATCGCACTCAATGTACTCATACCAAAAAGAAGACGAAGGTGGCTCGGGCTCAAGTTTGGACGTCTTCTCCACTGCAAAACCAGTGTGCGTTTCGTGTGGTATCTCCTCATGTGGGGCGTCTCCTAGTGCTGCAATAGCACTCATTAATTTCGTGTACATCTCAACTCCTTCGTCCGTAAATCCTGCATTATCGCAAACTCGTGTTAGATATCGTACAAGTGGATCAGAAACACTTACTTGATCATGCGTGTCTTTCGCTAACTCGTCCAGCGAGTCGATAGTAAAGCAAGACTCCTTTAATGAGAGTCCGTTCATGGGGCTGGACAAGTTGAACTCTATCATCTCATCTCCGACACGTAAGGAAAGCTTTCCTTGTTGTACGTCTATCATGGCACCTGCAGTAGCTAGGAACGGTCTACCAAGAATAATAGGTATCCTAGCATCTTCCTTTATTTCAAATACAACAAAATCAGTGGGAATGCAAAGCTTACCTACCATGGTGGGAACGTTTTCAATAATTCCCACCGGATATCTTACCGAATGATCCGCGAGGCCTAGAGACATCATTGTAGGTATAGATTCCCGAAGTCTATCCGCTTGAAAACTAAGTGTGGCATGATGCTCACGCTTGCCCCTAAATCGCACAAAGCATTATCAATATCAATATTTCCTATTGTGCATGGAATGGATAAGCTTCTGGGGTCCTTCAACTTTGGTGGCAGCTTATTTTGAAGGATAGCGCTGCATTCCTCGGAAAGTACCTCTTTGATGAGTTTGGCATGATTAGGCATCTTTTGGAGGGCTTCCACTAATGGGATGTTGATGTCAAGCTTCTTGAGACCCTCTACGAATCTGCCCACTCATTCTTCATTCTTACTGCTCACCAACAGTTGAGGAAACGATATAGGAGGTTGGTACGCCGGTGGAGCAACATATGGTTTGTCTAAATCTAGTTCGACTCCTTCCATAATCGCAATAGTACCTTTGCCTCTTTTAATGGACGTATCAGCAGCTTGCTCTCGCTCTTTGGAGGGCGAATGCTTGATCATATGACTGCTGCACACAAAAATAGCATTCATGTACTCTCTCGGGTTCAATTCGGGTTTACCTGGAAGCTGTCCGGGATTCCGAGAGGATGAGGCAGCTTGTTGTGCTATGGAGTTCTCTAAGCTCTTAACATGGTTGCTCAAAGATTTCATCTGAGTTTTAAGCTCGTTGATCGATGTCCCCACATCCACATTGAATTTGGTTTGAGTTGAATGTTGATGCCTTTGCTCCTTGATAAATTCCAGCAGTACCGCTTCAAGGTTCGACGAAGAGGCTTGAGGAGGTTGAAGAGCTTGTGGAACTTGCTGAGCATTCTGAAATTGCTAATTATTTTGCTCAAACGCTTGTTGCCTTATGTGAAACCCCGAATACTTGACCGGTTGAGTCGTTCGATACGAAAGATTCGGGTGATTCCTCCAATTCGAGTTCTAGGTATTCCCGAATTGATTGTTTCCTTGTTGATGGGCATAATTCATCTGTTCGAAGTCCTCATGTACCGTGCATTGATACGCTACATGCTCCGTATCTCTGCAATTCACACAGTACATGGCGTTTGCTGCGTTGCCCGTCGCTCTGCTCTGATTCGGCTCGTATAGGCGACGATTGCTGTTAGGCATACCTCTCGGTGTTGACCACATAGTGTGGTTCATGGCGAGGTTATTGATCAGCTCGTATGCCTCCTCGACGCTCAGATCCATAAATGATCCTCTAGGAGCGTTATCCAACGTTGTTCGGTGTTCATCTTAAATTCCGTTGTAAAAGGTTTGGATAACGTACCACTGCTCAAGATCATGGTGTGGACACATCTGTAGAAGATCCTTAAATATACCCCACGCTTCAAACAAAATTTCTCCATCTCTGCATCTAAACATTGTGATTTCCCCCCTCATCTGAATCGTCTTGCTCGGAGGAAAGAAGCGTGATAAGAACAATGTGCAGAGCTGGTCCCAAGTCGTGATTGAACCAGCACGAAGCGATTGCAGCCATGTTTTTGCTCGTCCTCCAATTGAGAAGGAAAGAGACGCAGTAAGATCGCATCCTCTGAAACTCCGTGTATCTTGAATGTACCGGAAAGCTCTAGGAAGTCTCTGAGGTGCTGATGGGGATCCTCGAGATTTCCACCCATGAATTGCTTCTGATAAAGCATATTGATCATCGCCGGCTTAATCTCAAACTGTTCCCTAGCAACAACAAGCATCTGTATGGCTGTTTGCACGTTGTTCATGTTCGGCACCACGTAATCTCTGAGACGACGTGGTGGAGGAGCCTCTGGTTCTCGCGGTTGAGGCACGAGTGGCTGTTGCTGCAAGTGCCCTAAATTACCGAGAGGTAATTGAGGCTGTTCATGGTTCTGATTGTCCATCACTCGTTGATCTGACGACTCTACGAAGGACAAATAAAGAACGAGTTAGGTAGAAAGAACGACAGAGAAGAAAACAAAAACAAAAACAAAACAAGAAAGACTCTAGGCTCGAATCTAAGACGTGTTGACAATAGTCCCTGGCAACGACGCCAAAAACTTGATGCATTATCAAGGTTAAGCAAATATTTAACCTAAATTACCCGCAAGTGCACGGCACATGTGTAGTACTTTAGGTGTTGATCCCACAGGGACTATGCAACATAACCTAAACACAAACTATGAAACAAACTTGCAAACGAACGAAATAGGGGAAATGAGAAAGAAATACTAAAAACAAATAAACAAACTAGTTCTTAACAATGAGACAAACGTTCCAGAAATCAAGTTTCACCACAAGACTACCGAAACCAACAATCAACCTACTATCATGCAATTCCAGTCAAGTTATCTAAGATAGACGATCCTAATATGATATCTACCCTCTCTCAAGGCATAGACACGTGATCTAGTCAAGTTATCCCCTACTTTCATGGCTGACACCTTGAACTAAACCCATAAGATCTGTGATTCATCCGTTTTACCCTCAACCGCTGCTACCCTACTTTCGTGGCCTAACCTCGATTGTTCTAAACCTGATCTTCTAGGACTAGAATTCTCCTTTTGGTCCTTCTCCTAATCCCTAACACGCATTTACTTGGCCTTCGTAAACACAAGTCATTCAAGCTCTCAGACAAAAAATAGATAAACGAAACATGAAGATGCATTCAAACATAAATCAAAAGTGGTTCCGGGATAGCCATGGGCTAATTCTCCTAGAACAAAACAAACTACTCGCTCATGCGTCCGTAAACAAACATAATTCAAGTAGAAAGTCTAAGGAACATGAAAACCAAACAAAATCGAAGTCTTGGGTTGATCTCCAATGCTCCTTGTATGTCTCCTTCGCAAAAGTCTCCTCCTTCTCTCTACTCTCTCTCCTTCGATCAAGAACTCGAAACTGACTTTCTAATTGAAGCTCCCCTCGACCCCTAGCTCATGTTCTCTCTTTTCCTTCTTCTCTTCTTTCCTTTTCTCCTCCTTTTTCTTCTGGCCGTTCGTTCTTTTCCTTTTATTGCAGCAGCCGCCGATTTGTCTTTTCTTGAGTTTTCCATTATTGAATAAGTTGGGCAACGTTTCTATTACTTTCTCCAGCAAAATATCATGTATTCCTCTTCTCTAACGTCGTTTCCTTATTGTATAAGTCCCCTACAAACTCCTATTCGTTTTAAGACAAATTAACTTAATCTGGAGTTGCAGGTGATAGATGCGACCCGCGGGGGCTGAGTGTGTGACCCGCTCGGGTGTGGTGCGCATGATCGCACGGGATCACGATGGAAAACAAGGTGGCCCGCTCGGCTAGGGAGTGCCCCGGTCGGGCTGATGCATGCCCCAGTCAGGCTGGGTTATGGCCCGCTCGGGCTGATGCCCCGACCGTGCTGCTTGCTTGACCAGGTCGGGCTCAAGTTGCTGGACAAAATTGCCGACTAAACGCCCCGCTCGGGCTAGGGAGTTACCCGCATGGGCATGGCTTGTTCTTCGCCGATTCTCGTCCCATTTGTTCCGTGATGATCCTCGATGTTGGCACTTTGTCTCGTGTACGTCCTTTAGCTCCAAAATGAACCGAATACGCATAAAAACCTGTACGAACATGAAAACACGAAAACAAGTAAAACATATACAAAATCATACGTAAAAATCGCATCTATATCGTAAACATCTCTAAAATCGTGCAAGAAATACGTATGAAAACGAGATGATCACCAGTTTTCCCGTTAGAACTCCTTGCGGTTTAGAGGAATTCGCTGCAAAATGTGCAACCTGGTTTTCTAAGATCTTTAGGTGCATTTCAAGTTCCATAACATGCTTCTTTACATCTCCATAATCTGCACTCATCTCTCTAAGTTCGGTGTATAGATCTTTCTCTCCTTATAAGATTTGAGCGAGCATACACATAATATCGGCGTTAGCTTCTTGCTGCGGACATAGGGGCGCACATGATTGATAATTCTGAGTTTGGGGGTGCATCCATGGCTGAAAGTTCTGGTTTCGTTGCATCGCTTGCAGCTGAAAATTTCCCAATAGATGTTGAGCATTCAACACACCGTCGGAGTTCCTATACGGGAAATTTGGTTGATCTATCCATATAAGGTTGTATGTGTTCCCGAAAATCTGATTGTAACTCACGTAGTTCACTTCTTCATATCCCCGAACTTCTTGTTCCCATGATTGCTCCGAGTAATGGAGATGGCGTGAGTTAGAAAATATATGATAAATTCCGGAAATTTGATCTTTTAATTCAGCTATACCGGCATACAAAGGATGTACCTGATTCATGTTACCTCGCAAAATAAAGAACAAAAAATTCGATTAAGCACCAAGAGGTTAAAAAAAAGACTCAAAAAGAAAGAAAAAAAAGCAAAAAAATGAAAAACAAATAAAGACTCTGGAACGGACTAAATCCTAATTCAAAAGTATCCTAACTCGAAAGCCGTAATCAAGTCCCCGGCAACGGCACAAAAAATTTGATCTGATTAATCTCAAATAATAAAATACCTAGACTAACGCTTGCACAAGAATATGAATCGTATAGTACCAGGGTCGAACAAAAGGAATTGATGCAACTCTAAAGCTATAAACTGATGAATAGGAAGGTAAAAATCAATGACTGTTTGGAATGCAAATAAAACTAAACTAACTAATTAACGTTGAAATTCAATTAACTAAACACCACAGGTTTCAGATGCAATGAAGTTCTAACATGATCATTGGTCTTAGATATTATCACGAGTTCAGAGAATTCAAGCTCTATTTAGGAACTGACTTGCGTAGACTTGTCCACTACCTAGCGTGCGTACTACCAATCTTCCAATTGTGTAATCTAACCCACTAGACGCATAAAGACCGCTATCCTAATCCCTAGATTCAATCAACCGACCTAGCGTAGATTTTAAATTGATTCAATCCTAAATCATTCCTAAGTTCCAAAGTCTAATCCCCTGACATAGATTCATTAGACTTCTACAATCATTCATTCAAGTGGCGTACAAGAACGAAAGCATTAAAAACAACCAATCATTCTGAAAACGATCAAATACATAAACCATTCATTCAAGTGGCATACAAGAACAAAAGCATTAAGAACAATCAAGCATTAAGAACAAGACTTCATTACATATCGGCAAACTCTCTTACCTATAGCTATAGACCTACTCGAAAATGAATTAAGAAAACGAAGCGTAAAACAAAAATATCTTCAAAATAGATATAGAATGAGATTCCTCCCTATCCTAATACCGTATTTTTCAACAGCTCCTCTGCATTCCGAGTTCGTCGCCCCGTCTCCAGCCTTTTGGCGTGATGCTCTCTCTCCACTCTCTCGTGTGTGTTGTGCTCTGTGGTGTGTGTGGTGTGTTGTTTTTTTCCTTTTTCTCTTGTGAAGCAACGGTTTCCTTCCCTTTTTCTATCCTTTCCTCTTTGATTTGCTGCCTTCTTTCACTTGTCTATGTGTTTCCATTTATTGTTCCAGCAGTCGTTTCCATTTTCTATCTCTAACGGTTGCAGTTTCCAATTCTCGTGTAGCCGGCTATCTTTCCATTTTTGGGTTGGCGGTTGGAAGTTTACATTTTGTTCCAGAAAATTGCTTTTATTTTATGTAAAACCATGATTCCTTTTCATATTCCAACCGTGCTCTTCTTATGTTTGTTCCAGCAACCGAAAGTTTCCATTTTTATTCCAGCCACCAAAAGTTTCCATTTTTGTTCCAGTCGTGACTTTTCATTTTTGAAGGCCAGTGGCTGATTTCTATTTCTTGTAGGCTACGGCTACTTATTTCCATTCCTCATCTCCAGCCATGCTTCCATTTTGTGTAGGCAGCTAGCACATTTCCATTTTGTTCGAAAGGCCAACAATTTACATTTTTGTAAGCGCCCATTGTTTCCATTTCTGTAAGCAGTCATTGTTTACATTTTTGTAAGAGGCCATTGCTTCCATTCTTTTCTCCGGGTTATGATTCTTTGGATGCTGACCTTGAATAGCTGATAGGAGAGTGGGTTTGCTTAGTTTGCTTCATTTACTCGTTTTTGTATCCCGATATTTTATTTCCTGCAATACCACGAGAAAACGATGAAAGAGGACTAAATGATGCTTAATGCTCGGTAAAGTCTAAATGAATGATTAAACTACTATGAAAATGGACTAAAATACTATAACAAAATAGACGTTATCAAACTCTCCCAGAATTGAACATTTGCTCGTCCTCGAGCAACTCTAGAACTAAACATGAGAGGAGTTAGACAACAACCGCATACTAGCACAAACAACTCGAAAACTCAACCACCCTACACAACAACGTGACACATGAACATAGATCTAAACGCACCAAATTTAGACCTGTATCGACCGAAAGCCACTAACCGTGCAATCCTACACATATCCTAAGTGCATTTCACTAACCCCTAGACAACATCCAAGCAATCTCCATACTTTTTCTATTACGCTTACGTGCGATACCATTCTTAAGACAATTATTTTTCTTTTTCGGTTCTTTTCTTTTCTTTTAGTTTCCATACATTTTTTCTTTGAAAAGTCGCACTCGATATCTAGGACATCGGAGTTGAAGAGGACAACCTTCTAGTTAAACCCAGGTTGTCGATTGGCACACTTATTAGGTCTTGTTGCCTTAACGGAGTGAAGAGGTTGCGTCATTGCAGATTTTTTCTTTTGATTAAACTATTGTGAATACGCATCGACTCTGATGTGCGTAGACTCAAGTAATAAATTACCTAGACTAACGCTTCCGCAAGGATACGGATCGTGTAGCAACTAGGGTCGAACACAAGGAATTGATGCGACTTATAAGCTATTAGACTAATGAATAAGACGTGATGAATCTAATGGTAGATGGAATGCAAATGCAAATGCAAACTAAACTAATGATAGGGATAACTCAGCGACAAATCACCATAGGTATCAAGAGTTGCACAACGATGTAACAAAGTTCTAACGAGATAATTGGTCTTAGATACTATCACGAGTTCAAGGAATTCAAGCTCTCCTATAGGAACTGACTGCCGTAGACTTGTCCACTATCTAGCATGCATATACCAATGTATCCATTACGCATCTTACATGCATAGATGCATTACGACCGCTATCCTAATCC
>CM071864.1:12141459-12155250 GCA_036759665.1 Gynandropsis gynandra
GGTTCGATTCCCCTTTAAATAGATCTGATTTCCCTTGATTTGGCCGTTCTAGATCTTAGGAAAGTTTGTTGAGATCCAAGGACCCGAGCGGGCACAGCTTGTACCCACTCATGCAAGCCCTTTACCCGACCGTGTGCACACAATTGAGCCCGAGCGGGCACCCATGCCCGAGCATGTTCTTCTTCAGCCCGAGTCTTGCAAACTTACGGTGATTTCTAGAATGAATTAGCCCGAGCAGGCACACCAAATTCACCCGAGCGGGCACACCTTCCTGGTCGTTTTCCTTGAGTGCCCGAGTCGTGCAAAGCTACGGGGATGTTTGGTAGCAATTAGCCCGACCGGGCACTCCCAATCCACCCGAGCGTGCATGACTTGAGGTGTTGTTTCCGCTCCTTTCGCTCGGTGTTTGAGTGTTCACTTCAATCCATGGCCTTGCACAAGTTGAACCTTGTCACTCAACTACGTTCTCGGGGTTAAATTGCCATAATCTCTCGTGTTTCTCCTCATATCTTCGTTTCCTACACAAAACATGAAATGTAGATGAAGTCCTCGAATAAACTCGATAAATGAATGAAATCTAATAAATCTACTCAAAACTAGACCTAAGAATGACATAAAAACTACAACGGATTATGTGTTATCAGACTCTAACCCTTAGGACGTAGAAAAACAGCCTCGACCAACCACTTAGGACCGAACAATCAATATCAATGCACTCATGTAATGTAAGGTTGAAATAGTTAAAGAACTTATTCTATTGACATCAGAGTGTAAGTGCATGGAAATATAACGAGCGAAACAAAACAAAGAATGAACGGTATGCTTAGAGATATATGTACTTGGGATTGAAACCTAGGGGGCAGAATACAACTATAGGCTATGGATTCATGTGCGATCACCAACTAATTAATATCTAAAGGTATGTTTCAGCAAACCTAGACTTTTGTTCCCGATTTGACAAAGCTACGTAAAGATGGCTAAAAAATGAAATTTTTCGTACTAGATATCCGTCTGTCTAATCCTAACGAAACTAAGGTAAAAGCTAAAATAAAATGAAGAACTCAACATCTAAATCCTAATCACAGTCATGACACTCGAATAGTACCCCCAGACTCGAATGGAACACCGTCTCGGTGTTCAAAACAAAAGAGAATGACTCGCATGCAAAAACTCGGGGAAAAATAAGATAGATAGGAACGTGTGCACCTGATGCGTGCTTGTTATCCCAAGTTGATGCAGCTGGGTGTACGCGTCTATCCTGCTGTTATGGATGATGTCAAAGTGGAAAACCTTTAACAAAAGTCACACAATCCTAAGGAGACAGTACAATACATCCGGGTTGTTGGTAAGGTGCATGCTTGTGAAAAGAATAAGAGTCGAATTCTAAAAAAATAAATGAAAAAACTAAAAGGATACGGGACTTGGGTTGCCTCCCGAGAAGCGCTTGTTTAAGGTCACGAGCCTGACCAAAACGTGCTACTCATTTGGTGGACGTCCTCGATGTCGTCAAGTACGTAACGTGTCATGTGCATAGTGTGCTCGATAGGGAGTAGCACGCCGATTAGTTGGATTCCTTGCACGATCGTTCATGTCCTCCTTAAGCTTGGTCGTGATGTTCTCTATATTGGGGGCTAGATCATGCTGTCCAAAAAATTTTGTCGAGCTGTCCATAAGTCCAGTTGTGCACTCCATGACAACGGTTAGGCGTTCGTCTCTCGTTTCCTTCAACGTCTCCAGCATTTTTTGGAGCACGAGCCATTGTGGTGAAGGTTTCATCTTCTCCTTGTGTGCCTTGTCGATGATCCAATTGTGTGATGGGCGTTTGGCGTAGCTTCTCGACGTCTCGGGATTGTTTATGTATTGATTTACGTCGCATTTAGCTCGACTTGCATGGAAGTCTCGGTGGGGGGTTTCTTCTTCTTTTCGTTGTTCAGCAGCTCGTTTAGGTCCTTATATAATCCTTCTCTAGCTGCTAGGAAAGTCGTTTCTATAGAATCCATGCTCCCAACTTCTTCAAGAACTTTCTCGGCTAATTTCTCCAAGACGTCGTCGTGGAACACGAAGTTGATAATGCACGGCTGCTCAAGTGTGTCGCTTAAGTTGAACTCCACTTCCTCCTCAGGTTTCTTCTTATGCTCATCAATGTTCATTACCTTATCCACTACTGTGTTAGAATCTTCCCCTTTTTTAAATATCAAGGGAGTTGGCTGATCCACCATTTTCATGCGTTGATGTTGTGGGAATGGCAATGGTGACGGCCTCGAATCTAGTTTTACGTACTTTGGCTCTCTTCCACCTCGGATTTCTTTTTGTTCTCTTTAATGTTACTGCCCTTTTCCATTTCTGTAGGCGTTCATTCTTTTTATATGTTGAATGATTGGGTTGATATACCATTTTCTTGTGTTGACGTTGTGGAAACGGCAAAGGAGGTGGCCTTGGGGCTGGTTTTACATATTTTGGCTCCTCTTCCTCCTCGAGCTTCTCCTTAAGCTTGTTGATAGCCTTTTCTGCTACTGTGATAGATGTTTCACCCACTTTCAGACGTCGAAGGAATGGGCTGATCCACCGTCTTACCATTCCTTAGGTAAATTTTGTTGACATGCTCACGGGGGTTTGCTTCCAGTCCTCCAGTTAGAACTCCTTGCGGTTTAGAGGAATTCGCAGCAAGTTGTGCAACCTGATTGTCTAAGATCTTTAGGTGCATTTCAAGTTCCATAACCTGCTTCTTTAAATCTCCATAATCCACTCTCATCTCTCCTAGTTCGGTGTATTGATCTTTCTCTTCTTGTAAGATTTGAACGAGCATAGACATAATATTGGCGTTAACTTCTTGCTACAAACATGGGGGCGCACATGATTGATAATTTTGAGTTTGGGGATGCATCCATGGCTGAAAGTTCTGGTTTCATTGCATCGCTTGTGGGTGAAAATAGACGTTGCATTCAACACACCGTCGGAATTCCTATACGGGAAGTTTGGATGATCTCTCCATCTGGGGTTGTATGTGTTTCCGAAAGGCTGATTGTAACTCATGTAGTTCACTTCTTCATACCCCCAAACTTCTTGTTCCCATGATTGCTCTGAGTAATGCGGACGGCGTGAGTTAGACAACATATGATAAATTCCGGAAATTTGATCTTTTACTTCAGTTATACCGGCATACAATGGATGTATCTGATTCATGTTACCTCGTAAAATAAAGAACACAAAATTTGATTAAGCTCCGAGAGGTTAAAAAAATTGACTAAAAAAAGAAAACAAAAGCAAAAAATTATGAAAAACAAATAAAGACTTCAGAAAGAACTACATCCTAATTCAAAAGTATCCTAACTCTAAAGCCGTAATCAAGTCTCCGGCAACGGCGCCAATTGATGTGGTTAATCTCAAGTATTAAAATACCTAGACTAACGCCTCAGCAAGAATACGGATCGTATAGTACCAGGGTCGAACACAAAGAATTGATGCAACTCTAAAGCTATAAACCGATGAATAGGACGGTAAAAATCAATGAATTTTTGGATGCAAATAAAACTAAACTAACTAACTAACGGTTTAAATTCAATTAACTAAACATCACAGGTTTCGAGAGATGCACGATGATGCAGTGAAGTTCTAACATGATCATTGGTCTTAGATATTATCACGAGTCCAGGGAATTCAAGCTCTAATTTAGGACCGCTATCTTAATCCCTAGATTCAATCAACTGACCTGGCATAGATTCTAAATCGATTAAATCCTAAATTATGGCTAAGTTCCAAAGTCTATCCCCTGGCATAGATTCGTTAGACTTCTACAATCATTCACTCAAGTAGCGTACAAGAACGAAAGCATTAAAAAAACCAATCATTCAAAAACGATCAAATACCAAAATCATTCATTCAAGTGGCGTACAAGAACGGAAGAATTAAGAACCACTAAGTATTAAGAATAAGACTTCATTACATATCGGAAAAGCTCTCTAACCTATGGCTATAGACCTACTCGGACATGAATTTATAAAACGAAGCGCAAAAGAAAACTATCTTCAACATGGATATAGAATGAGATTCCTCCCTATCCTAATACTGTAGTCTTCAACAGCTCCTCCATGTTCTGAGTTCGTCGCCCCGTCTCCAGCCTTCCGCCGTGCTCCTCTCTCTCCACTCTCTCGTGTGTGTTGTGCTCTGTGGTGTGTGTGGTGTGTGTGTTGTCTTCCGTCCGAATTTATTTTTCCCTCTTGACCCATACGTCCTCTTTCCTCTTTCATTTCTTTCCTTTTCTCCTTCTTTTCCTCTTTGGCCAAATCTAAGCTCTCCAGCCCATTCATTTTCGTCCTCCTTTCCTTTTTGGCTAGTTTTCATTTTCTCGGTTTCCATTTTCTTCAGCAGCTTGTTTTTTCGTTTTCCTCTTGTGCAACAACAGATTCCTTCCCTTTTCTATCCTTTCCTCTTTAGTTTTCTGCCTTCTTTCACTTGTCCATTCGTTTCCATCTATTTTCTATCTCTAACGGTTACAATTTCCAATTCTCGGGTAGGCGGCTATCTTTCCATTTTTGGGTTGGCGGTTGGAAATTTACATTTTGTTCCAGAAAATTGCTTTTATTTCATGTAAACCATGTTTCCTTTTCAGGTTCGAACCGTGTTCTTCTTTATTTTATTCCAGAAACCGAAAGTTTCCATTTTTATTCCAGCCACCGAAAATTTCCATTTTTGTTTCAGCCGTGAGTTTTAATTTTTGAAGGCCAGTGGCTGATTTCTATTTCTTGTAGGCTGCGATTACTTATTTTTGTTCTTCATCTCTAGCCATACTTCCATTTTGTCTAGGCAGCCAGCACATTTCCATTTTGTTCGAAAGGCTAACAATTTCAATTTTGTAAGCGGCCATTGTTTCCATTTTTGTAAGCAGCCATTGTTTCCATTTTTGTAAGCGGTCATTGCTTATATTTCTTTTCTCCGGGTTATGATTCTTTGGATGCTGACCGTGCATAGTTGATAGGAGAGTGTGTTTGCTTAGTTTTGCTTCATTTACTCGTGTTTGTATCCCGATATTTCATTTCCTGCAATAACATGAGAAAACGATGAAATAGGACTAAATGATGCTTAATGCTCGGTAAAGTCTAAATGAATGATTAAACTAATTGTGAAAATGGACTAAGATACTATAACAAAATAGACATTATCAAACTCCCCCAGACTTGAACCTTTGCTCGTCCTCGAGCAAGTCTAGAACTAAACATGAGAGGAGTTAGCCAACAACCAGATACTAGCACAAACAACTCGAATAGTCAGTCACCCTACAGAACAACGTGTCACAAGAACATAGATCTAAGCGCACCAAATTTGGACCTCTATCTACCGAAAGCCACTAACTGTGCAATCCTACACATATCTTAAGTTCATTTCACTAACCCTTAGACAACATCCAAGGGATCTCCATACCTGTTCTAATACGCTTACGTGCGATACCTTTCTTAAGACAATTATTTTTTTTTCGGTTCTCTTTTCTTTTTTTCTGTTTCTTTGAAAATTCGCACTCGATTTGTAGTATGTTAGAGTTGAAGAGGAAAACCTTCTACATAGATCCAGATTGCCGATTGGCACACTCATAAGGTCTTGTGGCCTTACCGGAGTGAAGAGGTTGCGTCATTGCAGATTTTTTTTTCTTTTGATTAAACAATTGTGAATACGCATCGACTCTAACCCTTAGGGCGTAGAAAAACAGTCTCGACCCACCACTTAGATCGAAAACATCAATATCGATGCACTCATGTCAATGTAAGATTGAAATAGTTAAAGAACTTATTCTATTGTCATCGGAGTGTAAGTGCATGGAAATATAACGAGCGAAACAAAACAAAGAATGAACGGTATGCTCGGCGATATAAGTACTTGGGATTGAAACCTAGGGGCGGAATAAAACTAAACGCTATGGATTCATGCACGATCACTAACTAATCGATATCTAAAGGTATGTTTCGGCAAACCTAGACTTTTGTTCCTGATTCGACAAAGTTGCGCAAAGATGGCTAAAGTTCGAAATTTTGCGAAATTTTTTGCAAAGATGGCTAAAGTTCCTGATTCAACATCTAAATCCTAATCACAATCATGACACCAGAAGAGTACCCCCAGACTTGAACGGAACACCGTCCCGGTGTTCCAAACCTAAGAGAATGACTCGCATGAAAAAACTTGGGGAAAATAAGATAGATAGGAACGTGTGCACCTGATGCATGCTTGTTGTCCCGAGTTGATGCAGCTGGGGGTATGCGTCTATCCTTATGTTGTAGATGATGTCAAAGTGGAAAACCTGTAACAGAAGTCACACAATCCGAAGGAGACAATACAATACATAGAGGTTGTTGGTAAGGATGCTTGTGAAAAGAATAAGAGTCGAATTCTAAAAAAATTAAATGAAATAACTAAAAGTATATGGGACTTGGGTTGCCTCCCAAGAAGCCCTTGTTTAAAGTCACGAGCTTGACAAAAACGTGCTACTCATTAGGTGGACATCCTCGATATCGTCGAGTACGTAATGCCTCACGTGTATAGTGTGCTCGATAGGGTGTAGCACGCGGATTAGTTGGATTCCTTGCACAATCGGTCATTTCCTTCTTAAGCTTGGTCGTGATGTTCTCTATGTTGGGGGGTAGATCATGCTGTCCTAAAAATTTTGTCGAGCTGTCCATAAATCTGGTTGTGCACTCCATGACAGTGGTTAGGCGTTCGTCTCTCGTTTCCTTCAACGTCTCCAGAATTTGTTGGAGCACGAGCCTTTATGGTGAAGGTTTCATCTTCACCTTGGGTGCCTTGTTGATGTTCTAATTGTGTGCTGGGTGTTTGGGTGCCCTACAAAGAGTAATTCCAGTGTCTATTAGTAAAAAAACTCCTCTTGGAATTTTTAATGTTATATATCTTTAAGTGATGGTATCTATTTACATAGACAATGAGTGTCCAAGCAACCTCCTCGATCTCTCTTTATAGATTTTTATTCCAAGAATATATGCCACTTCTCGTAAGTCTTTTATGGAGTATTGTACAGATAACCAGTCCTTAGTCATTTGTTACTATCGTACACCATACAATTCATTGCTAGACATGTGCGTGAAAATAAAGTTTTTGTTCTTATCAATATTGATCGTAGAAGAAGTTTGGATACATATTTGATGTGTATCAGAGTTAAATATAAATAACCTAATCTACCCGCAAGTGCACGGCACGTGTGTAGTATTTTAGGTGTACCGAAACCGACGATCAACCTATCCATCATGCAATCCCAGTTAAAGCTATCTAAGGCAGACGATCCTAACATGATATCTACCCTCTCTCAAGGCATAGACACGTGATCTAGACAAGCTGCCCCCTAGGCTTTTCCATGCTCAATCTCGTCCCGTTTGTCCCGTGATGATCCCCGAAGTTGCTCCTTAGCTCCGTGCATGTTCCTTTAGCTCCAAAATGATCCAAATATGCGTAAAAATCTGCAAGAACATGAAAAGCACGAAAGCAAGTAAAACGGATACGGAATCATACATAAAACATCACATATGTATCAAAAACGTCTCCTAAATCATGCAAGAAATACGTAGCAAGTGCACGGCACGTGTGTAGTATTTTAGGTGTACCGAAACCGACGATCAACCTATCCATCATGCAATCCCAGTTAAAGCTATCTAAGGCAGACGATCCTAACATGATATCTACCCTCTCTCAAGGCATAGACACGTGATCTAGACAAGCTGCCCCCTAGGCTTTTCCATGCTCAATCTCGTCCCGTTTGTCCCGTGATGATCCCCGAAGTTGCTCCTTAGCTCCGTGCATGTTCCTTTAGCTCCAAAATGATCCAAATATGCGTAAAAATCTGCAAGAACATGAAAAGCACGAAAGCAAGTAAAACGGATACGGAATCATAACATAAAACACACATATGTATCAAAAACGTCTCCTAAATCATGCAAGAAATACGTACGAAAACGAGATGATCAATATTGTCAATCATTGATTAAAGAATTAAAAAGATTTGTGGGAGGGGATTCAAGCGTACGATGTCTCAACGCGACCTTATGTTACGAGGTGCTCTTATGTGTACAATAAGCGATTTTCTAGCTTACAACAAGTTATCTAGATAGATAACGCATGGTCGATTAGCTTATCGACATTGCATGGATGATACATATGCTTTCTGGTTGAAACATGGAAGAAAGACAAGTTAGTTTGATGTCATCATTATTTTCTTTCCAATGATCGATACAATACGACGTACCAAGAAATACTTTAAGAGGAATGTACTTGTAATGAAGTATCCTCCTCCAATTTAACTAGTGAAGAGATTTTGTATGTGCGAATTCTTGCTTGAGGTATTCCTAGGAGTATTGATTATGTAGGAAACATGCATCCGATAATTGGTCGATACGGAGTTACCCATAATTGATACAAGAAAATAATATTGTGAGATCTACCGTATTGAATAAAAGTGATAGCTTTAACATAATCTTGATGTCACATATAGATTTGAACCATGTCACATGGAGTTTTTTACGCATGGATTTAATATACTTATTTTCGAGAATCTATTTTGAAATTGAAATTTTATTTTATATTCATAATAAAATGTTAAAATAAAAATGCGCATCAAATGAATATCGGAACTGTGAAAAGAAAATAGTGGCCACACTTTACCGCATTCCATGTGGTGATGGGTATATTACTGGAAATTGCTCTTCAAATCATCAAAACATTTAGTCGTTGGATGCCTCTCAGCGTCTATTAGGGGAAGTTCGGGATGCACTTCTGGATAGCCATTGTGATTGCATATTTTTTTTACTCTCTTGAATGCATTTGATGCAGACTCGCAGACATATATACAAATTCCATATCACAGAAGAATAAGTAAACAATAGATGCTGATGGTGGTTGGTCAAGATATATTTTTAGCCTCAAACCTCTATTGAAGGGATGGAAGATGGACACTTATCTCTGTGTGATTGCAATCAACTTTTCAAGGATTTACATGAGACGTATCAGTTCCTTAACCATTTCAAAGCTTCACAAGATAATTTCTGCATATAAATCTTTTGCATTGAGAGTAATCCAGGATGAATCGGTGGCTGATGATTCTGGAAAGTCTGTTTTGGACCATCTTATCATGTGGTCATTGGTTTTGAAATTCCTTTGAATCTTTTGAATATTGTTTTTAAAATAAAAATGTATATGTTTACATTTAATACAATAATCCAAATCCTACAAATCACCATAAATCATTCTTACATGTTTCAACAAGAAATGAAATGTATTTTACTTGAATTCAATATTTCTATTGAGATGTTGATTCTCATTTAGACTTTTGAAATCGTAATTCTAAACTATTTTTTTAGAAAAATATGATTCATATATATTTTATAGATTAACTAACTTCACAAAAAATATAATGAGATTTAAAAGTATACTTTTAAGATCAAAATAAGACGGAAGGTGGTTGGCTTGTTCTATCAAATATTACCACCAAATAAACTTGATTATTATAATCAAATCAAAGAAACCTTTAAACAATTTCGTCTAATATATGGTGAAAAACGACTCATTTAATCTATAAAAATAAAATATTTTCTTGCATTCTCAAAACTTTCATATTTATCATATTTTCAATCTTCAATTCATTTGATTAACATGTTTTATGAAATGTTTTATATCTTGTCTAGATGCTTATATAAAGTTTACAAATGATAGTAAAAAATATATTTAATATAATATGATTATTTTTTTATAACCAAATAATATTTAAAAGTCTAATAGTTGAAAATATATAAAATTTATTGGTCATTGATTTTATTTTTTTTTGGCATAATTTGATCGTATAAAAAGAATATTTTTTCCTCCCTTATCGCATAAAAGGAATGTTTTTTCCTCTGCCACGTCAAAAAAAAAAGAAAAAATCATCACATATATTCACATTAAAACCAACTATACATTAAAAAAATGCCATTTAATTTCATTTAAGTTCATTGTATCTCTCTTCCTCAAACACATCCATTGTACTAGTCCAGCTTAAATCAATCTCATCTTCCTCCCTCATCCCGCCAGCGTTCCTCTCTCTTCCTCTCTCTTCCTTCCTCATCCCGGTATCGCCAATGCAGCAGGTGGAGGCGTGATGCTCTACATGGGTGAGAGCAAGATGCTTCCTCCCTCATCCCCCGCGGCATCCCTCTCTCTTTCTCCCTCATCCCGGCGTCATTAATGCAACGGGTGGAGGCGCGATGCTCTACATGGGAGAGGAAGATGCAACGATTCTCTTAAATCGTTAGTTCGAAGGGAGCTTCTTCCTCTTCCAAAACTGAGTCGTTTCCAGTTCCAAATATCATCGTCTTCACCCCGTCCACCACCGCGCTGTTAAATCCCTTCCCTCAATGGATGCAAACACAGAGCACTCAATCCTGCAATAGAAGGTTAAGAGATATAATATCCTCGAAAACACCGGCATGGGTGGAGATGGCGGGGGCAGCCATGGAGGTCTATGTTGTCGGCTCTTAAAGCAAAGGAAGAGGAGATCGAGAAGAAGAAGTTAAAAGCAGGATTTCGGTTTAAGCTCAGCTCGGTCGAGTCGAAAAAGAAAACCAAGCGTCTCGGTATGATCCGCGAGGTATATCTGTATTCAACAAATTTTTACAAATTTGTGTAAATTTTGAATTTTATTTATTTTCTTTACTTTTAAGAACAATTAGGGAAACTTGAACGTTTGATCTTAGTTGGCGAGGATATTGTAGGGGCCAAATGATGAAAACTTCAAGATCTGACCTGAATTGCTTGGAAACCCAAATGGAAAAAAATAGATATTATCTCTAATTTATAAGTTGAATGTTCATAAAAAAGAAGCCGAATATAAGGTTTCTCAGAGGGTTGGATGTAGAAAAGTAACATTATCCTGTTTTCTAGCATCAGTTGTGTAATACACAGCTTGAAGGATAAACTATGGATTAGTTAGTATAGGATTTAGGTCTTGTGTTTTGGAGTAAAAAAACGATTTCTTGATTGTGGGTACTTGACCATGATTTGAAACAAAATGGTGAATGCATCAGGAACTTGAAACTTTGGCAGATCCCATGAGAAAGGAAGTTGCTTTGGTCCGGAAGGGGATTGATTCTATGAACAAAGCACTAAAGCCATTGGGCCATACGGTTCAGAAGAAGGCCATGCAAAAAAGGGACAGAAGCCAAAATCCTATTTGAGTTATCACAGGTTCCAAATTAGGAAGCTAAGTTGGTGTTTCACAAAGTGCAGGAAAGAGAGTACAAGATGGCTCTTGAAGCATTCAACAAAAAGAACAAGGAGAAGGTGCAGCTAATTACAAAACTAATAGAGGTTAGTTCACATGATTTTCCTAATCCGCAATTATGGAATAAATAATCTTTGATCGTATTTGGATGAATGTCGTGGGTAGAATGGGTCATGCCACATTTTTCTGGCTATGGTTGCATTTGTTTGAACAATTTGGTCTGTTATCTTGTCTTGGTTTACTTTGTTGAGTAGTATATGATGTGACTGTAACCAAAGTGAATTTATTTGAATTAAAGATAATTCTAGAGCTCACTATCTGAAGTTTTGATAATCTGAAAATGGAATTTACATCTATGTATTAACAAAGATATTGGTATTTATTACGCGTTAAGGTTGCTGCTCCGAACAAAGATTTTGATTGCAAGGATCAAGAGAGGAACAAAACCTTGCAACCAAAACAGAATGATGGTTGTAGTAATGGCAGCGACATCCATGGAGGTCTGCCTTGTCGGCTTTCAAAGCAAAGGAAGAATAGATCGAGAAGAAGAAGTTAGAAGCAGGATTTCGGTTCAAGCTCAGCTCGGTCGAGTCAAAGAAGAAACCAAGTGTCTCGCTATGATCCGCGAGGTATATCTCTATTCAATAAATATTTCCAAATTTGTGTAAATTAAGAATTTTATTTATTTTCTTTATTTTTAAAAACAATTAGGGAAACTTGAACGTTTGATCTTAGTTAGAGAGGATATTGTACGGCCCAAATGATGAAAACTTCAAGATCTGACCCAAATTGATTGGAAACCCAAATGGAAAAAAAATAGATATTGTGTATGATTTATAAGTTGTGCGTGCATCAACAAGAAGCTGAATATAGGGTTTCTCAGAGGGTTGGATGTAAAAATGTAACATTATCATGTTTTCTCGCATAAGTTGTGTAATACACAGCTTGAAGGATAAACTATGGATTAGTTAGTATAGGATTTAGGTCTTGCTCTTTGGAATTAAAAAAAAACCGATTTCTTGATTGTGGGTACTTGACCATGATTTGAAACCAAATGGTGAATGAATCGGGAACTTGAAACTTTAGCAGATCCCATGAGAAAGGAAGTTGCTTTGGTCCGGAAGAGGATTGATTCTGTGAACAAAGAGCTAAACTCATAAGGTAATGCAGAAAAGGGACAGAAGCCAAAATCCTATTTGAATTATCACATGTTCCAAATTAGGAAGCTACATTAGTGTTTCACAAAGTGCAGGAAAGTGGATTCATTTGAATCAAAGATAATTCTGGAGCTCACTATCTGAAGTTTGGATAATCTAAAAATGGATTTTACATTTATGTATCAGCAAAGATATTGGTATTTATTACGCGTTAGGGTTGCTGATCCGAGCAAAGATTTTGGTTGCAAGGATCAAGAGAGGAACAAAACCTTGCAACCAAAACCGAATGATGGTTGTAGTAATGTTCCAACAAAGGTTTGAGTTTGATTCGTCATTCCTCCAACAACCCATATTCATCTGTGCGTAAGTGCATCTCCACCTAACCTCCCTCTTTGCTCTTTTTCTTTTGGATGAGGATGATAAACTAACATGTTTCTTTGGTTATTTCCTGTAATATGTGGTTTCGTGTATCGTGGTAAAACCGGCTGCAAAAGCAGAAGCAGAAGCAGCAACGCCAGAGAAGAAGCCTAAATTGGCTGCAAAAGTAGTTGTAAACTCGTTGCCACAAATGATATAGGAAGACGTGATTCCACCATTATAATCCATTCTTGAAGCCCAAGATGATGTCACTGGTATCGAGCTATCTTTCCGAGAAAATAAGGTCCGCTAAAAATATGATTACCAATGCTTATTTACTTTGACAATTACCCATCTCCATTCTTTAACTTGGTCTTCATCTTTGTTCAAAAACGCCGTTGCAACAACTCGAAGGTTCTTTCCTAAAGAAGGACAATCGATATTCGTTGTGGAAGTTCTTCTCGAGTGGAAACCTCACATGTATTTTGATGATTCGAGGCATTTGCACATTGTGAGAAAAAATTGTTTATTTTGAAACAACAATATAGTCACATACCATCCAACAATCTTGAATTTGTATTTCACTTTTCACACCATGAATTGTGATAACACTGAAAGTGTATCAATATTAGGATAGATTTTAGCATCATTTTCGCATGTATCTTGTATAGAGACGTACGTTTCCGATATGATTATGCGGTTCACACACCCGTTTTGTTGGTTTTCAGGTTTTTAGGCGACAAGGTCTAAATGAGCTTAAAATGAAGGATTCCTGATCAAAACCACCTGAATTGAAGACATATCTACTCAGAGCAAAGATAGAGCTTCAGAACCCAAAGGAACACCCGAGCA
The DNA here is from genome assembly GCA_036759665.1 of Gynandropsis gynandra. Taxonomy (NCBI): domain Eukaryota; kingdom Viridiplantae; phylum Streptophyta; class Magnoliopsida; order Brassicales; family Cleomaceae; genus Gynandropsis; species Gynandropsis gynandra. Next base: position 12,155,068 of record CM071864.1, read on the forward strand.
ACGAGCGGAAAAGAGAAATTTCAAGGAGACAAGGATGCCCGGTCGGGTATTATTCATCTACCCGCTCGGGTAAAACCTACGGGGTTTATCCGCACACCCAGCACGACCCGGGCACAAAGCCAACAAGATCGGGTAGCCTTACCCGATCGGGCGCAAGAAGTATACCCGCTCGGGCATTAATCC
>CM071864.1:12171091-12191805 GCA_036759665.1 Gynandropsis gynandra
ATTTTTGACATCCAATTGAGTGATAAACCAATGATTTACAGTAGCAATGGCAAGAACAGTTCTAATGGTTGCAGTTTTAACAACAGGACTAAAGGTTTCAATGTAATCAATCCCTTCTTCTTGATGAAAACCTTTAGCCACTAATCTAGCCTTTAAAGTGTTTAATGAACCATCTGAATGCAGTTTTGTTCGGAAAACCCACTTACAACCAAGAATGTTCATGTCATTAGAAGAAGGTATTAAGGTCCAAGTGTTATTTACCTGAAGAGCCTCCATTTCAGTAAGCATGGCTTGTCTCCAACCATCATGTTTAAGAGCAGAAGCAATTGATTTTGGTTCTTGAGGTATATTTGTAGTGGTAAGAAGAACATAACGTGGATTGGGTTTGATTATACCAGATTTGTGTCTAGTTATCATAGGATGTGTATTTGTTGTAGATGTTGAGTTAGATAATGAATCTGAATTAACAGGTGCAGATTGTTCTGATCTAACATTTTGAGTGGATCCAGTTATAGTATTAGAATCAGTAGGATCAAATAAAAATAATGGAGTTTGGTACCTGGACAATGAAGATTTTTCAATCTGTTTTGGAATTAGTATTTCCTTGTCTGGATGAGAATATTTTTTCATCTGAAGACCTTTCTGCCATGCCTGCAGCAAAGTAGTGTTAGCTAGTGGCAAGAGTTTTAAATAGTCATTTTGAAATGGATAGGATTGTTCATCAAAAATAGCATGTCTTGTGATGTAAACTCTTCCAGTTGGAGGATACAAACACTTATATCCTTTATGTTTTTCACTGTAACCAAGGAAGACACACTTTAGTGATTTAGGATCAAATTTGTGTTGAGCAAATGGTCGTAAGTAAGGATAACAACAGCAACCAAATATTCTAAGAGAAGAGTAATCAATGGCTCTTTTAAACAAGATAGTATATGGAATGTTCTGATTCAAGGATGCAGAAGGAAGAAGATTACTGATATAAACAGCAGTGGCAAAGGCATCAACCCAAAATTGCAATGGAGTATTTGCTTGAAAGATCATAGACAATCCTAGTTCAGTGATATGTCTATGTTTTCTTTCAGCAAGTCCATTTTGTTCAGGAGTTGCAGGACAAGAAACCAGATGTTTAATGCCATTTTCAGAAAAATGTTTCTGTAAAATATGACTACAGAACTCACCTCCTCCATCACTTTGAAAGCTTTTAATCTTGGAAGAAAATTGATTTTCAACCATGCTTTGAAAGGAGACAAAAACATCATAAAATTCTGATTTGCTTTTCAAAGGATAGAACCAACAAAATCTTGAAAAATTATCTATAAGTATTGCATAATATCTGAAACCTTGAACTGAAGCTACTGGAGCAGGGCCCCATAGATCACAATGGATACGTTCCAAAGGTTCTGAAGCATGAAAATCAGATGAATAAAATGGGAGACGACTGCTCTTAGCAATCTGACAAAATTCACAAACTGATAAAGTTGAATTATTAACAGAAATTGATTTTGTGTTCTTAAGATGATTCAGAACTTGCTGATTTGCATGCCCTAAGCGTTGATGCCAGATGTTTAGATTGGTTGAACATTGTCTGTTTGAATAAAAGGCTTTGAAATCTAGATTCTGAAGCATGTAAATCCCTTCACGCTTGCTTCCCTTGGTTAGAACTTTCTGTATTAGAGAATCCTTCACATAAACCCCATTAGCATAAAAAATAAAATAACAAGGATAATCTTGTGTATGTTTGGAAACTGAAAGCAAAGATTTGGTTATAGATGGTACAACTAAAACATCATTTATTGGTAAAGTACCTTCTGATGTGGTTAAGGAAGTTGATCCTATATGAGATATTGGCAAGAATGATCCATCTCCTATCATAATGTTTTCTGATCCATTGTAAGGCATAGATTGTTGTAAATTCTGTGCATTATTGGTAATATGTGCCGAGGCTCCAGAATCAGGATACCAATCTGTTGAGGATGCTTGCTGCAAGTTTAAGGCAGTCAAAGCTTGTGGTATATCATTTCTTTGGTAGGCATTATTGAAACGATTACAGCAACGCAGAGCATCATGTCATGTCTTTCCACATATCTGACAAACAATTCTTGAAGTAGAATTGTTCTGAGTATCAATAGAACCATTTCTGTTTTGTGCTCTAAGAACATTATTAGAAGAGGATAAGACTTGCTGAGAAAAACCTCTACCTCTTGTTGTAAATCCTCTATTGTTACCTCTGTAATTAGAGCGATTATTGTTTCTGTAATTACCTCTTCCATATCCAGAAAATTGTGCATTAAGGGCAGACTGTGTATCAACAGAATATGCCTGATGATGTGAAACATTTGTATAGGTTGTAGAATTATGATTCAAGATTAGACTATTGAGTTGTGAAACAACATCTTCATAGGTTGGAAAAGGAGGTTTGTGCATCGACGTTTGTATAACCGTTGTAAAGGCTTCATATTCCCTTCCTAGACCATGTAATAATCTGAAAATTTTCATAGGTTCTGGCACAGGCTTTCCTATTGAATTCAACTTGTCACAAATTGCTTTAAACTGTGCAAGATATTCTTGCATTGTCTTCCCATCTTTGGTGAGCATTTGAAGTGATGCAAGTAGGTCAAATTCCCTTGCCACTGATCTTTGATTATAGTGATTTACAAGAGATTCCCATACCTTAATTGTTGAATCCATTCCAATGATATGACTGAAGACTTCTTCTGAGAGAGTGCCTACAATCCAAGATTTGATTAATTGGTCCGTTTGTAACCAAGAATCATACACTGGATTTGATGTTTGACTTGAAATTCCATCCTTTTGCTCAATGATGAACTCAGGTGGTTGCTGAATTGATCCATCAATGAATCCTAATAGCTTCTGACTTCGAAGCAATGACTCAATTTGAGTCTTCCAAAACAAAAAATTTGTGTCATTTAGCTTTATGGTCACAAAATTTAAGATATTAATATGAACTGGAAATGGAAAAGAATTTGAAGTATCCATGATCAAGTATTATCCCTGATCTAGAGCTCTGATACCATGAGAACTTTAAGAATTTGAACCGATTGACCTGGCGTAGATTCTAAACCGATTAAACCCTAAATCATGGCTAAGTTCCAAAGTCTAATGTCGTGGCGTTGGTTTATTAGACTTCTAACATCATTCATTCGAGTGGCGTACAAGTAATGAAAGCATTAAGTTCCACCATTCATTAAGCGTAAGACTTCGTTACAACATGGCAATACTCTCTAACCCATGGCAAAGGGTCTACTCAGACATGAATACAGCAAAGGAAACACAAGAGAATTCTAAGTTCGACATAGATAGAGAAAGAGATGACTCCCTATTCATAAACCGATGTCTTCGATAGATTCTCCTTGCTCCCGATCCGTAGATCCATCTTTTCTTCCTTCTTCCTTTTGCCCTAATGTCTCTGATTCTTCTCTGATCCAGTCTGGTTCGAAAACCCCTTTTTCAGATCTGATTTCCCCTTAATTTGGTCGTTCCAAAACTTAGGAATTAGTTGAGAGAAACAAGGACCCGAGCGGGCATGTCCTCTACCCGCTCGTGCAGGCCACTTGCCCGACCGTGTGCCCTCCTTCCAGCCCGAGCGGGCACCATGCCCGATCGTGTGATTCTTGAGCCCGAGTCATGTAATAGGTTGAAAAAGGAGGTTTGTGCATCGACGTTTTTATAATGGTTGTAAAGGCTTCATATTCCCTTCCTAGACCATGTAGTAATCTGAAAATTTTCATAGGTTCTGGCACAGGCTTTCCTATTGAATTCAACTTGTCACAAATTGCTTTAAATTGTGCAAGATATTCTTGCATTGTCTTCCCATCTTTGGTGAGCATTTGAAGTGATGCAAGTAGGTCAAATTCCCTTGCCACTGATCTTTGATTATAGTGATTTACAAGAGATTCCCATACCTTAATTGTTGAATCCATTCCAATGATATGACTGAAGACTTCTTCTGAGAGAGCGCCTACAATCCAAGATTTGATTAATTGGTCCGTTTGTAACCAAGAATCATACACTGGATTTGATGTTTGACTTGAAATTCCATCCTTTTGCTCAATGATGAACTCAGGTGGTTGCTGAATTGATCCATCAATGAATCCTAATAGCTTCTGACTTCGAAGTAATGACTCAATTTGAGTCTTCCAAAACAAAAAATTTGTGTCATTTAGCTTTATGGTCATAAAATTTGAGATATTAATATGAACTGGAAATGGAAAAGAATTTGAAGTATCCATGATCAAGTATTATCCCTGATCTAGGGCTCTGATACCATGAGAACTTTAAGAATTTTAAGAAAAGAAGATGAAAACTTAAGAAACAATGTACTGCATTTCTGAAAAACTAAATATTGAACAGATGGTGTTTTTCCATACTAACACAAAACGTATTACAAGAATATTTATAGATAATGAGGATTGCATTCTTGAGCCTATCTTGATCTTGAGTCTATCTTGATCCACATTCCAAGAACTTGAATCTTTATGGTCGTTAGAACCGAACTTGAATCTTTATGGCCGTTAGAACCGTTAGAAGTACATTGCAGAAGACTTGGATCAGATGCTCTGTTTGATGAAGTCTTTTGTCTGAGACATGTAGAAGTTTCTCCTTCAACCGCAGGATTCCATTTGCTGAAATGCACCATTTCAGAATGTGGAAGACTTAAGTGCACTTGGAGGGTCCTTCTTGCTAATATCAGAATGTGGAAGATTTAAGAGCACTTGGAGAGTCCTTGCTTTCAGAATGTGGAAGACTTAAGTGCACTTGGAGGGTACTTCTTGCTAATAAATACTGGAAACCATTAAAAAAGAACTACCTAATTAACAATATTACACTAATTTATAATTATAGTATTAATGGTAAAAAAGTTAACAAAATTTTGAATAAAGTCAAAAGAAATTCCGTTAAATGAAGAAAACTATAATGATCGTCATAAAAATTAGCATACTGCTTGACGATATTATTAAATCATGCAAAATATTACTGATAAATATAATATATTGTTAGAGTATGTTGATTTTAATTTGATTGTTGAAATTTCATATTTGAATAGGTCAAAAATAATTAAGTCAAAGGCTAAAAACATGGAGTTTGTTGGAGAAAATTAAGGAGCTAAAAACATGGAAGTTGTTGGAGAAAAACAAGGAGCATAACATTTGGAACAAACACATCATGAAGATCTATATAAAGAAGGCTGGTCCGATTTAACAATTGAAGACTTCTCCATCTGAATTGAGAGTTCATAAATGTCAAAAAGAGAAGTGGAGCTTAAACGGGGAAACCAAACTAGAGTTTCTTTTCACTTTGCGAAGTTTTTTTTCACAAATCGTAGATTCTGTATCTAGGGATTTGTGGGAGAGTGACTTGAGAGTCATTCTGTAATCTAAGGCTATTGTGAGAATAGTCTTAAGCGGTCATATACGAGTGTGTGACGCTCGGAGCTTAGAATTTGGATTCAAGACGGCTAGAGTCTCAGGGTGAGTCTGAGTCTGTATTTAGGTGTACCTGGAAGACCGTTTGAATTAAATAGAAAGTCCTTTGGAGTTTTAAAACTCCACCAAAACGTATTGGCCATCTACTCTTTAGTTCTTTCAATTGGTATCAGAGCTGGAAACGAAAATTAATATTCGTTTGAGATCCAGTTAAAGAGTGAGATGGAAGGAACACGAGATCTATACTCGTATTGCAAACCCGTAATACTCAACTCCTCTACTTATGGGTATTGGAAGGTAAAGATGAGAGTGAATATTCGCAACATAGATGAAGATGCACGGGGAGCTGTGAGGTATGGTTGGAATCCTCCAATGGTGATTGAGGACAAAACCACTTGATCAATGGACGTCGATCGAGAAGAGATCATCCACTTATAATGCAAAGGCATTAGCGGTAATATTCGCTTCAGTTGATATGGATGAATTTAAACAAATACAAGATTGTGAATCTGCTAAAGAAGCTTCGGACACACTTGAAACAATTCATGAAGGAACAGCTAGTGTGAAGAGAACAAGATTGGATATTTTTGAACATCAATTTGAAAAGATTGAAATGGAAGAAAATGAAAGCGTGAAAGAGTTTAGTGTAAGATTAAATGCTTTGGCTAATGAAGCACATGTTCTTGGTCAACCTTATGAAGACAAGAAGCTTGTCAAGAAACTCTTTCGGTGTTTATCCAAGAAATTTTCGGCATAAAAAGCAGCAATGAACATGTCACTTAATACCGACACAACAAGCTTCAAGGAGATTGTGGGAATCTTGTCCGCTTATGAGATGGAGTTGCAGCTGGAACAAGGATCAGTGAGTAGAAGTTCATCTAAAGGAATAACACTAAAAGTGGAAGAAAATTCTTCAGAAGATGATTGACTTATCACAGACATATCCTTGTTAGCGAAGAAATTTAATAAATTTTTAAAAAGAAGGCCATGAGGATACCTCAAGACACGCAAGGCATACCCGGAGAAAGAAGGAAAATCTAAAGTTCAATGCCATGAGTGTAAGGAATATGGACATATTAAGAATGATATCCTAGTGTTAAAAAATGAGAAGCAACTCTAAAAGCCTTGGAGGAAACAAAATGCTTCAATTGTCAAGGTGTTGGACACATGAAGAATGAATGTCATAGTATCCAAAAGACAAACAAGTCTCTTCTTACTCGGGAAGTATCTACTGATTCGGAGGAAGAAAGTGAAGAAGAAGATATGATAAATTATGTTTCTTTTTACGGTGTCATCACAAGTGAAGATGGACAATCAAATGAAGAATTAGAACAACAAAGTTCAGAGTTCAACACTCTGCAAAGGAAAGTTCAACGCTCAAGAAGGGAACGTGAGCAATGGCTTAGGATGATGAAGGAACACATGCCCAATATCAATTGGAATACGGGCGAAAACAATGACGATGATAATTCCCAATTACCACCAATTAGTTTGTAAATAGATAATTTTAATAATGTATAAACACTAATCAATTAATTTGAATTTCAATTTTAAATTTTATTTTAAAATTTTATTTTTTTTATTTTAAAAAAAAAAAATTTCTGGACGACACTGGTCCTGTCCGGAAATTTTAAGGACAGGTCGCATCCTTACTCGGGGTCGGGTTTCACGTCAATTTCCAGACTACCCGATCGTCCGCAATTGCGGATGGTTTCCGCACTAAATTTTCCGTATGTATTTGCGGACGAATTGCATAATGTTTTGGCGACAAACGTTTGCAGATGGATGCCGATCGTCCCTAAACCGGTTTAGGGACGAATTAGGCAGTCTGGAATTTTAATTTTTCTTGTAGTGGATGATGAGATGACTATGAAAGAGTTATTCGAGAAATGTATTGAGATGGGTCAACGAAATTTGAAGATTATTAGAGAAAAGAATGCTGTTGAGTCACAATTAAAGGTTGTTACGAAACAACTTTTAAAAAAGGAGGAAGAGGTGAATCAAGTCTCAAGTCAACTAGAGGAAACAAAGAAGAATTTAAGGATGTTGTCAAATGGAACTGAAAAATTGGACTACTTGCTAACAATAGGAAAGAAAGATTCAAAGCACTATGGATATGGTCACAAAGGAGAAAGCTCTCGCAATGAAGGAAAATTTGTCAAAAGTGAAAATCTAACAGAAACAGATACACCTTCAAATGCACAAAGTATACATGCCGCTCCTGTGAGTTCCAAATATCGAGAACGGAGAGGATGTTACTATTGTGGAAGAAAGAGGCATATTCAAATAAATTGCTATCAAATGAAGTATTATGAATGGAGGCCTCAAAGAACTTTCGACAAGAGGACAACAAGGAAAAGATTGAATCATTTTCAATCACAATGGTCCTAAGGTAAGTCACGAAGAAATAATCAATGACAATGGTTTCGAGGTAAGTCACGACAATACCAAGGTAAATTTCCTTACTGGTCTACACCTAATATAAGATAAATATGGGTTAAAAAGAGTGAAAGGTATATGACAGTAAGAAAACCTACGATTTAACAATCTGGGTTAGGGAATCATATATAATTTGCAATGTTGCTTTTACTTCGATACAAAATGAGAAAGATTCTATGTGGTATGCTAATAGTGGTTGCTCAAGACATATGACAGGTAATCTTAGTTTGCTATCAAACTTTAAAGAAAGTGCATAAGGAGGAAATGTAACCTTCGATGATGGACCGAAAGGAAACATACAAGGAAAAGGTGACATTATGACCATTGGACAACCAAAGCTAACTAATGTGTATTTTGTGTAAGGACTTCAAGCAAATTTGATCAGTATTAGTTAACTATGTGATCAAGGGTTACGTGTCTCTTTCTCACATGAGAAATGCATTGTCATGGATGAGATGGTACGAATGTTTATATAGGGAAAAGAGCACCTAACAACTGCTACATTTGGACAGAAGAAGTGAAGTGTTTTCATGTTACACAAGATCCAATTCATCTATGGCATCAACGTTTAGGACATGTAAATTATCGAACTATTGTTAAATTGTCTAACTCTGAGTTGATTCGAGGTATGCCCAGGATGTCAAAGACAAAAGAAGTTATTTGCAAACCATGCCAACAAGGGAAACAAGTTCGAATAAATCACAAGAAGATATCGTAAATCAAGACCACACACATACTAGATTTGTTTCACATGGATTTGATGGGACCGATGCAAACTGAAAGCATAAGTGGAAAAAGGTATGTTTTCGTATGTGTTGATGAGTTTTCAAGATATACATGTGTTAGATTTTTGCGAGAGAAAGGTGAAACCTTTGAAGTCTTTCATTATTTGTGCTTAAACTTGATACATACCAAAGGAAGAATTAAGAGGATTAGAAGTGATCATGGTCATGAATTTGAGAATGAGTCTTTTGAAAATCTGTGTAATAAACATGGTATTTCACATGAATATTCTGCTCCGAAAACTCCACAACAAAATGGAGTTGTGGAAAGAAAAAATAGAACCTTGCAGGGAATGGCTAGGGCAATGCTGCACGGTAAGGGAGTTGCACCTCGATTCTGGGCAGAAGCCATAAACACGGCTTGTCATATCATCAAAAGAGTTTATGCTCGAGCAGGTACTGAGAAAACTCCATATGAAATATGGAAAGGTAAGACATCAAATATCATTACTTTCATGTGTTTGGGTGTAAGTGCTATATACTCAATGATCGAGAGTATCTTGGTAAGTTCGACTCAAAGAGTGATGATGGTATGTTTCATGGATATGGTACAAATTCAGTATCGTTTCGAGTATATAATTTTCGTACCAAGACTGTTGTTGAATCCACTAACGTTGTTTTTTTATGAAGATAGTCAAAATTCAGAATCTGTTGACAAAATTGTGGTACAGTTACAAACAGATGCGATAAATATACATGTGGAAGCTGAAGGTTCACCTGAGAAACAAACTGATAATCTAGAAACAAGAAGTTCCGAGGAAAACTCGACAAGGGAGATGGAAGAGGAAATCACTTCAACTCAAGTACACAAAAAGAATTCCATAGCAATGTCATTGGGGATATTCACAAATCAAGAAGAATGAGGAACAAACCACGTATCAATTACAATGATTTGGTGAGATTAGTTTGCTTCACATTCCAACATGAACCAAAAAATGTGAAAGAGGCGTTGAATGATGAGTTTTGGATAAAAGCCATGCAAGAGGAATTGGAGCAGTTTGAGCGTAATGATGTGTGGTATCTAGTACCTCGACCTACTGAGACTAACGTGATTGGAACCAAATGAATATTCAAAAACAAAACTAATGAAGAAGGTCAAATTACTAGAAATAAGGCACGACTTGTAGCTTAGAGATATACTCAGGATGAAGGGATATACTTTGATGAAACCTTTGCACCACTAGCTAGGCTAGAATCTATATGGTTGCTACTTGGAGTTTCTTGTGTTCTTGGTTTCAGGATATATCAAATGGACGTGAAGAGCGCATTTTTGAATGGAATCATCCAAGAGGAAGTATACGTTGAACAACCACATGGTATTGAGGATCATAAACATCCAGATCATGTTCATCGATTTAAGAATGCGCTGTATGGATTAAAACAAGCACCAAGGGCGTGGTATGACAGGATGGCCACATTTCTCATCAACAGGGGATACAAGCGAGGGGAGTTGATAGAACTTTATTTATTCATATATCTGATAATCATTTACTCGTTGTTCAAATTTATGTTGATGATATTGTTTTCGGTTCAACATCTCAATAGAAAGTTGACTGGTTTGTGCAAACTATGACAAAACGAATTTTAGATGAGTATGTTCAGAGAACTAAAGTTTTTCCTTGGTTTGCAGGTAAAACAATTAGATGATGGAATCTTTATATCACAAAGGAAGTATGCACGAGATTTAGTGAAGAAATTCGAAATGGAAAATAGCAAAACTGATCACACGTCTATGTCTACAACTACAAAATTGACAAAGGATTCCGAATGAGAAGATGTAGAACAAAAACTGTATCGGAGCATGATAGGAAGTTACTTTACTTAACCGCAAGTAAACCTGATCTTGTAGCAAGTGTAGGAATTTGTACACGATATCAAGCCAATCTCGATCCCATCTTCAAGCCTTGAAAAGAATAATCAAACATGTGAAGGGAACTATTGAGTTTGGTATATACTACACTAAAGATACTAATTGTGAATTGGTAGATTTTTGCGATGCAGATTGGGGTGGAAATGCCGACGATCGGAAAAGCACTTCCGGAGGATGTTTCTTTCTTGGAAATAATCTTATTTCGTGGCACACTAAGAAACAAAACTCTACATCTTTATCTATGGCAGAGGCGGAATATATAGCATTGAGAAGTTGTAGCACACAACTCATTTGGATGAACCAAATGCTATCAAACTATGGTATGGATTCTAACTCTTTCATTGCTCACTATGATAATACAAGTGCCATAAATATTTCAAAGAATCCAGTACTACATTCTAGAACAAAGCATATTGAAATTATGCATCATTTTCTTAGAGAGCTTGTTGAGAAAAAACAATTACAAATTGAATATGTGCCTACGGAACGACAATTGGCTGATATTTTTACCAAACCTCCAGATATGAACTGCTTTGTGAATTTGAGAAAAGCACCTAGTGTGTGCGAGCTTTAAAAAGGAAAAGGGTAATGAATGTGCTTTATTGTTTGAGACATATGTTAGTAGAAGTATACTTACGCTGATATTGAGGTGCACCTGGTATATTGGAAAAAGTTTTTAGTGCACAGATGGGAACAACACTTCGACACTCCGCTGTCAATAAATTGATAAGAGTGTAATGGAATTGGCTCGGGTCTAAGTGGTAAGGCGGATTTCCAATTTCGACGTCTTAAGGGCATAAGGTTAGTAAAAAATGATGAATGAAAAAGGAAAAGAAAAAGAAAAAGATAAAAGAAAAAGAATACTCAAGCATACATATGCAAGAATAAACGAAAAAAAATTATGATAAAAGAACAAAACCTACATACTACGCTATGATTTGATCATAAGAGTATACCTACAAGGTAGCCTGAGTCTAAGTGGTGGGGAAATCAATCGATTTCGACGATCTAGAAGTCCAGAGTGCTTCTTCTTAATCAGGTACGAAATTCTGTTTACATATATATCGGGTGTACCTGATGGAAGTACTAAGTATATTTGTACTGTCTATTTTTCTTTCAATATGTATATGATTTATCTCTTTTACTTAAAAGAAAGTGATAAAAATAACATTAAGTGTGCGAAAAGTGTTAAGGGTCTTTTGGTAAATATCAGCTAATTTGAAGTCACGTATTAAGAAAATAGAAATTATAAAATTCATCTTGCATGCACGGTATTGTTTGCAAAATTTTTCTTCAAATTTCAAAATTTCGAAATTTTTCTCTAAAACCCTAACTGCAAATCAATGGCACCAAAGAAAGAAGTTCGATCTCCTATAGCAATAGTGAGACGTGTTACCAGATCATCGGTAGCAAAGAATGCAATTGCAGCACATGAAGACAAAGAAACAAAGAAGAGTCGGGTTGTAGTTCCAAAGAGAGGGAAAAGGTACTAAATTCTCAGTTATCTCATGAACCAGTTCCTACTGAAGTACAGGAATAGAATCTGGAAGTGATTTCAGAAGAAAGACCGGAAAATACAGTGATGGAGATGGTTCTCTTCGAACTAACAAGAATGCCTGCTGAAAATGTTGAAGAGTCGAATCTTCATGGAAATACGGTTCAAGAAGATGCATAATCGATTGAAGAAGTGGAGATACTGGAAAAGACCCAGAAAAATAAATCAAACAAATAAAAAATGAAGAATAATAGGGGCTCTAATAGTGGAAAATCTATGAAGACTACTGCTGAAAAATTCCATGAATCTCAGGTGAATGAAACACGAGGTAATCCTGATATCCTTGGTAAGGATGCCTACTCCTTCAAAATTTTTACACCACTGTATGATAATCGGTTCAAGACCATCTGTCAACGAGAAATATATAGCAAAAGGGGTGTAAATGTAAGTCATTTTAAGAAGATTGGTTTGTGGAGGCTGCTGCAGGATAAGGAAATATTGTGTACAATTTCGCATCTATCTCATTATAGCAAAGAACTGATTCACGAGTTTTATGCCAACTTATCTCTGACACTTGAGTTAACTAGTAGCTCAATGTACCAAAGGATATACCTTAGGGGGAGAGTCTGAGTTTTCACCTCTGCACATTAATAGATTCATAGGCACGCCTAGGTCTCCTATCATATGAGAGAAGGAGTTGAAATTGGAGTTGGATATGAATGTTGTTGCCCGTGAGCTTATGGGTAAAGGTGATGCTCGGTGGTCAGAAAAAATTGGTCCTTCTAAGATGGTATGGTATTGTGCTTTATTGAATAAGATTTGTCGTTCAAATTGGATCCCTACCAAGAAGACTGACATGCTTAAAAGAGAAAGTGTAGTCATGGTATATTGTGTGAAAGCTGGAGTACCTATCAACATAGGGGAAGTAATTTTTGATCAAATCCTCACACAAGCTTTCTCGGATGGAACAAGATTCATCCTGCCATTTCCATGTCTTATCCAAGGGCTTCTAAGGCAACAATGTCCAGACATTGTTAGAGAGGATGAGCTAAAGGAAAGAATCCATCCTTGGATTAATTATGAACAATGATATGCAGATAAAAGAGCTGCACAAGATGACACCAGGTTCAACTCCGATGACAGTGTGGTGGTGTCATTACAGAAACTGGAGAAAAAGATCACCAATATGATCGCCGAACAACCCACGATCTTAAAACATGTCAAATTGCTGATTCGGACATCATCCAGTATTGTTTTCTAACTCTTTCTCAGTTTATTTATTGTATATGTTGTGAGGCTAACTTTTTTTTATCTTTTACTCATACAAACAGGGGGAGAAAGTGGGCGTACTGACGGAACTGCAGGCGTACCTGAAGAACGTTGAAATGGATCAATCATGACTTACCAGTAGTTGATAGATGTTTTTGTTTTTGATGTTTTGTTACAGACTAATGTCGATGATTGTTTTGGACCATACTAACATCGATAAGTAACAACCTTGATTGATATAGCTCTTGATATATTTTTGATGCATTATTGACGCGTGTCTTGATATGATGCGTTTGTTTAAGTACAAGATAAAAAGGGGGAGATTGTTAGAGTATTTTGATCTTAATTTGATTGCTGAAATTTCATATTTGAATAGGTAAAAAATAATTAAGTCAAAGGCTTAAAACATGGAGTTTGTTGGAGAAAATCAAGGAGCTAAAAACATAGAAGTTGTTGGAGAAAAACAAGGAGCATAACATTTGGAACAAACACATCATGAAGATCTATATAAAGAAGGCTGGTCCGGTTTAACAATTGAAGACTTCTCCATCTGAATTGAGAGTTCATAAATGTCAAAGAAAGAAGTAGAGCTTAAAAAGGGAAACCAAACTAGAGTTTCTTTTCACTTTGCGAAGTGTTTTTTATACAAATCATAGATTGTGTATCTAGGAAGTTGTGGGAGAGTGGCTTGAGAGTCATTATGTAATCTAAGGTTATTGTGAGAATAGTCTTAGGCGGTCATACACGAGTGTGTGACGCTCGGGGCTTAGAATTTGGAGTCAAGACGAGTAGAGTCTCAGGATGAGTCTGAATCTGTATTCAGGGGTACCCAGAAGACCGTTGAATTAAATAAAAAGTCCTTTGGAGTTTTAAAACTTCACCAAAACGTATTAGTCATCTACTCTTTAGTTCTTTCATATATTATATCATATAAAAATAACATCGATATTAATTTTATTTTAAGTTATTTTGATTCATATACTTTTGAAACTTTATATCTCATGTTTCTATAAAAGTTTATACAAATAAAAATTTAAGATAATAAAATTTTCAACATTAAATCAATATTTATAACATTACACATAACCAAACGATTAATATAATATATCGTGCAATATCTTTATAATTTTTTAAAAAAATACAGATTTATAAAAAAAACATGATCAACAACATCTATTAATAAGTTATACATTTATATTAAATTATAGAACAATAAATTGATATAATAATATATTTGTATATTAATTTTATTCTACATAAAAATAAAAATTTACTATAATATATAATAGATTAAAAAATAAGACGTTAAGATTTGCACTGCAGGCCCATCAAAATGCTCAAAATGTTTGTATATGGGCCTGTTAGACCTGAAGCGGGCCGAACATATAGATGAAAACCCTAATTTCCGAAGAACTAATCGTAACGGTTTTTGTAGGGACGGGGAATTCTCTTCTCGGAGGAGCTGCGTCTGCTTTGGAGCTTTGTGGTTCTTCGATCTCAAGTTAGGGTTTTGACTTCAAACAAGGGGACCTTTCGAGCGCAAATGGCGGATAAGGCGGTAACTATCAGAACACGGAAGTTCATGACCAACAGACTTCTGTCAAGGAAACAATTCGTGAGTTTTTTCGTCGTCTTTATTTGATTTAATTTTTAGTTTCTCCGTATTAGAAATGGGTGTTTGATTGTGAGTGAATATAATAAGATATTGCTGTAACCGCATCGATTTTTATCTTTATCATACTTTTTTCCTGATTTAATACTTTACTAGTTCTATCGGATACATAAGGATATAACAATAGCGATCTAGAATAAGATGAACACTCGGGCCGGTGATTATGGTTTTTGTCTAACCTTTGCTTAAAATGCTGAAAACGAGATGATCGAAGTAAGCTCGGTTACACTTTTAGGTATGTTAAAGTTATATGAAAGAGACTGTAGTATATGCGACTTCATCTGCATTATTGTTGACTTGAAAAAAGTGGTTTCTTCAGTATATACCTGCTGGAAAGAGTTTCTGCCTTGAAATTTGGGTTCAATGCCTCAAATTCGTAAGCTAAGATGAAGAAGCTCATTTCACTTTGAGTAAGGAAAGCTATTTGGATTTTGGTCTATGTTTAGAAACAATAAAATTTTATCTCCAATTCTTCTCATGTTCTCTCTTCAATCGAAGATTGTATAGGTGGTGTTATTATTTTGAATGTTATGTTTATAAAGACATGGATGATCACGGTTCAATTTTGTGGTTGCAGGTTATCGATGTATTGCACCCAGGAAGAGCCAATGTTTCAAAGGTGAGTTCTGGAACTATGTGATGCTTGTGCTTTTATTTGTCCTCTGGTATTTGCAAAGAAATTTGGAAATGATTTTGTATGCTTGTCAAAATTTGTGCATTGTAAGTGTCATGTAAGTGTGTTATTTGATCAACTTTTTGGTGTTGATTTTTCTGTTCATGTTTTTTGGTTTGAAGGCTGAACTAAAGGAGAAATTGGCAAGAATGTACGAAGTGAAGGACCCAAATTCTATATTCGTTTTCAAGTTCCGCACCCACTTTGGAGGTGGAAAATCTACTGGGTTTGGTTTGATCTACGACTCTGTTGAGAATGCTAAGAAGTACGAGCCCAAGTACAGACTCATTAGGGTATGGATCTACTGTTTCACCTTTATCCTATCTTTCTATCATTCTTATTGAGACATTTTGATTCTGGGGTTGTAAAATATCCATCAGGCTTATTAATCATTCGAAATCAGAGACAGACAATACACAAGTGTTTCAATTCTAGTTTGATGAGTAACTTGACTACTGTCTTTGGTTTGAGTTAGCTTCTGGTAGCCAATAGGACTTATTAGAATGTGCCAAAAAAGAAAGATTGCACAATGCTCTTAGGACTATTTGGTTTCATTGTAGGATTTTGCTGTCCTTGAGATCTGTTTACGTTTTAATTCTGGGGTTGTAAATCATTTCATGAAAGGATATCAGAGACGAACAATTCTCTTTTTGTGGCTCACTGTATTACTGTCATTTGCAGAATGGACTTGACACCAAGGTAGAGAAGTCGAGGAAGCAAATGAAGGAGAGAAAGAACAGAGCCAAGAAAATCCGTGGTGTCAAGAAGGTAAGACAAATTTGTACAATTTCAAATTCAAACAAAATGCATGTAATAACTTGACAATCACGTGGATTGGGTTCACGATACATATACCTTCAATCCCGTAATTTCTGTGTCCTTAGATTTGCCATGGTGATGATCTCTATGGCTGACTTTTACTTGCAGACAAAGGCCGGTGATGCGGGAAAGAAGAAATGAGAAAGCTTGTCACTGAAAGAAGGTTGTGATTTTAGTTTCTTTGCAGGTTTCTTCAAGATTAAATCGTATATCCAAATTTTGAGTATACCTATTGCTATTTCAATCAAACTTGATATGCAAAAAAAATGTTCTGTACTGGACGTTACTGTTATATGGTTGAAATCTGTTTCATTGAGTTATGTCTATTCGTGTGGCTTAATTCATAAATAAAAAATCTCTTTATACATCACATTAAAGTTCAAATCTCACCATTTGCAGCTGAATATTACTAATTATTGTGAATTCCCGCAACGGATTAGTCGGTTCACGTAAACTTTCGGCGGTTCACAGCTAGAGTCCAAGTGTTGACTGCAACGGATTAATCTGTTTACGTAACCTGTGGTTGGTTTTTTAAGATTCAGGATTTTTTTTTTTGGCCTGCTGTACAAGTCATCAGTTTAGGATTATGTTATGTACGTTTTTCTTTGGCCTGCTGTACAAGTCTTCGGTTTAGGATTATGTTTTTGTACCAAATAATTAATTAGATGTTTAGTATCTCGTGTAATAATAATACCCACAAATCCACCCACAATGAATAATCCTACGATTTGCAATTAAACGGCAACCAGTGCATTTCCTAAAGACGAAGATGGCAAGGCGTGGATCGAAAGCACATAATATTTGTGTGATGGCATTTTTTGTAATTTCAGATCATGAATTAAATTCTAACGGTACGTCTAATGATGTGGAGTGGAACCGACCAGATTACATCACGTCGAACTCTTCGTTGTGGGTCCATAGATTTTGCAACAACACTTCATACTATAGTTAAAATAACCAATTTAACGATTTAGTTAAAAAAACAAACTGAATAGAGAAATACTGTTTGTTTGAATAACTAGTATATAATCCACGTTAGACGTGGATTAATATATGCAAATATTATTTATTATTTCTATCAATGTATGTAAAAAAATGATATTTATAAATATATAGTTGGTAATGATATTATAACATAAAACCTTTTTTTTTCTGTATAATATTTAAAATATTTAACTCTTAGGATTATTGCATTTTTCTATCTGTTTCGTGATAGAAACTGCAACATTGAAAACCCCAATTTATATTCTTTTGCAATCTTAATATTTTAATATTTTCTAAGAATTCACTCTTACTTATCGGTCTCATACCCAATTCATTCATTCTCTGTCTTTCAATTTTTTGTTCGGTTTTCAAAGCTTTTTCTCTATTATTCAAAGCCTTCAGTCTTGCTTCAAGAACTTTCTCCTTCTCCTTATTGTTGTCACATTTTTGTCCAAAGCTGACTATCTCTTTGCCAACTTCACTTTCATTTCATAATGAGTAGCATGGGGGTGGCTTCATGAAAAAGCCGAAATAGCTTATGAAATGAAGCTTAAACAACAAAAATCATGAAAAATCAATACATGAAATGCTTGCACGGTGGCTTTAATTGTGAGCTACTAGGGTTTCGCGACTATGAATCTCTGACATCTCGTAGGGTTGGGTTTCTGAGCAACATGGAATTCTTCATCTCTCCGGTGAAAATATGACCAGAAAACATAGTTAGAAAGGAGAGGAGGAAACGAGCTGGAAAAAAAGACGTGGGGAAGGAGAAAACGTAGAAAGAAACCGGATGCAACTATAAAATAAAGAATAAAAACTATAAATCCAAACGCGAGTTTGCTGGAATGAAAGAAATCAAAATGAAATGAAGCTAAACACTAGTGTTCATCATAACATAGACCTGGGTGGCTTCGATTTTGAGGTTCCGAGAAAGCGACTCTCCGATATACCGCAAGGTTGGTTTTCAAGGAAACATTGAATTCTTCATCTCTCCAGTGAAGTCTGATCCGAAACCATAGTTGGAAAGTAGAGGAAGAAGTGCGGAAGAAGGAGAGGCGCGAGGAAGAAGAAAGGGAGTCACGAGATAGAAGAAAGATGCTGATGGAATCGAAACGTAAAACAACAGTGGTGTTAAATTTTATTCATTGTGTTAAATTTTAAAGTTGGTATTAATAGAGGCTTGAAATAAAAAGATTGAGAGAAAACAGTCGTAGAGGTGCGAAAATACACCTATCGTTCATGAATTTAATAGAAAACAATTGGCGATAATAATCATGAATAGCAATGAGAATTAAAAGAGTTTTATTTCCCCATTAATATAAATAAATGTAAAAATGAATATTATTATAAAACGATAAATCATGATTGAATAAATTCAAAAATTAAAATAAGAAACAATGAGCAAAACAAGTTTCTTTTTATTACAAATTTCGTTTTTATGTATTGTATTATAAATCTAAAATTATAATAATTTAAATTTAATATTTGTATAAAATTTAATTAATTTAGATATAAATTATTTAATGACATAAATTGTAGTACCAAAATTGTCAATAACAAATATTAGATATAATATTATAATAATAATAATAATAATAATAATAATAATAAATAATTGTGAAATATGTAATTTATATGTTTGAAACATGTTATTTAATATAAATTGATATATAATATTATTTATATTTATTTTTTATATAATTATTTTTATGTAAAGACTTTTTTAGGTTAAATTTTTATCAAAATTAAATGGAATTTATGTGGAGCGGAGCTCTACCAACTGAGCTATATCCCCGAATAATCGACCCGTTTGCCAAGTAGAGTCTCGCGAAATCTTCCTTCTAAGTGGGTGAGAAAAAAAGGTTTTTTATGGATATAATTTTTTTTGTAAGGTAAACATTTGTTTTTATTAAAAATTTTGTTTTTATGTATTGTATTACAAATATAAATTATTATAATTTAAATTTAATATTTATATAAAATTTAATTAATTTAGGATATAAATTATTTAATGATATAAATTGTAGCATAAAAATTGTTCATTAACAAATATTAGATATAATATTATAATTATTATAAACTGTGAAATATGTAATTTATATGTTTTGAAACATATTATTTAATATAAATTTATATATAATATTGTTTATATTTATTTTTTATATAATTATTTTTATGGAAAGACTTTTTTGTAGGTAAATTTTTATCAAAATTAAATAGAATTTAAGTGGGGATAAGTGGGTGAGAAAAAAAGGTTTTTTATGGATAGATTTTTTTTGTAAGGTAAATATTTAATAATCCTTGCTAAGATGGCTTGACGAGAAACAACCTTACTGACGCGATCCCGACTGAATCGACGCTCTAGACTTGGTTAGTGACGGATATGCCTTGCTGCAACGAATTGCACAAGGGTGTGTGGAATGAATGGTCGCACGAGAGTTGCGGAAGGCTCTCGATTTACCGTGTTCGTCTTCGATGGATATGACGCACCAAGGAAGAACGAACGGCTCGATGGATATGACACACCAACGAGTAGGAAGCTGGATATTACGCACCAACAACCCAAAGAATTCACAAATGGAATTCGAGAATGATCAAAGATCAATTCAAAGATAAATTTCAAAGTTGATAAAAGTTGGATGTTCTTGCTACAAGGGGTGGACGACCTTATAAAGATAAAAACAAGAAAAATTCAAACTTCAAGTTCATTAAATGCTACTCTTCATGCAAGGGCCTTCATAATGGTCTTGAAATCTTCAAACAAGAAGATAGGATTCTTGTTGGCCGTGCACCTTGTATTGCGTCCGTCTCATGTCTCGCGTCCGATCATTAATTAGGTTGCGGGAAAATAAGTGACTCGCGGCCTCGTTAAAAACCCGTCGACGGAAAACCCGATGGGACAAAACCGACGAGGGGAAAAGAGTACACGCGGGTCACTTAACCTAATCAATGACCGTAGCGGGTCGAGCTTCGGCTTTGATGACGTTCTTGAAATTCGTGACATCGCGTGAACTAGCATACTCCTCGTGGGCGTGGATGGTCGTAAGAATCCCGACAATAGCGTCTTTGAGCTTCGCGGCCTTGGCTCGGGTCACGGGACCGGCGGGTAAGATCAAGGCTTCTTCCTCCATGGCTCTAGCTCGGGTTACGGGACCTACGTATCTTGACCTAATCGCGTCTCGGGTTGCGGGGTTGGCGTCTCGGGCCGCATTGTTGGCGTCTCGGGCCGCACCGATTTCGTCTTCTTCCGCGTCGCAGGTCGCGTCC
>CM071864.1:12206791-12224361 GCA_036759665.1 Gynandropsis gynandra
TCAACCGACCAATGCGACTCAACCGACCCGTGCGACCCTCAACCGCCGTGTGCGACCCATGCGACTCAAACGACCCTCATACACTCCGCGACACTCAAACGACCATTGCGACCTAACCTACTCACTGACACTGACACTCGCCCGTTTCAAATCAATAAACTGAGTCTAAGATGGTCATGAAACTACTGCGACCCTTGCTACTCAACCGACTCACGGAGTCGAAGATGTTCATGCAACTCCTGCGACCCTTGCGACCTAACCGACTCACTGACACTGACACTCACCCGTTTCAAATCAATAAACTGAGTCTAAGATGGTCATGAAACTACTGCGACCCTTGCTACTCAACCGACTCACGGGGTCGAAGATGTTCATGCAACTCCTGTGACCCTTGCGACCTAACCGACTCACTGACACTGACACCCATTTCAAATCAATAAACCATTTTGTGACTCGAAAGCTTGCAAAACCCTAGAAATCGAACTACTTACACTTATTGACGCCATTGAAGATTGACTCGTGCTCTCTTCATGCTCTCTTCGGCAGTTTCCTTCTCGCCAACTTCAAATCGTTCGCCAACTTCAAATCGTTCCCTCTCAAGTTCGAAATCACTTATTTCTTTCTTGCTATCAACTTTTAAATAGGTGTCACGGCGAAAAACTGTTCGGCTTTCTCGTTTTCGGCAAATTTTCACGTCGAAAAACTGTCGAACTTCCATTTTTCCACGTTCGAACGTTAATAATTATTTTATTTTATTCCATTAAATTTCATAATTAATTATGTGATTGTGACCACATTAAAGATTGAATAGAAAAATTACATACATTTTAAACATTAAATACATTTATTCTTCAAATCATGAAAATTACAATACTCCCAAAAATAATATAATATTAATTACAAAATATTTTCTTTCAATAATATTAATATATAGATAATTTTTTAATTATATAACAAAAATATAAATTTATATCAATTTAAACTATAATTAAAATAAATAATTATAATAATTATAAATATTTATTTTTAATAATTAAGAATTAAAAAAGATGTATTGTAGTAAAACAATAATTATAACAATAATGATAACAAAATTAGTAAAACTTATTCTATGTCCAACCATTAATATTTTTATCAAAGGTTTTTCCATTATTTTTTTATTCCATTAAATTTAATAATGAAATTATATGATTATGACTACATTAAAAATTGAATAGAAAAGGTATATACAATTTAAACATTAAATATATTTCTCTTCAAATCATAAAAATTACGAAATACATATATACATAGATTTTATAAATAATATATTAATATTTGATTAAATATAATAAATTTTAAAAAAATTAAAATAATTTATGAAAAATATTACAGTGTTAGGTTTAATATATTATTTATAATTAATATATATTAATATTTTATTAAATATAATAAATCTTTAAATTTTTAAAAAAATTATAGAAAATATTATAATGTTAGGTTTGATGAGGTTTTATGGATATTAATTAGATATTAAAAGATACATTAAAATTTTAAATCATTTAGTTACATTTAAAGTTTTTTTAATGATCAATATAATTATATTTTAAAAATATTTTGTTTAAAAAAATAAAAGATTTGATGAGGTGGTTTCACCACGAGCCTCGATTTGCAAGAACTTTTATATACATAATTTTAAAAATTTTGTATAATTATTATATATTACAAAATTCTTTAAAAGTATAGATAATAAGACAAAACTAGACAAATAAAAATCATACACATAATTTGATTGATGTTTTCAGATTTAAAGATTTTAAATAACTTTTATATATACCATCAACAAAAGTAAAATATATTGTTTAGAAAACATTTGAATGTTATTTTGGACAAATCTATTACAAATTTATTTGTTTTTTAATATTATGATTATTTTAATTTTTTATAAATATAAATTTTTGTTGATACTTTTAAAAAAATCTGAAGTATAAAAAAACCTGACCATAATTAATATCATCATTAATTTTATATGTATTTTGGATGTATATTAAATGTATAATATATGAAATATTGTGGGACTTATCGTCCATCAATTTAAAATTTACGATTGTAACCACCGTCACAATTTCTTCTAGTGTAATATTAATAATCATAATATTATGTTTTCAGTGTAATTTTTAATATTTATTATTTTATAAGATGAGATAATCAAACACATGAAATCCATATTAGCTTTTATTATATTTTTAAACGATTTGTCCCTATATTTTTTTAAATTTTTACATATTTTCAAATCATATCATATTAAATTTTTGCAAGATAGGATAATTTAAATACAATGACAATATTATAGTCTTGTGAAACGTAATAGTTAATAATGATTGTTGAATTGTTTTTTATCAATAAATACTACCAAAATGAAAATTTTAAAAAAGAATATAGAAAATATATGCACATTGTTTAGGGGGAACTTTAAAATACCCTCGTAGGACTAAAGTGCTTCAAAAATATCCTCCACTGAAAAAAAAAATTTAACTTCAAATCTACCCTTAAAATATTGATAACCCCATATTACCCTTGTCCTTTAATTTGTAGACAAATTTTCTCTCTTCTCCAGAGCACCTCGATTTCTCTCTCTTGTGGCGCGAAAATTTTTGTTCTCCCACACCACAATAGATTATGCGAGAGTAGCTTGAAATCGACATCAGATTCACTGCCAATAGGTTGAAATCTTTTGTTATCGACAAAGAAGTTTGCAATTAAGCACGTTCCGCAGAAAAACCAGGTATGTATAGTGAGTTTTTCGTGTTTCTCTTGTTTCTTTTGTGAGTAATATGTATAGATTTGATTCTCCTTCTATGAAAACGAGTCTTTTAGTGATGTAGTCGCATGGTTGCACTGGGTCAATATAAGATTCTCCTTCTGTGAAAATGAGTCTTTTATTGAAAACGAGTCATATTTATTGAAATGCCAAATGATCACAATGAGGGACTGGGTCATAGAGTCGCACGATCGCAACCGTTTCCTTTTTTTCAAATAACGACACACTATCTCTCTGTAACTCTCATCATCTTCCATCAATTTTTTTCAAAAAATGCCACATTTCCCCCATTTCTTCAGAGAGAATTTTCTGCGCTATCTGGAGAACTACATTGTAATCTTCTTCATCCGCCTCTTTGTCGGTATGTTACATGTAGAGAATGTACAAATTTGTTTTTGTTTTTCGTTTTTTGTTACAGGACATCCCGAAGATCTTCTTTGATGAGTATATTTATGGGAAAACGAGGGACAACAAAATTAGTTGTATTTTGATTGCTATGGACCTCCTTTGAACAAGAACATTCCTTTGAACTTGAACTTCATGTTTGTATTTGGTTGGTTTTTTACAATTATTCAATAGTATGTATTATTGTTTGTATCGTTGTTTTTGTAGATTTACTATTGTTGTAACAAGAGTCGCAGAGGGACAAGGGTCGAAGGGGGACATGGGTCGCACGGGTCCAAGGGTCATAGAGATCCAAGGGTCGCACGGGTCCAAGGGTCGCATGAGTCCAAGGGTCACGAAGGACAAGGGTCGCATGGGTCCGATGGTCGCAGATGGACAAGGGTCGCAGAGATTTGAGTCAATTATTTGTAAATAATTGTATTTGTAAATAATAATTATTCATATTATTTGTAAATAATTGTATTTGTAAATAATAAATTATTTTTATTATTTTTAAATTCTGTTTCGTATCACAACAAGCAAAACCGGTCCCAGAGGTACAAGGGTAGCGACCCTTGTACCTCTGCGACCCTCTGACCCCTACGACCCTTGTACCCCTCTGTGACCCTTGTACCTCTGCGGCCCTTGTACCTCTAGGTAGAGGTGGCCAATCCGGGTTACCCGGATCGGACCGACCCGGATCGACCCGAAAAACCCGGATCGTTTACAAAACGGGTTACCCTAAAAACCCATATGGGTTCAGATTTTAGAATCCGTTCGGGTTCGGGTCGGTCTGATCCGGGTTCGGGTTAAACCCGAGGAACCCGAATTAAATTTTAAGGTTAATATTTTAGGTTATTTTCTAAGAACCATACAACTAATATTTTAGGTTTTTAGAATTCATTTTATTTTGGTATTTGCGAAGTTAATTTTTATGAGTTATATTATCTAATTTATATATGTATTTTTTTAATTTTCTTGAATGTTAACTTGTTTTTTTAGAGAACCCGAAAAACCCTTACAAAACCCAAAAAACCCGAATAACCCGAATCCAAATAACCCGAATAACCCAAATAACCCGAATAACCCGAATCCAAATGACCCAAATAACCCGAATAACCCGAATCCAAATAACCCAAATAACCCGAATAACCCAAATAACGCAATAACCCAAATAACCTAATAACCCGAACCCAAATAACCCGAATAACCCATGGATACCCGAATT
Source organism: Gynandropsis gynandra (assembly GCA_036759665.1). Taxonomy (NCBI): domain Eukaryota; kingdom Viridiplantae; phylum Streptophyta; class Magnoliopsida; order Brassicales; family Cleomaceae; genus Gynandropsis; species Gynandropsis gynandra. Next base: position 12,211,204 of record CM071864.1, read on the forward strand.
TAATTTGGGTTCACTACTTCAGAACCCGAATAACCCGAACCCGAATCGAAACCCAAAGAACTCAGACCGAAAAACATTCGGGTTCAATTCGGGTTCAATTTTCGTAAACCCGAGGAACCCGAACCCGGATCGAAACCCGAGGAACCCGGATCGAAACCCGGATTGGCCACTCCTACCTCTAGGACCCTCGAACCCCTACGACCCTAAGACCCCTGCGACTCTTGTACTTCTGTGCGACCCTTGTACTTCTCCGACCCTTGTACCTCTACGACCCTTGTACCCCTACAGTCTTGTCTTTTCCAATTCCATCTGACATCGATTCGATGTCAAGATCATGTCTTTTTGAATTCCAGCCGTTTCCTTTTTTCAAATAATGACACACACACACTCTCTAACTCTCATCATCTTCCACCCATCCTTTTTCGAATAACGACACACACACACTCTCTCTAACTCTCATCATCTTCCATCCATTTTTTCCAAAAAATGCCACATTTCCCTCATTTTTTCCAAATCATTCTTCCGAGCTTTTGGGAGAACTACCTCGTAATCTGCTTCATCTCTCTCTTTTGGTATGTTAATGTAAAGAATGTACAGATTTGACTTTTTTTCGATTTTTGTTACTGGACATTAAGAAGAAATTCTTCGATGAGCATATTTACGGGAAAACGAGGGACAACAACACGACAACACTTAAATTGGATGTGTCTAACAAAACATGAGAAGTTAAGTTGGATGGCTCAAGATTCACTGATGGATGGAAAGATTTCTCCAAGGACCATGATTTTTGTATTCGGGATTTCGTAGTTTTCCGTCACGAAGGTTACATGGTTTTTCACGTCACTGATTTCGGAGATGATATGTGTTTACAATGTGCATCATATATGTCATCATCATCCGCAAAAGCAGGGTCATCTTCTTCTGCTCAGAGGATTTTCACGGTACCAGCCATGCGATCAAAACTGGCCGTATATGCATTGGTAAGTGACCTCAAACCGATTTATTCGATTCATCAAATCTGGCCGTAGATGCATTAGTTTGGCGTCATTGTAAATTTATTCGGTTATCACAGACACTTTCGATAAGGTATGCGAGGTCGAGAGGTCTTTGTGGTAGATGATGTAAGATACATCTGATAATCAATTACGGACTGTTGTGGGATGCATATCTAAGGCCCGTAGCATGTGGTGGCGCTATCATCAGCATGGGTTGGAGAAAGTTTTGTCACAATCATGGACTGGACGTGGGTTGTTCCCTTAGAGCCGAAAAGGTCTCCGAAGCAGATATACTTTGTCTTCGATTTTCCCTCAACTAGGGCCTACCAACAACATAGTTTAAATTCTGTTTTATTTTGATTGCTTTGATCCTCATTTGAACAAAACCATTCCTTTGAACTTGAACTTCATGTTTGTATTTGGTTGGTTTTTTACTATTATTCAATAGAAAGTATTATTATTAGTATCACTGTTTTTGTAGATTTACTATTATTGTAACAAGAGTCGTAGAGGGACAAGGGTCGCAGGGGTCCAAAGGTCGCAGAGGGACAAGGGTCGCAGGGGTCCAAGGGTCGCATGGGTCCAAGGGTCGCAGAGGGACAAGGTTCGTAGGGGACAAAGGGTCGCAAGGATCCAAGAGTCAGAAGGGGACAAGGGTTGCAAGGGTCCAAGGGTCGGAGGGGGACAAGGATCGCAGGGTCAAAGAGTCGTTTGTATTTAACTTGATAAATAATTTTTACTTTTTTACTGTGGAAGATGTAACTTGGTACATTGTTATTTTTAAAAAAAAGTTATTCAGATTATTTGTAAATAATTTTTATTTTTTGGGAATGGAAAATGTAACTTGGTACATTGTTAATTTTATAAAATTTATTCATATTATTTGTAAATAATTTTTATTTTTTGGGAATGGAAAATGTAACTTGGTACATTGTTAATTTTATAAAATTTATTCATATTATTTGTAAATAATTTTTATTTTTTAATAATAAAGCGTAAAGGGTCACATGGATCCAATGGTCGAAGAGGAACAAGGATCGTAGAGGTCCAAGGGTCGCAGAGGGACAAGGGTCGTAGAGGGACAAGGGTCGCAGAGGTACAAGGGTCGTAGGGGACAAAGGGTCGCATAGGTACAAGGGTTGCGACCCTTTGTCCCCTACCACCCTTTTACCCGTTTGACCCTTGACCCTGTGCCCATTTTACCCCTGTGACCCTTTTATCCTTGCGACCCTTTTACCCGTTTGACCCTTTAACCACTCCGACCCTTTGAGCCCTAAGACCCTTGGATCCTCTCTAACCCTTGTACCCTCTGCGGTTCTCGGACTCTAGACTCTTTTATTGTTATGAAGAAACTTTAAAAATAACATTGTACCAAATATTTATAAAATAACAATGTACTAAATATTTACATATTCCATTAAAAAAACAATGTACCAAATATCAAGCTAGTCTCGAGGTGGAGGGATACATTTTCCATTATTAAATATATCAACCGCCATCTTCTCAGCATGGACGGAACATTGTCGTCGTAAATGTAGTGAAAAGTCTGATGTACTTGCATTATCGAGGTTTCTAAGAATTTGTAGGCGTAAAAGCCACAGTCATTCGAGCTTTTGTTATGTGACAGACCTTCATAATACTCATACTTCTATTCATCTTCTCTAGAAGCCAAAGAATCGAAACCTACGATAAAGAGCATTTAGGGGACAACTTTTTTTAACTTTTCAATCACCGAATTGATATTCGTTTCATTCATTATGCTCTGGCAGTCGTATACGGTGATGCATCAGGTCGCGAAATCCATTTTGATGGCTACCCAATGACATCCTATAAATTGACTTTTGAGCGATGGAATATTTAGAACCGAGACAAAGCCTTCGAAATAACTCATTGGTGTGTTCGTACTTCTGAATGGATACTTGCCATTCAAAAATTTACGAAGATTTTCCGGAAAAGTGTCCATATCCTCGTACATCTACAACGTGAGCGTCTGCATGAAAGCAATAGGACAAACATAAAGTTTCTTAAATATCATGAGAAATGTCTTCATGTGATAATACAACACCAACAATGTCTCATCCAATTGCTGCAAAAAAAAGTTAACACACATGAATACATATGACACAAAATGACCTCTGTGACTTCGAGTTTAAAAAAACTTACATCATCTTCAAGCCATACGTTGGGATTTAATATGGCCTCCCAAAACTCAAGCCCCTGGGGAATATCTAGATCAGATTTCCACCAACTCTCATGTCCAGGTGTCATCAGGAACATATATAAAGCATTTAACTTTTCACCGTTAGCATCAATGAACGAAGGTTCTCAGGTTATCCCCCCTTTCCTAATCCCTTGGGCTTCCACACAAAATGCCATTTCCCTGTAGGTTCTTGAACCACCTTTTTTTTCAGGTTCTTAAACCCCTTCTTTACGGGTTGTTGAACTACATTTTCTGTGGGTTCTCCATCAACATCTTTCCCTCGCCCTCTCCCTCACTCTGTTCTTGCTCTTTTCGATGGTGAACATAGGCCTTCCGTGGTCTTAAAACTCGTTTAGTTACCGGGGACATTCAACGTATGGCTCAGACTCCTTCGATAAAGGTCCAACACCTGCATACAATTTACTTCATTAAACATATGGCGAGCAATGCGACCCTGCGACCCATGAAAACATGCGACCTTTGGCGACCCATGCGATCTTATCGACGCGACCTCTGCGACCTATATGGCCTATGCAACCTTGTGTGACCCATTCAACCCATACGACCAATGCAACCTTTATGACTCAAAAGACCGTACTTACTTGGTGGTACTTCGGCATCAATGACAATAAGTTTTAGAGTTCCCCCTTCTTCGACAAGATCCACTGAAGTATCCTAGGAAGGAACCTCCTTACCCTTAGAGGACCTCTTTGACAGGATCCACTAGAGTATCCTCGGAAGGAACCTCCTTACCCTTAGAGGGGACCTCTTTGACAGAATCTTCTGTAGTATCCTCGGAGGGAACCACCTTAGCGGTGACCTCTTCGACAAGACCCACTATAGTATCCTCGACAGAAACCTTTTCGTCGGGGACGTATTGGACAAGATCCGCTGGAGTATCCTCGGCAGGAACCTCCTCAACGAGGACGTCTTCCATAGGACCCACTGTAGTATACTCCGCAGGAACGTCCTTAGCGGCAACCTCTTCCACAGGACCCACTGAAATATCCTCGTCAGAAACCTTTTCGTCGGGGACGTATTACATAGGATCCACTGGAGTATCCTCGGCAGGAACCTCCTCAGCAGGGACGTCTTCCATAGGACCCACTGGAGTATACTCCGCAAGAACATCCTTAGCGGCGACCTCTTCGATAGGACCCACTGGAATATCCTCGTCAAGAACCTCCTCGTCGATGACTTCATCGACAGTACCCACTAGAGCATCAGCATAAACTTACTTCATTCATTAGACTCATCGTTCGTTACTTGATGCGACCCTTGCAACCCATGGGACATATGCAACCCATGCAACCCACGCGACTCTAGCAACCCATCGACTTATACGACCCTACGACTTATACGACCGTGCGACTTATGCGTCTCTTGCAACCCATGCGACTCTTGCGCCCCATGCCGACTCTCGATGGAAATTGACTCAAATGAACTTTTTCACTAAATATTACTTACTTGGTGGAACTTCATCAGGAGCAACATCTGCAGTAACCTTTTTGGAAATGTATTCAATTAGAGGAATGGTGGTGGCATATATGAGATTTTCAACTAGTCTCGAAATGTTTGCCAAATCCTCATTTGAGCCATCTCCAGAATCATTTTGATCCTCTAACTAAACCGGCTCTTCGCTTGGCGCTTATCTTGACACTGGATATGAACGTCGAAGGAATTCAAAATCATCATCTATAACAGTGTCAGAAGATTGGTTTGTGGTGCTCGCATTCTCGGCAGATTTTGATTTTGCCTTTTCAGCACCTTTGGGATTGGTCGCCTTTGATTTTGGATTAGGCAAATGAAACTCGACATCCTTTAGAAGGTCTCTTACGACGTTGATGATTCTTTTCTCCGCCTTCTTTATTTCCTCTATGAATATTTTCTCCAGTGTCAGAGGGACTGCAGCTTCTTCTCCTTCAGCTGCAGTTTCATCATTACCTTCTCTTTTAGCTTCATCCTCACTTTCTCTTTCAGCTTCAGCTTCAACATCACCTTCAGCATGACCTTCTCTTTCTTCATCAGCTTCAGCAACACCTACCCTTCCTTTGTCTTCGTCATCTTCAACGCTCTATTATTTTTTCACTAACGCTCTTCTTCCTCTTAGTCCCTTTTTCTTTCCTTTTCTTTTGATCACCAAGAGCTGCTTTTCGCGTCAACAGTTCTTTCTTATGGATGTCCTCCTAAAAATACCCTTTGGATTTCTACGAAGATGTTCCACCATATCTGAACATCTGGATCGTGGCATCACTCGTAATCCTCCTGATCAAAAAGTAAAGCTTCGTCTTCGTGTTCAACACGAATAATACTTCGAATATCCTGAAAAACAAAAAATAACCATTATTACCTCTATGACCCTTGTTTTCCTTGTGACCCTTGTGTAATTGTTACCTTAGAATCTCCAATCCTCCTTATCACATTTACATACTTTAGATTAAAACTGGATTTAACCATCTTCTTGCACATTCTTGGGCATGAAGGATCTGCATTCATAACATCAAGATACCATCCTTTCCGCCCAAACTAAGGATAGTTTCGAATCGAAGTAACTGAAACATTAAAACAAAATGATAATAATACAAAAAGTACGAAAACATTTAAGTTATTCGAATAATATATACAACTTACCATTAGTGAGATCATGAAACCGCCACAATTCCATTTTGGTTTTGGTGATTCCCCGCTAACGTGCTTGCGGCAAGTATCCACAATCTTCTCAAATGTGTAACACCCCCATGGAAAGCCTTCACAAAATTCCAAGTCATCAACCATGTCAATGAGATCATGGCTGATAGAGCTGTCAGATGAAGGCTTGTGAGCCATAACTTGCGCCAACAACATCAAAGTTGCCAACCTCGTCCGATCGTCGAAATTATTCGCCTACACAAGCTTTTCACTGACTTGTGCGGGGGTCACCTTTCCACGGTCGAAATTCTTAAGCCTGAATGTATCACCACTTTTGGAATCCCATCCTTTGGGATATGGTCCGCATTTCAATCCGAAAATTGGTGCGTGCTCCACTATAGAGTACCGGATGGGAACACCATTTAAGACGAACCACAACTCCTTCGTGTCCCATACAATCACGAAGTGATTTAGTAGGATAGATGTTTGAACCTTTATCAATGTGCAATCACATTGGAAATAGAATAAATGCCTAAATTGTGAAGTAATGCAACTCGTATTCAACAAAGATTCATCTCAGCTTCGTTATTGTCTCGTTAGGATAACACTTGGTGGTGATCTTTGGCATTCTGTCCATGTGCTTGAATTCATACACAAACTTTGGCTTTGGCGCCGCCTGCAAAATGACCAATTAAGAATACATTATACTTCTACCGACTCAAGCGACCCATACAACTCAACCGACCCTTGCAACCCATGCGACTCAAACGACCCTCAGACCCTCTGCGACACTCAACCGACTCATTGAGACTCAAGCGACCCATGCGACTCATTGACCCATGCGACTCAAACGATCCATGGGGCATAATATCAAGCAATCCACGAGGCATAATATCAAGTGACCCATGCGACTCAAACGACCCTTGCGACTCAATGGCACAAGCGACCCATGCGACTCAAACGACCCTTGCAACTCAATGAGACAAGCAACCTATGCCACTCAAACGACTCTTGGATCCCGCAATGCTCAAGCGACCATGGCGACCTTACCGACTCACTGAGACTCAACTGACTCATTGATTCGAAGACGGTCATGCAACTCATGCGACCCTTGCGACTCAACTGACTCACTGAGACTCAACTGCCTCACTGACATTCACACCCATTTCAAATCAATAAACTATTTTGGGACTCGACAGCCTGCAAAACCCTAGAAATCGATCTACTTACACTTATTGACGCCATTGAAGATTGACTCGTGCTCTCTTATTCACTGCTGCTACTGATTGTAGCCAACTTCAAATCAATCGCTCTCAAGTTCGAAATCACTTCTTTATTCTTGCTCTAAAATTTGAAACAGGTTTTCGCGTCGAAAAACTGTTCGTCTTTCTTGCTTTTGACATGGTTTGACAATTTTTCACGTCGAAAAACTGCAAAACGTGTGTTTTTTTCACGTTCAAAAATTAAGGGCAAATTTATCTTTTCTTCACTTTTTTCCTATTTATTATTTTCACGAGGATAGTTTTGAAACACTTTAGCCCTACAAGGGTATATTTGATATTCTCTTCATTGTTTACCTACCAAATTTATCTTTTTATTTAAAAATATCAAAACCAAATATAACAGAATATATTTATTAATAACAATTAATTTTATATTTTAAAAATACAAATTTATAATTAAAATTAATCTTTGTTTAAATATTTCAAACACTTACATTATCTAACCTGCTCCTTTCTCTAATTTTTGGAAACTTTAATTTTATAATTTTAAATTAATACTTACAATTGTGAAATTATAATAAACTAAAAACTCTTAATTATATTTAATAAACATTATTAATATGTAAAAGGAAAGTATTTGCAACTCTCGATTCATTCACTTATGTAAAGCATTTTTCGTACAAAACTTTTTATTTTAAATAAAATAAAAACTTCTTATGTAAAGCATTTTTCGTACAAAACTTTTTAAACTTTTTAAAGCCAAAGAAACTACAATCTAATTAATTTAGAATTTATATCAATGATAAGATATAATATTATTAATATTTTAAATAATGAAATGTTTCTTAAAATTGTTATGTATTTTTTGTTGAGAATTATAATTATTAAGATTTAAATATTTTTTAAAATAAATATATTCTTTTTAATTATTTTTTTACTTTTTTAGAATAATATATTTGTAATTAATGCTTAAAACACGAAAATTAATTCATCTAAAAATTAATTGAAATTATTTAGTTTATTATTTTCAAGTTTTTAGTTTTTAGTTCATAAATTTAATTTTTTAAAAAGTTTTAAAATTTTTAAGCAATTTCCCATTTTAAAATAAGAAATTTATTTTGAAGTTATATTTATTTTTAAATAATAATAATAATAATAACTCTAAAAAACTATTCATCACCCACGATATTTTCCTTCCCTTTTCTCTTTCCTGATTTCTTTCTTCTTCTTCCTTTTCTTTTTTCTGCATATTCCTCTTCCTCCTCTGTTCCGCCCTACCAACTCTCTTTCTGTTGTTTGAGGGTTGTCTAATGGTTCAACACCCTCAAGGGTTATGGTTTTATCACCCTGATGACGGCGACAACAATCTCTTCGTCCACCAATCCTCCATTAGATTTGAGAATTCCACACTCTGATTCCGGAATATATTTCACGATGAATAATGAAATTTAGATTTGTTATACAAATTGTAAGTTATGTTAAAGCATTTCATCAACAAATTAAACAACAACTAGGCTCATAAAATTAGATTAAATATCTTGTTAAATAAAAAAAATAAAAGAGTAGATTATCAATAAGAAGATGTAATGAGATTATACACTCAAATAGAATAGTAGTGTATCAGTAGAAAATATATAAACAAAAATGAACAATCAAAACAATAAAGATATGAATATAAACTCAAATAAAATAGTAGTTTATCCGTAGAAAATATATAAACAAAAAATAGCGAATTAAAATAAGACAAATAATAAATATGATCTAAAAATGAACTACAAGACCAGCAACACATGTAAATTACATTCATTTTCATCGATAAGAAGCATTCTAAACCAATAAGTTGACGCCTTTTTTGATATTTCGAGCCTCTCAAAAACAGAATAATCTTGCTACAATTATTTGTTTACTACGGTCAATCAATAGGTCATTAAAACCAATGTTAGTGACCGTAGAACGGTTAACTTGTAGTTTAGATGTATACATTGGAAAGCTAAAATGAAACTTTTTTTAGATTTTTTGTTAAAAGAATGAGAAAGAAAAATGTAAGATGTAAGATTGAGAATGTAAGATGTAATATTTATACAAAAGGTTAGAGTATTATGGGGTGAGTTAAAGTGTAGTAATGGTGTAGTAATAAGCAAATAAAGAGATATAATTATCATCATAAATATAATAAAATTTAATTAATTTTATAAATAGGATATAATATTACTATATATTTGAAAAGTGCATATTTATTATATTATTATGTATAATTTAGAATTAATATACATGCAAAAACGAATGAGTTGAAACAATTTCAACATAGTTATAAAATTAAATCACAATTAAATTAAATATTTGTGATTATATATAAAGAATATAGGTATTCGTAAATAAAAATATAATATACATATAATTTATAAGGAATGTAAATGGTTTTTTATCTATTAATTTGGTCAATATGTACTTTAATTGGTCAATAGAAATAATATTGATATTAAATATATGACATTAATATACTTTTAACGTATATTAGACAAACATTTTAGTGGAAAATGCTATTATAACACAATTTAATGTATAATTATTTATAATAATAATTATAACAAAATTAATAATTACAACTAAAAATTAAACTAATAATTATTAAAAAATTATAGGGTTGTAAAAAAGGTGAAAAAATTAACATGTGACAAAAAATAACGCAATATTACTTACAAAATATTTTATTTCAATAATATATATAATTTTAAAATTTTATTAAATTTATATAAAAATATAAATTTATATCTCTTCGTCCACCAATCATCCATTAGATCTGAGGATTCCGCTTTCTGATTCCGGAATATGTTTCGCGATGAAGAATGAAATTAGATTTGTTATACAAATTGTAAGTTATGATAAAACATTTCATCAACAATTAAAATAACGATTAGACTCATAAAATTAGATTAAATATCTTGTTAAATAAATAAAAATAAAAGAGTAGATTATCAATAAGAAGATGTAATGAGATTATAAACTCAAATAAAATAGTAGTGTATCAGTAGAAAATATATAAACAAAAATGAACAATCAAAACAATAAAGATATGAATATAAATTCAATAAAATAGTAGTTTATCCGTAGAAAATATATAAACAAAAAATAGCAAATTAAAAGACAAATATATAAATATGACCTAAAAATGAACTACAAGACCAGCAACACATGAAAATTACATACATTTTCATCGACTAGAAGCATTCTAAACCAATAAGTTGACCCTTTTTTTAATATTTCTAGCCTCCCAAAAGCAGAATAATCTTCCTACAATTATCTGCTTAATACGGTCAATCAATAGGTCATTGAAACCAATGTTAGTGACCGTAGAACGATTAATTTGTAGTTTAGATGTATCCATTGAAAAGCTAAAATGAAACTTTTTTTAGATTTTTTGTTGCTTAAAAGATTGAGAAAGAAAAATGTAATATGTAAGATTGAGAATGTAAGATATAATATTTATACTAATGGTTAGAGTATTATGGGGTGAGTTATTAGTGTAGTAATAAGCAAATAAAATGATATAATTATCAGCATAAATATTATAAAATTTAATTAATTTTATAAATAGGATCTAATATTATTATATATTTGAAAAGTGCATATTTATTATATTATTATGTATAATTTAGAATTAATATACATGCAAAAGCGGATGAGTTGAAACAATTTCAACATATTTATAAAAATATATCACAACTAAATTAAATATTTGTGAATATATATAAAGAAAATAGGTATTGGTAAATAAAAATATAATATACATATAATTTATAAGGAATGTAAAGGATTTTTTATCTATTAATTTGGTCAATATGTACTTTAATTGCTCAATAGAAATAATATTGATATTAAATACATGACATAAATATACTTTTAACGTATATTAGACAAACATTTTAGTGGAAAATGCTGTCATAACACAATTTAATGTATAATTATTTATAACAATAATTATAACAAAATTAATAATTACAATCAAAATTAAACTAATAATTATTAAAAAAATTAGAGGATTGTAAAAAAAGATGAAAAAATTAACACGTGACAAAAAATAATGTAATATTACTTGCAAAATATTTTATCTCAATAATATATATATATTAACTTTTATTAAATTTATATAAAAATATAAATTTATATCAATTTTAAAATAATAATTAAAATAAAATAAATGATTATAAGAATTATAACCTATTTTATTATTTAAAAATTAATTATTCAAAATGTATATGTTATATAAACTAATAATTATAAAAATTTAGTATTTTATTTATTACTTCAAATAATAATAGGAATTAAATTTAAGATTTGTGAATATATATAAAGAAAATAACTATTGATAAATAAAAAATATAATATACATATAATGTAAAAGAAATGTAAATGGTTTTTTACCTATTAATTTGGTCAATAGATATTTTAATTGGTGAATAGGAATAATATTGATATTAAATACGTTTTATAAAATAATACTTTAGTGGTTATAAAGAATTTATAGTGGAGAGTAAAATTAAATTACAAGTTTGAATAGAAAATAAAAAATTTATGATAGTATTAAATTTCACAATCATCATGAGAGTTGAGAGATTTTGCAATAAATAGATAGATGTTTCATGTTTTATTTCTTTGTCGTAATTGTATTATTTAAAAAATTTGAAAATAGGATATTTATTTAATATATATATATATATCTATATTTATATATATATATATTGAACATATTTTTTTATATCCACGTTTTTATTATATTATTTGAAATAATCAAATATATATATATACACACAAAATATCTTTCTTAAGATTGGAAATACTTTTTATATATAGAATATATTAAATTTAGGAATAATTACAATGGATATTAAATTTAGGTTAGTGGCTATAAATCATTTTTAATGGAGAGTAAAACTTAATTATGAATTTTAATAAAAAAATCATGTGTTGATGAGGTGGCACAAGGAGGAAGCTCTATTTTATCCTACTTTTTATAAATAGATTTAATGGAGCGCGTTACTATGTAAGAAGGGTTGATTGAATGGTTTTGTGGACCATGATGCAATTCAATTGCGGGAGTTATTCCTCCTAATGCATTGGAGATTATCCACTACAACGGATATCTAACGGCAGATTCTGGTAGTGGGTTAACTATTATGAAAATGAATTTGTATTTATGGCTGCCGCCGTTTCTATGTTTAGTTATTGCAAAGATATGAGTAAATGCAAAATACATTAGTGAAGGGTTGATTGAATTGTTTAGTGGAAAACATCATGCAATTCAATTCCTGGAATTATATACCTTCAAATGTACTTATCCTTTATGAATTTATTGTAGGAATAATTAATAGGTTTATAGGTTGCAGGAGTTTTTCCAAACGACAGAATTTTGGTTTGAGAAGGGTTGATTGAATTGTTTAGTGGGGCATCATGCAATTTAATTGCTGGTGCATTAGTGATGCGTTCTCAAAGTTAAATAAATAACCTAAACTACCCGCAAGTGCACGACACGTGTGTAGTACTTCAGGTGTCGATCCCACAGAGACTACGCAACACAACCTAAACTCTAACTATGAATCAAACTTTCTAACGAACGAAATATGGTTTGAAGAATGAAATACTAAAAGCAAATAAACAAACTAATTCTTATGAATGAGACAAACGTTCAAGGAAACCGGTTTCACCACAAGACTACCGAAACCAACGATCAACCTATCTATCATGCAATCCCTGTTAAAGCTATCTAAGGCGGATGATCCTAATATGATATCTACCCTCTCTCGAGGCATAGACACGTGATCTAGACAAGTTATCCCCTACTTTCGTGGCTGACACCTTGAACTAAACCCATAAGACCTGTGATTCATCTGTTTTACCCTCAACCGTTGCTACCCTACTTTCGTGGCCTAACCTCGGTTGTTCTAAACCTGATCTTCTAGGACTAGAATTCTCCTTTCGGTCCTTCTCCTAATCCCTAACACATGCATCTACGTGGCCTTTGTAAACACAAGTCAATTAAGCACTCAGATAAATAATAGATAAACAAAACGGGAAGATGCATTCAAAGATAAATCAAAAGTGGTTCCGGGATAGC
>CM071864.1:12255144-12269225 GCA_036759665.1 Gynandropsis gynandra
GGAAGAAGGCATCTGCTTCTGGGTTTTACTTCGATCACGTTGATGGCGTTATCAGGCGAGCTTTCAACAAGCGTTCGATCGACGAATGGGATTATGTTACACAGGGTTTAGTTTTGAATCAAAACCTGAAGATTCTAACGAAAAGAGTAAGGCTGCGTTTGGATCTGATGATGTTTCGGTGGACAAAGCAATCCGGAGGAAGATCATCGAGGTTTCAAGCATCGAAGACGCCTTATTACTGAAATCCGGTAAGAGAGTGTCACCTTTGAGATAGGGATGGGGTGATTGGTTTGATAAGAAAGGCGATTTCTTAAGGAGAGATAGAATGTTCAAGTCGAATATAGAGATATTGAATCCATTGAATAATCCGATGTTGCAGGATCCAGATGGGGTAGGGATCTCTGGCTTGCCCAGAGGGGATAAGGTGGTACAGAAATGGCTGTTGAATGAGTTTAAGAAGAACCCTTTTGGAACAAAGAAGCCTTTGAGTGTTTCAGACAAGAAAGAACCATTAGATTTGAGAGAAAACAGACATGTAATTAGGTTACAGAATAGTGTTCAAGAGAGTAGAGAAGTAGATGATGATGAAAAGGAAGTGAAGAAAGGTGATCGTAAGACATTGAACAATGATGCGAGGAATGTTAATGTCGAGAAATTCATCCAGGAGAATGATAAGAAGGGACGTAACGAAGGGTTGAACAAATTGAACAAGGGTAATCAAAGAAACGAAAAGAAGAGTTCTTCTGTTTCTGATTTAGTAGAACTGAAGAATGCAGGCTCTGAGGATCATGAGAGCAAGAATGAATACTCAGGACATTTATACGCAGACGGAACAAGATGGGGATATTACCCTGGTCCGGATCCAAGTTTATCGTTCTCAAACTTCATGGATTTGTTCTTCAGTAACGGTAAATGCAGTATGAGAGTGTTTATGGTATGGAATTCACCACCATGGATGTATAGTGTTAGACATCAAAGAGGGCTCGAGAGTTTACTTTCTCAACATCGAGATGCTTGTGTCGTAGTTTTTTCAGAGACAATTGAGCTCGATTTTTTCAAAAACAGCTTCGTGAAAGATGGGTAAGTCGAGATATCGTCTATATACCCTTTATACATGTATATTCGAGTTATAAACTTCCCGTTTCTACAGATACAAAGTTGCAGTTGCCATGCCAAATCTCGATGAGTTACTAAAGGATACACCTACGCATATATTTGCTTCCGTATGGTTCGATTGGAGAAAGACTAAGTTCTATCCTACACACTATAGTGAGCTTGTTCGACTTGCTGCGTTGTATAAGTAAGTTTTATTGATCCTTTTTACGTAATATAGAACACGATTAGCCTTCAGATTCATTTAAAGCTCTTGATTCTTATGCAGATATGGCGGCCTTTATCTCGATTCTGATATCATAGTTTTTGAGCTTTATTGATCCTTTTTACGTAATATAGAACACGATTAGTCTTCAGATTCAATTGAAGCTCTTGATGCTTATGCAGATATAGCGGCCTTAATCTCGATTCTGATATCATAGTTTTTGAGTTTTATTGATCTTTTTTACGTAATATAGAACACGATTAGTCTTCAGATCTTGATGCTTATGCAGATATGGCGGCCTTTATCTCGATTCTGATATCATAGTTTTTGAGCTTTATTGATCCTTTTTACGTAATATAGAACATGATTAGTCGTCAGATTCATTTGAATCTCTTGATGCTTATGCAGATATGGCGGCCTTTATCTCGATTCTGATATCATAGTTTTGAGTTCTTTTATCATCATTAAGAAATACTCTGGGAATTGAAGCTCAGGCTACTGGTGGTTCACTCAATGGGGTTGTCATGTATTTTGATAAGACAAGGTCACAAATACTGTCTTAATATTACACAACTTGGGTTCTGTTTTGTTCACATTTGACACTGCTATTTATTACCTCTGCAGCCCGTTCTTATTCGAATGTTTGAACGAGTACTACTTAACTTACGATGATAAGTGTTTGAGATGTAATGGAGCTGATCTTTTGTCGGGTAGTACTCATTTGTGTTTGATACATTATGGTCATTGTGCCGCAAATCAGCGAATTTTGTCGGGGTAGTACTCATTTGTGTTTGATCGCGCAATACATACTCATGTCGATATTGATTTAAGCTTCTTGATTTTTTTTCTGCCGCAAGTTGCTCTCTTTGTCTTTATGGTTTGGTTTGTCCTTACTCCAGAACACTTATCATACTTACAATTGTTCTTTTGATATCTTTAATGCCCAATGCAATCTGTATTGCAGATGTGTCATAAGCACGGTGTTATGCATCTGGATCTTAAACTGGAGAACTTTCTCTTTGCGAATAAAAAGGAGACATCGGCAGTGAAAGCCAATGTACTGTAATTGATGTATTTTCAGAACATCCATGGATATTAAACGCAAAGAAAGCTCCAAATGTCTCACTCGGGGAGACCGTAAAAGTGAGGCTTAAACAATTTTCTGTTATGAACAAGCTCAAGAAACGAGCTCTACGAGTAATGCTCAGCTTGTTATTACTTTTGGTTGTTCCGTCAATGTCAATGGCAAAAGATTAAACTTTTCTGCTTTTAGGTGATAGTCGAGCACTTGTCAGTGGAGGAGATAGCTGGTATAAAAGAAGCATTTGAGAAGATGGACACTAACAAAAAGGGCAAGATAAACCTCGAGGAGCTTAGATATGGCCTTCAAAAACCCGGTCAACAAATCCCTGATGCGGATCTTCAAATTCTGATGGAAGCTGTGAGGATTATTTTTCTTTTAATTCCAAAGTTTTCCATTGAGGGTCTTAAAACATCAAATGTGTTGAAACTGTTAAATTGTTCTTGAAATTGTGCAGGCTGATGTAGATGGGGACGGGACATTGAACTATGCTGAGTTTGTAGTTGTCTCTGTACACCTCAAGAAGATGGCCAATGACGAGCACTTGCATAAAGCGTTTAACTTTTTCGATCAGAACCACAACGATTATATTGAGATCGAAGAGCTTCACGAGGCCTTAAATGATGAGGTGGATGCTAACAGTGAGGAAGTTATCAGTGCCATTATGCAAAGATGTGGATACTGACAAGTTAAGAACCCTAAAAATAAGATTCTCAAAACTCAGATTGATTTAGCTTTTAGGTAGAGGTTTAAGCTTTCGATTGATTTAGCTTCTTCCATAGCCATGTCAATGTGTTCTTAGTTTATTTTGAATTAGTGTTTGGATGAATCGAAATATAGCCGCGACACCAAAACTAGAATTCTATTCCACAAACTATATTATAAATCGATTTATATTAAATTAGTTACAACGAATATAAATAATTGTTTTTTATGTTCTTGCCATTGGTATTTACTATTTGACAAACAAGGTAACTAGATTAAGTTGGACAAGATATTTGACAAATTAGGGAACTATATATTTCTACATAAAGAGAAAATATTTTTCTTTGTAACAAATTAAGGAAAATTTTATTTTCTTCCACATTTTTCTAAAGATCTATGCAATCTGAAGTTATTTATGTTTTAGAGATTTATTATAGTATAGGGTATATTTTCCATTTTTTTAAAAACAAATTATTTCGGATAGAAAACCCTCTGTTGTAATTTGAAACTCAAACACGCAAGAGCCGCAAACAATATTTATTAATTAAGACTATAGAGTTGTAATCGTGCATGAAACGAGTAGTTAAGTTTTTTATACATTCATTCTATCCTGAAATCTTTCAGATATTTGATTTTGTATTATGTAACATATTGAATTACGTAATATATTGATAAACTCTGTTAGAGAACGAGAAAACACACATTTTTTAGATTATCTCCCTTTATCAGAAATGTATTCATTTGACATATCCACACCAAGATATTAGATGTCTTGATATTAAATCTAAATTTCCATAAATTAGTTTAAATTTCAAACCAAATATTAGGAGGAGAAACCAATAAAAAAGTCTTTAAAATACAAAAGTTTCTTAATCATGGTCCATGTATCATTATTAATACTAGATTATAACGCGCACTATGCATGAGTTGGTTTATAAAATTATTTTATTATTTAAATTTTTTATTTCAATATATATATATATTGAAATATATATTTTTACGGTTATAAATGCTATTCAGATAAGGATGTATGGAACATAAGACTCATGTCGGAAACATGAAACTCCCAAACTCTGATTAATGTGTTCTTTCTTTGTAAGGAATTTTGTTTACCAAAAATTTAACGTTCTCTTTATAATAATAAGCTTCAAAGCTCAAACTGCATGTGCAAATAAAGTTATTTGATATTTTCATTGATGTATAACATTTATATTCATTCTAAAAATTACAATTTTTTATCTTCCCGTGCATCGCGCGGGTATATAACTAGTATTTTTATAATTTTCGTTAAGTTATACCATTCATTGTTTTGGAGTCTCCAACGATTTTGTATAATGAAAAAATAAATCAATATTTTTTGTAAAAAGGAATTTTAAATTTTAATAATTTTGCATTGAAGCATAATACTAACTATACGAAATATATATTTGAAGCACAATTACTAATAATATGTATCAATATTGGATTGAATCACATACTCAACATATTAATAATTTAAAACATCGAGATATACAATATCATGACAAAAGTTTTGTTCAAAATAATTCAAAATTATGTATGAATCATACTTCAATGTTTTATAATTTCACGATATATAATAAAATATAAATATTAGAATAATATATGTATATATTTAATTTAAATCTAAACTATAAAAGATAAATAATACCTCTAGAACCAATAGTCAAATTGGAGTAAACAAGGTAAATAAACTATATGGATTTTTTATATGTTTAAAAGTATGATATATTAAATAAAATATAAAAATAATTTTGAATAAAAATTTTAAAAATATCAAAGTATTTTTTATATATTTTTAAAGTTATAAATGTAGGAGAATATTATGTAAATATATTCAAATATATTGTTACCATATATCTAGGAGTTGGTTACCATATATCTAGGCTTTGGTTTTGGTAATACTATGTGTATATATATCACGCATGTAAATTTAAAATATCAATTAAGCATTTCTTTCTATATGGTATCAGAGCTTCACTGTCTTACGACTAAACCTAAAATGTCGTCAACAAGCCTCTTGTCGTCCCTCCGATCAAGATGTATGGTGGCAATGCTTCTCAACTGCATGATGATGTTCAATTATCCAACATAGAGAGTATTGTCATGTACAACCCCAATGAACCCCAACGGGGTCTTCTCACCGTGAATATGTCCAATGTGACAAAACTCACGCCCGCCAACTACCTCATGTGGAGCCTTCATGTCTCTGCTCTTCTCGAGGGCCACCATCTTGAATGTTTCATTCAAAACAATGCTATTGTACCGCCGGCCACGCTTCTCGTTGATGAAGCGCAACAGCCAAATCCCACCTTTGCTCCATTCAGGCAACAATACCGCCTGATTTTCTCTTTCTTACTTGGAGCAGCCTCTGTTCCGCTTCAGCCAACGTTCGCCTGTGTTTCCTTTATTTAAGAGGCATGGACAGTGCTTGCTAACACCTATGGAAAAGCCTCACGGGGGCACATACGCTAGCTTTGTGATCAACTCAAGTGCTGCTCGAAAGGCACTCAGACGATCGATGAGTTCATGAGATTTATCTCATCTAAAAATGATGAATTGGCTCTCCTCGGCAAAGCCATCGATCAAGAAGATCTGATTGAGTATAATCTCGAAGGACTTCCCAAAGAATACAAACCGATAGCAGATGCAATCAATGCACGAGACTCATCCATCTCGTTTGACGAGCTTCATGAACATATTCTCAATCATGAAGCCAAAATTCTCACTGTGGCTCCGAGTCTGCAAACTATTCCGGTCAAAGCACTGTAGGCCTACACCAAACCTCGCAACAACTCTCGCGGAAACAACTCGTTGAACTTAAATCGCAATGAAAACTGTCATTTCAAATCCGCTAGATATCAAGGCAAATGTCAACTCTGCGGTGTTCACGGATACAGTGCAAAATGCTGTCCATAGCTCCCTCTGTCTTATGCTCCGCCATATGGTGCACCACAAGCACCTCCGCAGTCGTGGCAACCAACACGTTAGACATGGCAGCCACGTGTGCATCACACCACGGTCTCACCTTACGAGTATGGTCAATGGCTCTCGACACTGGTGCCTTGCACCACATCACCTCTGATCTTCAAAACCTCTCGATGGACTGCCCCTATCAAGGTCGAGATGATGTTGTTATTGGTGACGTATAGGGACTTCTGATAACACACGGATTACGTTTCTATTCCTCTTACTACTCGTGGTCTTTCAATCAACGATGTGCTATATGTTCCAACGATGATGAAGAATCTGATTTCAATACATCAGCTCTGCAAAACTAACTCTATCTCTATGGAATTCTTTTCCTATGACTTTCAGGTGAAGGATCTAAACACGGGGGCACCTCTGGTACAGGGAAAAGCTGGAGATTGTGTCTATGAGTGGCCTCGGCAATCCTTTTCCTTGTTGTCTTCCGCTACATCTTCTCTTGTTGTCCTCCTTAGTTCAAAATCCACTTTGTCTGAGTGGCATTCGCATCTAGGTCATCCAACCCTTTCCACATTAAAGTAAATTGTTCCTCGTTTTTCATTACCCATGTCACGGTCATTGTCGTCGTCCTTGCTTTGTCATTCATGTTCTTGCAATAAAAGTCACAAACTTTCGTTTACAAATTCTACTCTACGTTCCTTTCGGCCCCTTGAGTTAATTTTCAACGATGTTTGGACCTCACCTATTTTCTATCTATGGATGATTTTAAATATTACGTTATATTTGTTGATCATTTCACAAGATACACTTGGCTATACCGTTTGAAACAAAAATCCCATGTTCACGATACATTAACTCGTTTCAATCACTGGCCAAAAACTTCTTCTCCACAAAAATTAAAACACTTTATAGCGATAATGGTGATGAATACATCGCCTTTTGCTCCTTTCTTGCCTCTCATGACATTTCTCATCTAACCACCCCTCCGCACACTCTTGAACATAATGGCATTTTCGAATGACGACATCGTCACATCGTTGAAACCGGTCTTTCCATGCTTACCCACGCGTCTCTCCCACTTAGTTTTTAGTCCTATGCTCTTCCTATTGTTGTTTCCCTAATAAACCGCATGCCAACCCCTATTCTCTCGTCCAAAACCCCATACGAGTCATTATTCCATTCGTCTTCTAACTACAACAAACTTCAAATCTTTGGATGTTTGTGCTATCCTTGGTGACGCCCTTATACTACACACAAATTCGACTTCGTTCATCTAAGTGTGTCTTCCTTGGCTATTCGTCGTCTCAAAGTGAATATCTCTGTTTTGATCCTATAAAGTCTAGAGTTTATACATCTCAGCATGTTCGATTCCATGAGGATATTTCCCTTCCATCTATCCCTTCTATTCTTCTCTGGTCCCCCCTGACAGGAACTTTTACGTTTTTATAGTCCACTATTAACACCTCCTTTTTGTCTCGTTTTCATAGTTTATGACAAAAAAGTGACAGGAGTTCTAGACTCATAATAGTTTTAAAAATCATGTATTTGAAAGTAGAATATTGATCATAGACGATTTGATATTCATCCATCGTTGCTCCACATGTTGAACTAAAACGCATTTTGAGGAATTCCAAACGAAAATATATACCGTCATTTGATGAAGTGCAAGATTTCGTGCAAGTCATTCATGCAAGTCCAAAGAGTGATTGATGAGGCAATCCCACCTCATATGATGCATAGATAAAAAAAAACAAGAACAATTACTTCACTGGTGAGGATAATGAGATGTTGTATGAGGTGTGGTAGAGGTTTATGGACTATCAACAAGCATGCCTAAACCAAGGGATGGATCAGAAATACCATATTTCCATTTGTATTTAGGGCCTCCAAAAGGACATTCACATATGGATTAGTGTGGCATGTGGAGTATCGCATCATGATCTAAAAATCACTCAACTTTAGAAGCAAATTGACAAAATGGCGAATGAAAGGGACAGTCAAGTGACTATGTGAGGAGAGTTATATAGAGGAAATTGGTGAATAAGGTCACAACCCTCAGACCCGAGCTAGCCTGAGTTGAAACTCCAAATGACCACCATAAATTATTAAGAATAACCATCTATGGATCCTCATGGAAATCAAACTATCATTTGGCGGTATCCAAATTTCTTCTATAAGAAGACTGCCAATGTGCAAAACCCACTAAATAGAAATTTTTAGCCCCATATATTCCAAAGACAGCCCAAAAATGGATATTTCCACAACGGTCCGCCACAAATAAACTTAGCCATCCAAAAAAAGGAGCTCCAATGGCACCACAACAATGCAAGACGGACGATGAGATAGCGTCTATGTATTCCCATGGGTGAAGGAACACCACCAATAGTGCGTAGCTTCAATGAATAAAGGTTGAACACGAGGACTTCAAGCGGGTGATATGACAACAAATTGATGAAATTCATACGCATCTCAAATTTCTAGATAATCAAGTTGCCCAACTGACATCCACTTCATCCAAATCAGTGGGAATATTTCTAAGAAAATCTGATCAAAATCCGTGAGAGTAAAAGCGAATATGATCGAGCTTGAGACTTAAAAAGATCGTTTATCGCGAGGCAATCCGAACTCTTTTTATTAATTTTCATTTTATTTAATTTTATTTTATCAGATTTTGGATTTTTAGAGGAATATGTTATTTTTTGAAAGCAATAAATTCATGCCTTATCATGGCAGGAACCACTAGAAAGAACAGACAAAATTTAAAAAAAAATGACAAGAAAAGGCTCGATCTAGGAGACACAAGTCGACAAATCACACGACCAAGCGTTGTGGTTTCTACTGCTATAAAAGGTAAAATTATCGGTCAATTTCTCTCTCTCGAACAATAATCCCCAAGAAAAATGTAGTCGAACCCTAGAGCCACTGGATAAGTGATCACGAAAAGGCAAAACTGACACAAAAAAATCTCTCTCTTTGTCTCGTTCTATTTTTTCCTGAAAAATCCATCAAGGTATGCTAAAACACCTCATTCTCCATGTTATTGAACCTTTAGAGAAGGCATTTTAGGCATTGGGACCATGTTAGTGTAAAACTTGAGTCTGTATGCACTACACGAAGCGATCGAGCGTTTCTTTTAAGGAAAAAGATGATGAGCGAACGAGCGCTTGGGCATGGTTAGAGTTCGACCAAATCGCTCGGCCAGGACAACTTGGGTCGAGTGATTTCTTGGGCCAAACCCATATTGTACGTTTTTCTAAATGTTTGAGTTCCAAAACTTATATTTTGATGTTTATTCTTATTTTATGTGAACTCATTTGATCTGAATGTATATTTCACAAATGTTGAAGCGTGTACGGATCGAAGCTTCAGTGCCTCGTGCTCCACACGCGCAAGACAAGGCTCCTCACACACTGAAGCGGGGAGCCATCCAGATGATTACTGCCTTGCAGATGATCATCGAATCACATCACAAACTGAGATCTCTATATTATACAAATGAGAACCATAAATAAATATTTCCTATTCTAATGGTCAGGCCTCCAACCTTCCAAATCCCTTTGCGCATTCACAGTAGATGATTGGAGAATTAGAAGTTAGTTGTACCAGCTCATAGATCAGCTCGGATGCAAGGCATTGCTGCATATTCCGCTCAAGACATATCTACATCTTATGTTGGAGCTTCTCTCATCATTTGAGAGTTACTTTTTGGAAGAAGGAAATGTGGATGACAAGATCATGGAATTTTGTCTCAAAAACCAAGAGTACCGTATTAGTATGGAGGACTCCAGGCGATTCTTGTGAATAAAGAATGGAGGCTTGACAAGGTTCCCACATCATGACAAACATCAAGTAAAGATGTCTTTGGAAATTATTAGATAGCGAGACTATCCGAGCAACCGAACTAAGCCACTTGGATCTGAGATCCGGCAGTGAGGTACCTTCACTCCATCATTGCGAGCTCCATATTTACTTGTAGTTCTTCGAGAATGATCAATTGGAGTGATATTCTAATATTTAGAGTTGGACTCCGACACCAATAAAGAGATGAAAATTGGGGTCTCAGAGACAATGGTGGGCCATCACTCATCCAAAAAACACATTCCAAAGTTTGTCGATGAGGAGTGTAACAACGTGCCTATCTACATTGGAAGTATTGTATCCCTTTTCGACCAACATTGAGATATTAACCCGGGAGTTTACAACGATGATTAGATAGATGGATCATAAAAACTATACCAGTCTGCCCTAGGAGTATAGACGCATATATACATGGAGGCGAGGACGACATACTAAATCTGCACTTATGATTGTCACCATGAGTTACGAATGTTTCTACCCAACCGGTTCCTTTCTCTTTCTCACTGAAGATGGATTTTGGTTGAGGTTCACGCAACAAGCCCACTTGCTCCACACACGATGGACATTGTTTTGTATACCACTCTGTTGTCACCACCATCACTCTACAACGAGCAAGACCATCATACGAGAGCCTCATCAAAAGAGCGAGTATGTGGAGCAATAAGTGGAGCTACGTGAGGTCTAAGAGACCCAATAGTAGATTCTAGACACACTTTGGTAGTACACAGAGATGTTCCTGTTGGAGTCGATTCCCCTTGGTGGCTACCGCGAAATAATGCGGACGACCAAAACCTAGAATCGCCCTAGGGTTTGCAGGAGAAAGAGGAAATTGGGATTGTGGGGAAGGCTCTCGACCCCTAAGCAAAACTTATGTGACGTTGGGCCATCAGCAGCAAAGCCCACTCGAAGCGCAGTTGAAGACAAGTCCAAAGAGGAATGGAGAAGCCCACTGCAGCCAAGCCCGAATGCTTAAGATACCCGCGGCACAATCGAAAGAAAATGACCTGAAATAGAAAAAAGACAAGTCTGGAAAATATAGAGTATCAACAATGGTTTTGAGCCTATGTTTAGACTAGTTTTATACAGAAAATAGATAGTGAAATGTTGTAAGAGATCTGGACATGTGATCTGGAAAATATATGCTTTGGTATCAAGTTTAATATATATGAGAATTAGAAGGGGGTGAGGAGTATCACCATCAAAAAAACATCAAGTTAGCCATTGTTGCTCTACATTTCTTACAACAACATTTCACCTAAAAATCCCAAACACTATAACCACCAAAAGCCTAAACTCAAAAGAGTTTTTAATTTCTTGTTTGCACAATGAATATGAGAGATGAGAGATCATGAGGTTGTTCAAATTTAGCTCATGAACAATCCCAAGAACTAACAAATGGTATCAGAGCTCTCAAGATTCGAGGGAGCACACAACACAAGCAACAAGAACTAAGCATGAATCAGCACCACAAACCGCACGAGACAACACAAAAATTCAGCACAAGACATAAGAAAACAAGATGATGCAATCGACACCCCAGGTTTCAATATTCGACGACAAAGGCTACAATTTATGGGTTATCAAGATGAAGGCAACCTTACGATCAAGGCAGTTGTGGAAGGTTGTGACTGAAGGCCTACCGGATGTACCACTCATGGGGGCTACTACAACACCCAAAGAACATCAAAAGGCACTAACGACTTGGGAGGAGTTAGAAGCCAAAGATCAGAAAGCACTGCAACTTCTTTACAGTGTTGTCACCGAGGAAATATTTGGAGCTCACCTATCTATATGTGAGAACTCCAAAGATGCATTGGATTTACTACGAGAGAGGTTCCAAGGGGATCCCAAGACAACAATGATCAAGTTACAATGACTTAGGGCTACCTACTATACCCTACGTCAAGGTGATAAAGAGAGTATCAAGGAATTCGCAAACAAGGTCACAAAACTTGGGAACGAGATGAAAACTTATGGAGATGATATTAGGGAGGATAACCTAGTATCTAACATATTATGTTCACTGCAAGAGAGGTTTAATCCCTGATCATCTCGTTTTTATACGTATTTCTTGCACGATTTTATAGATGTTTTTGATATATATATGTTGCTTTACGTATGATTCCGTATCCGTTTTACTTGTTTTCGTGTTTTCATGTTCTTACAGGTTTTTACGCGTATTTGGTTCATTTTGGAGCTAAAGGACATGCACGGAGCTAAGGACCAACATCGAGGATCATCATGGGACAAACGGAACGAGATTTAGCATGAAAAGCCTCCACCCGGTCGGGCACAACTCATACACGATCGAGCAAAGGCTACGGCGAATTTTGGTGCGCAGTCATGCATGACTCGGGCAAGGGAACGCCCGACCAAATGCCTTATACCCGAGCGGGCGGACATCATGCCCGATCGGACATCCCTTACGGACCATGACCTGCGCGGCCTGACCTAGCCGCACCCGAGCGGGCACATTGAGCACCTGAGCGGGTCGCGACCCGGGTTACTAGTTAAGTTAAGTAAAATTAACTTAAAATAAAAGGAAGCTCGTGGGGGGAATTAAGGAAACACTTGGACCGACTTAAGGGACAAAAAGGAGGCCAGCGGACGACATTGGAGAACCATTCATTCAGTTCGCGATTGAGGAGAATTCTTGCGAGGAGGCAAGCAAGGAGCATCGGAGATCAACCCAACACTTCGGTTTCGCTTGGTTTTCATGTTCCTTAGACTTTCTATTTCGTTTAAGTTTGATTATAGATGCATGAGCGAGTAGTTTGTTTGTTCTAGGAGAAGGGATTAGCCCTTGGCTATCCCGGAACCATCTTTTGATTTATCTTTGAATGCATCTTCCCGTTTTCGCTTATCTATTCTCTATCTGAGCGCTTAATTGTCTTGTGTTTACAAAGGCCACGTAGATGAATGTGTTAGGGGTTAGGAGAAGGACCGAAAGGAGAATTCTAGTCCTAGAAGATCAGGTTTAGAACAACCGAGGTTAGGCCACGAAAGTAGGGTAACAACGGATGAGGGTAAAACGGTTGAATCATAGATCGTATGGGTTTAGTTCAAGGTGTCATCCACGAAAGTAGGGGGCAACTTGTCTAGATCACGTGTCTATGCCTCGAGAGAGGGTAGATATCGTATTAGGATCGTCTGCCTTAGATAGCTTAAACTGGGATTGCATGATAGATAGATCGATCGTTGGTTTCGGTAGTCTTGTGGTGAAACTGGATTCCTAGAACGTTTGTCTTATCGTTAAGAACCAATTCATTTATTTACTTTCAGTATTTCATTCTTCCACCATATTTGTTCGTAGCAAGTTTGATTCATAGTTCGAGTTTAGGTTGTGTGGTTCGAGCTTAGATTGTGTTGCGTAGTCTCTGTGGGATCGACACCTAAAATACTACACACGTGCCGTGCACTTGCGGGTAGTTTAGGTTATTTTATTTAACTTTGAGAACGCATCAAGTTTTTGGCGCCGTTGCCGGGGATTATTGTCAACGCGTCTTAGATTCGAACCTAGAGTCTTTCTTGCTTTGTTTTTGTTTTTGTTTTTGTTTTTTTTCTTTCGTCCTTTCTACGTAAATTGTTCTCTGTTTGTCCTTTGCAGAGCTTTCAGGTCAACAAGAGATGGATAATCACAACAGCAATGGACAGATGCAACTACAGGCTCCTCCACCACGTCGTCGTACGTTCAAAATTCATGGAGTCTCAGAGGATGCAATCTTGCTGCGTCTTTTCCCTTTCTCAATTGGGGGAAGAGCGAAAACTTGGCTGCAATCACTCCCCGCCGGATCTATCACCACTTGGGATCAGCTCTGCACACTTTTCCTAACGCGTTTCTTTCCTCCGAGCAAGACGATTCAGATGCAGAGATGGAGAGACTTTGTTTGAGGCGTGGGGTAGATTCAAGGATCTTCTACAGTTGTGTCCACACCATTGTCTTGAGCAGTGGTACGTTATCCAAACTTTCTATAACGGAATTTCAGAAGAACAACGAACGACGTTGGATAACGCTGCCAGAGGATCATTCATGGATCTGAGCGTCGAGGAGGCATTCGAGCTGATCGATAACCTCGCCATGAACCACACCATGTGGTCAACTCCGAGAGGTGTGCCTAATAGCACTCGTCGTTTATATGAGCCTAATCAGAATAGAGCTATGGGTAATGCAGC
>CM071864.1:12273322-12294781 GCA_036759665.1 Gynandropsis gynandra
GGTTTCGGTAGTCTTGTGGTGAAACTGGGTTCCTAGAACGTTTGTCCTATCGTTAAGAACCAATTCATTTACTTTCAGTATTTCATTCTTCCACCATATTTGTTCGTTAGCAAGTTTGATTCATAGTTCGAGTTTAGGTTGTGTTGCGTAGTCTCTGTGGGATCGACACCTAAAATACTACACACGTGTTGTGCACTTGCGGGTAGTTTAGGTTATTTTATTTAACTTTGAGAATGCATCAATCCCTACGTGGGAGTGATGGAACAATCTAAGGATTTAACTAGACTAAGAGTGGGTGAGCTAGTTATTTCACTACAGTCTCAAGATGTAAGACTCGACGATAGACATGGCAGCAACATAGATGGAGCGTTTAACGTAAAATTTAAAGGTTTAAAACTGTTTAGCAAACCGAAAAACAGCCGAAATCCGTACTCTAAGGGTGACACCAAGCAGAAAGGGAAAAAATGGGTTGGCCATTGTAAGAAGGACAACCACCATGAGTTGCAATGTTATTTCAAGAACAAAGGGGACAAATCAGATTCAACTAGACCTCCTAAGACCAAAAAAGAGTGTTACACTTGTGGGAAACCAGACCACTTCTCACGAGATTGTAGGTTCAAGAAACCTAATTCAAATCAATCCCACATAAATCGTGAAGATGACGAGGAGGGAAAATTTTTGTTCACGGCTTCCCATATTGTACTCGAGGGGTTTGATCAAGAAGTTTGGTTGGTGGACAGCGGGGCTACTAACCATATGATAAGGATGGAGGAGTTTTTCACCACTTTGGATAGGAACTTTAGAGTTCCTATTATTGTGGAAAATGGTGAAGCACTCACAACCACCGGGAAAGGAGACATCCTCGTGGAAACTACGAAGGGAAGGAAGATGATTAGAGATGTATTCCTAGTTTTGGGGTTGGACAAAAATTTGCTAAGTTTACCCAAAATGGTGCGTAATGGGTACCAAGTGCTATTCACAGGCGGAAGTTGCAAGATCAAGGATAAACGAGACAGTTTGGTTGCTGAGGTCCCTATGATTAAAAAGGCCTACCCCCTACGTTGGAAAATCATCACCGAGCATGCAAAGGTGGCAAGAGAAGAGGGATACTTATCTGGATTATGTCATCGCAGGCTGGATCACACAAGTCTTCACAGCCTGAAAGAGTTGCAAAAGAAAATCATGGTTAGAGGATTACCAAAATTTAAAGTGGAGAAGGAGACTTGCGAGGCTTTCTTGAAGGGCAAGCAAACCATAGAAGAATTTCCTAAGAAAATGGACTACAAAGTATCATGTATCCTAGACCTAATACATTCAGATTTGTGCGGTCCTATGCAGACCCCATCGCTGGATGAGAGTCTATACTTATGGACGTTTATGAATGGATATTCTCACATGGTGTGGGTATATTTTTTAAGATTAAAATCAGATTGCCTAAGTGTTTATAAGAAGTTTGTGGTTCAACTCTAAGGACTTTGACAATTACCTAAGTTATAAGGGTACCCTACGGGAGCTAACAATAGCTTACTCTCCCAGCAAAACAGAGTTTTCGAGAGGAGGAATCGGTCACTACTTAATATGGTTAGAACCATGATGGCTGAGAAGTACTTACCTCACAAATTATGGGTTGAAGGCGTGTTTACAACCGCCTACCTTCAGAATCAGCTACCCACCAAGGCACTGAATGGTCGCACCCCACTTGAAGTGTGGAGTGGACACCAGCCCTCAGTAGGCCACCTCAAAGTCTTCGGTTGTCTGTGCCATGTTCATGTACCTGCACAGCATAGACGAAAGTTGGATCAGAGATCGGAGACTGGGATTTTCGTAGGCTACAACAACCTAAGCAAAGAATATCACATTTATAATATTCAGACGGGAAAAGTAGAAGTTTTACGAGATGTGATATTTGAAGAAGATAAATGGTAGTACTGGTCTAAGAAGAGTGACTCGCAAGCAACTAGACCTATCCCCACATTTATTGTAAATTCAAGACCTATACCACTGACTTCTCCTAACACAGTTTCACGAATTACAAGTGCAGAGAGAGAGAGAGGAACTTATCTGATATTTCACTGGTGTCGTTCCAGCTGAGCAACAGACAGTCTAGTGGAGCCTCATCCTCATCCTCATGGCTCCTGCACAAACGAGAAGGNGTAGAAGAAGGGCATAATTACAAAGCTTGTTACCTGGTTATGGAGGAACCGAGTTCCTTTAAGGAAGCGGTGTTGGATCGAGGCTGGAGGAAACCCATGGATGAGGAGATTGAGATGATTCAGAAAAATGATACTTGGATGCTGGTGGACAGACCTGAAAACAAGAAGTTAATCATTGTCAAATGGCTGTATAAGATAAAATCCGATGAGAATGGTAAACTTCAAAAGCTGAAAGCACGATTGGTAGCTCGAGGGTTTACACAAACATTTGGGATCGACTATGGAGAGACCTTCGCTCCAGTGTTGAGGCATGACACCATCCGAGCATTGATTGCCCTAGCTGCACAAATGAGATGGACACTGCATCAAATGGATGTAAAGTCCGTTTTTAAACGGAGAAATCACAGGAGAGGTGTTCATAGAACTACCTCAAGGATACGAAATTGAAGGTGCAGAAGACAAAAATATAAACTTAAAAAGTCGCTATACAGTTTGAAGCAAGCACCGAGAGCATGGTACAGAAAAATTGAGGAGTTGTTTCTAACGGAAGGGTGCACACAGAGCCACAGCAATGCAGCCATGTACACCTAAAGGTCAGTGGATGATGTCCTAATTATATGAATCTATGTGGATGATATAATCGTGACAGGAAGCAGTGATGAGTGGATAAAACAATTCAAGATCAAGCTATGCCAAACATTCGAAATGAGAAACCTAGGGAGGTTGAAATACTTCCTAGGATTTGAGATAAACTACACGGAAGAGGAAGTGTTCCTACATCAGACTAAGTATGCCATATAGTTGCTGAGTAAGTTCGGGATGCAACACTCGAATAGTGTTAGCACCCTATAGTGCATAATGGGAAGAACAAAGAGATGGGTAAGGAAGTTACCAACCCGTTGTAGTACAGGAGTATGATCGAAGGGCTCTTGTATCTCGCCGCAACACGTCCAGACCTTATGTTCGTTGCCTCCTATACTTCCAGGTATATGTCGAAACCTGCGGAAGGAAACATGTTAGACATTAAACGTGTTTTAAGGTACATTATAGGGACAATGGACTATCGACTGCATTTCAAATTCGTGGACAACCCTAAATTAATCGGTTACTCAGACTCAGATGGAAGTGGATGAAAGGAGGATATGCGGAGTACTACAGGGTATTGGTTTACCCTACGGAGTGCTATATTTTCGTGGGAGACTCAGAAATAGCCGGTGATAGCACAGTCCATGGTAGAGGTGGAATACATCGCTCTGTGTGCTACCACCAACCATACGGTATGGCTAAGGCAGATGTTCGAAGAGTTCAGGTTTACGTTCGATAGTGGGGTCTCCTTCTACTGCGACAACACATCGAAAATCGCAAGACGGAAGAACCCCGTACAACACAAACATACTAAAATCATCGACATCAAGATATATGTGGTAAGAGAAGCCGAGTGGGAGCAGCGTATTACCTTGCTTCACTCCTCGAGGGAAGAATAGCTTGCACACTTGCTGACAAAGCCGCTGACTACACGGAGATTCGAGGAGTTGCGCCTGGGAATAGGTGTGGAGCCGAGGAGAAACGAGAGGGAGTTTGTTGGAGTCGATTCCCCTGGGTGGCTGGCCGGGAAATCAGGTGGACGAGAAAACCCTAGAATTGCCCTAGGGTTTGCAGGAGAGACAGGAAATCGGGATTGTGGGGGAAGGCTCTCGACCCCTAAGAAAATGTGGCGTTGGGCCATCAGCAGCAAAGCCCACTCGAAGCCCGGTTGAAGACAAGTCCAAATAGGAATGTAGAAGCCCATTGCAGCCCAGCCCGAATGCTGAAAAAGCCCGTGGCCATATCAAAAGAAAATGACCCGAAACAGAAAAGACATAAGTCTGGAAAACACAGAGTATCAACAACGGTTTTGAGCCTATGTTTAGGCTAGTTTTATGCATAAAAAAGATAGTGACGTTTTGTAAGAGACCTAGACATGTGATCTAGGAAATATATGCTTTGGTATCAAGTTTAATATATATGAGAAATAGAAAGGGGTCAGGAGTATCACGACCAAGAAAACATCATGTTAGCCATTGTTGCTCTGCATTTCTTACAACAAGATTTCACCTAAAATCCCAAACATTATAACCGCCAAAATTCTAAACACAAGAGAGTTTTTAATTTCAAGTTTGCACAATGAATATGAAAGATGAGAGATCATGAGCTTGTTCAAATTTAGCTCATGAAAAATCCTAAAAACTAACAGTTCCAACAATTGGGCAATGACGTTCCCAGCAGTGACATTTATTTCACCATTTCCTTTTTTAATATTTTATTTTTTTTACTTTTTTGGATAATGTAGTAGGCTTTATTATGTTTTTTTTTTCGCTATTTTCATGTATGGTAGTCGAGAGTCTTTGATCTTTCAATGTTTATGATTTTAGATCTCTATCTGAGTAAGTCAACGTCCAATTACTATGAGCCGAAACGATAGCAAATGAGATGAAATACAAAAAAAAAAACATTAACAACAAACACATAACTAAATTTTATTTAATGGCCATATCCCTTAGATTGGTTTGACACCTAGGATAGTGTTGAGCCTAAATTTGAGCGAGACATTGATTAACAACTAGATGATACCCGCGCTATACGCGAATTGTGATAATTAAAATATATTTATCTTACATTTTGTATATAATTCATTAATTTGAACATTGTTATTAGATTTGATATGCATACCCAGCAATACAAAGAAACAAAACAAAATTTTCAAAGTATAAATTTGAACAATAGATTTATAAGTTGTAATGTACACTAATAATGCAATTTGTTTATAATGAAACCTAAAACAAAAAGGAATTGGATTTAAGCACATGAGTGAGAATTCATCCTCAAATATTGTTATATTTCGTAAAATATTTTTTTGTCACACTATCGTTTCATGTGTAATCTCAATATTATATTCTAAAATTTAACATATCTTATATATATATAGTATTCTCTATTATTATTTTTTACTTCATAATATATTGTTTCTTTTATCAACTATTCAATGTATAAAAATACCAGAATATTCACATTATCAAGATTTGGTCTACCATCAACATTACACATTTTATTGATCTCCTGTATATAAAATCGTACACCGAATTTCTATTAAAGTAAAAAAAAGTTCGGTGTACCGATCATTTTTCGTTCGAATTGAGATTCAGATTCAAATATTTTAAAGTGTAATTATGATACAAAAAAATTTATAATACAAAAGGTAGTATTTCACACTCAGTTAGAGTTCATTTAAATAGGGATAAAGAGTAAGATATTTTGTAAGCATAATGATGATACCCCAAAAATTAACAGTGCAAAGAAAAATTTACGAAATGAATTGTTCTAATTATATGAGGAGTTCACATTTTGGAAATTGACTTATATTTCATATTTTCAAACGATTCTTGTTTAATATCACAAATACAATTATAAATAGCACAAATAAAATTATAAATAGAGTTAGTGTTATATTGATGAATGTTGTCATTCCTATAGTATCAAAAGCAAAAAGTTGACAGAAACATTATTAATAGGAGCAATTTAAATGACTCTATCCAAGAATGCAAGTATTAATCAATGAACTTATGAATTTATTAGCAAAAATAAAAGAGCATACATATTCAAGAAGTATCCTACAGGAGAAGTTAGAAACTTATCCAAATACATCAAAAGAATAATATAGGGGCAATTTATTTCCTAAACATTGGTATGCTTACAATTAAAATAGACAACACCATATTAAATTTTATCAAAGAAACACAAAAGTATAATTCATCTAAAAAACTTTATCCATTAGAGAAAAGCAAGAACTTTCTTTGCATACCAAATTTCAATTGATTAGAACAAATTTTTAACTTATTAGACCAATCAAATTCTTTTGCCAAAAGATATGATTATGGGGTTCAAAATAGTATATAACTGTTACCATATATTATCAAAAGCTTTTGATATCATTATAAACCCTAATAAGAAAAAAAATGTATAACATTAGATATGAATCATGATAAGGCAAAAGATAAATTATTTTGCATTAGAATATCTAAACATAGTATAATAAAAGGATAATTCTATTTTTCTATAAAGATAAGTTTGTTGATAAATTATACAAAGATTTTAAACTAAAAAGTAATCATAAAAATGGGTAGGACTTTGAGGATCTCGGATCGCTGAACCAGTTTCGCCTTCCTCAACGTCAACGACGCATTGTCTAGGACTTTGAGGATCTCCGATCGCTTAACAATGATTTCCAATAATTTACAAATAACATATGCCCGTCGCCCAACATTCCTACCAACCTTAATATTTTGTCTTCTATCCAATAGAGTTGTCAGGCTTGACATAGACATAACCGTCAGTGGAATATTCAACTCCATTGTAAAGAAATATTGTTTTGTTAGTGTGGAGTTTGAATATTTCCTTTTTCTCTTCCTCATCGCTTATCATGCATGATCTGCAGGATCCAGAACTGACCCCAATATCAATCTGTGGAAGACTAAAGAATGCCCCTCTCTCAGGCCAATATAAGCTTTTACAATAATACTCACCCGACATTTCTTTCATTTTCCGCTCTCGCGTGCTCAAGCTTTTCGGTTTGAGCGTTCTCTTTCCTGTACCGATTCCCCCCATGGCCTTGATCAAGGAAATCATTCATTTGTTAGAAACTGCTAATGTAGCTGTATTTCCAAGAATAGTTTGGCATCCTCTATGCATGAATCCTCTGTGGAACAGCTTGCAGCCACCTGTTCTTTCAAACATGTATTCCACAAACTAGATGGCATGGAGTTCATCTAATTCATCAACTTCCAATAACACTGCACCACCCACTGCCACGTTTCCCCACCAATAGAGACTTGCCTATATAGAGGCTCATCAGCGAATATTTTTTCTATGGACTCACCATCCCACCTTGTTTCATATAACAAATTTTCTAAAGCAACAGAAGTTTGTATAAACCTTGAGAATACAAATAATTTTAGATGAGGACAACAAATACAACAATATTTTTATAATTGAAAAAGAAATAAAAAAATCTTACATTCTCGGATATGAGACGGTAGCTGTAACATTATAGAAGGGGTTTGCAAGCCTTTTGCAAGTTCGATGCATCAACCTTATGTGTTGAGGTCCTTTGCAAGCCTAATGCATGAACCTTATATGCTGAAGTGCTTACCTAAGTCATGAAGGACATTGTTAGAAAAAACATCGAGGCATCGGATGATATATTGTTAAGTGGTAACAAACCTAATATGCACGATAATTGAAAACCAATGTAACGTTCGCAATCCTAATCAAAGAAATATCATACATTGTTTTCTGTGTTTGTTTGGCACATTCATAATCCTCCACCACTGTTGGAACAACATATCGAGATGACTCATACGGGAAGCTCATTGGCTTCAAGACAGAACCAGAAGATTGATGTTAGTAGGAGGCTGATCGTGGCCAATATTCTTTTCTTTTGAGAATGGTCAGCTAATTTGAAATAAAAAGAATGCATCATGGGTTCTGTAACACCTTAAATGTATTACTTCTTGTCTTACCTCTCTAATTTTTTAATATGCACGTTCTTCCAGATATAGCATTCGCCGAGCTGAAGCTTGTAGTAGAAATCGTCTAGCGAGAGCCTGCACAGGGAAAACAAGTTAGGTCGCCATCCTGAACGAACATTGGCAGCCAAATGATGATGCCTTTAGTGGTTTGTGGTTAAGCATTTCGTTAACTTAGCTTGCTTACGATCTGCCAGCGAACAATGGAGAAATGAAAGAAGAATTGCTTGTTCACAAGAATGGAGAAATGGTAGCTACCTTTGGCTACCACTATTCTTTTTTTTAGAATGGTTAACCTATTTTGAAGGCTAAAAATGCATCATGGGTTGTGTAACATATCTTAATATTACTAAAACAAAAACCAGAGAGAGAAAATCTTAAAAAATATTTTTTAATATATTTTTATTTTAAAATCGTTAAATTTAAATATTATTTAACAATATAATTATTTTTCTTTAAACAACGTACAAAAATTATTTGTTTATTTGATTAAACAACAAAAAAATTTTAAAATACAAATTATAATAATTATTAATTCTATTTGTTTCTTTCATTGATATTTTTTAACTAATTGTTTTTATTGTATAATTCAAATAATTGTTCTTCAAGTGTCACCTATCAAAAAT
Source organism: Gynandropsis gynandra (assembly GCA_036759665.1). NCBI lineage: Eukaryota > Viridiplantae > Streptophyta > Magnoliopsida > Brassicales > Cleomaceae > Gynandropsis > Gynandropsis gynandra. The sequence goes on from CM071864.1 coordinate 12,281,663, forward strand.
ATTAGAATACATAAAAAAACATTGTAAAATCAAAGTTAGAATTTTAAGAATTTTTAAAATCATTATGACAATCGATAATAATCAATTACTACGCTTCAAATATTTATTATAAAAAATAGAGATTATTTATTACATAATGAATTTGATATTATATTTATTTTCCTGTTATTCTTCATGTTGACCCTTCAAATATTTTTTTGTAAAAATATATAATTAAATTCATTATGTAATAACTAATTAAAATATTAATTTAAAAATTTTTATATTAGAATTATATAACCACTAATACTTAACATAAATTCAATGTTTTGTGTTTTTTTATAAAATCAAGTATTGATAATTATATAAACAATTAAACCGAGTTATACGGATAACAACTCATTTTAAAAATTATGAGTTTTAAAACAATTAAACCGAGTTATACGGATAACAACTCATTTTAAAAATTATTTATAAGAGTTTTAAAAATTATTGTTACTATTAATATATAAAAAATAATTTTTTATTTTATTTATGATTTCAAAAGTTTTAAAATTATTGATTAAATATAAAAACTAAAATATTTTTTTAATAAATTTATCATATTTGAAACGTAATTTATTTTAAAGAAACAATAACAATTTGATCAAATTATGAAGATAGTCTTTGGAACAAAAATTATTTGATTAAACAATAAAACATTTTAAAATACAAATTATTTTATTTATTTGTAATTATGTTTGAATTATTATGCTTTAGTTTAATTTAGTTATTATTATTATAAAATGCTTAAGATTATAATTTTAAAATCATTTGATTTTATTTCAAATATTCTTTAAATCCGTATTAGATCATTTTATAATAAATAAATAATTTAATTTTAATAAGTTTAACTTCCACTAAAGAATATCTTCCTACTATCATTTTATAAATAATTTTAAATTCTTAAAACTATATTGTTACTATAAATTGTTTAATAATATCAATTAAAAACTGAATAAAATTTAAAACATAACAATAAATTTATAATTCAATTATTAATTTAGCATAACTATATACAAATAACTTTCCACTTTTAGTTTAAAAAATTGATTTTCCCCATAAAAGCAGTATAACTTCTATTCATTATTCTTTTATATATCTCCATACTCTCATAAATTTACTTCACCCTTCAAATATTTATTGTAAAATATAGAATCAAATTCATTATGTAATAATTAATTAAAATATTAATTTAAAATTTTTATAATGGAATTATATAACCACTTAATCGATTTAAGTTGATAGAAATATAAATTATAAATATATTTTTCAAAATCAATATTACTAATATTTAACATAAATTCAATTTTTTGTGTTTTTTTGTAAAATCAAGTATTGATAATTATATAAACAATTAAACCGAGTATATGGATATTTATAAGATTTTAAAAATTATTATTACTATTCATACATTATAACATATAAAATCATAAAATCATTGTATAATTTTTTTAAATGTAATCTAATTTTATTTAATAAAAGGTAATTATAATAAAATTAACATTAAATTTTAGAAAAAAATTGTGCAAATTTTAAATTGCATATTTATTTAAAATTTTTAATTATTTATATTTTAAATTATTTATTATAATATAATAATAATTTATTCTTATTCATTCAGATAATTTAATAATATAATTTTGAATTCTAATTTATTTAAATTTATTAAATTTGGAAACTAAAAAATTAATATTTTAAAAATAAATATTATATATTGATAATTTTATAAGTTTTAGTTAATATTAATTTGAAACTATTATAATAATTTACTATTGTTTAACTTAAGAAACAAAATTTATATATAGATTATTTCATATATATTATTATGATTTTATAAAAATAATAAAATTTAATTTATTTATTTTTATTGTGTTATATTATTAATTTTAATTAATAAAAAATATCACATAAAATTATTTTATTGTAAAAGTATAGAATATATAAATATTCATTTGAATGAATTTTTATATATATATATATATATAAGTTTTTTTGTGTGCTATATTTATTATTCAAATAAACTTTAAAAATATTTTATCGTAAAAATATTAAATCAAATTAATTATACATTAAATAATTCATATGATAATTATATCTGATATTAACCTCATTTTATTTTGATATATATAGATGTATATCTATATTAATTATGTCTATTTATTTTAAATTATATATTTAATAAAAATTATTTTTTAATTATTATAATTTTAAAATATCCTGTGTGGAAAGATTTCGAAAAATAACTTTTACGTAATAAGTATTAATAATTTTGTTTTGTTTTACATTATATATTTTATAAAAAATTATTTTAATTATTAAAGTTAAATTATAACTTCCCACTTAAAGTTTAGAGTAGTAAGATTTCAAAAAACAACTTTCATGTTCATAGCTATTAATAAGAATCTTACCACATTAAATTTTTTTTTTCTATAAAAATTTTCATAAATAACTAGCGTGAGAGAGTGCAATATTTATTACTATTACTATAAATAATAACAAATAAATGTTTTTTTTTTCATTTTTTTCAGATATAAAAATTTATTGTAAATTCTCAAGTATTGTTATTTCTATTATCCATTAATAATATATAATTTATTTTTTATTTCTTCATTAAAGTTTGTTTTATTTATATATCTTCAATTATTAATTTTTATTTTTATTTAAAATTTATATTAAATTATAGTGAATATATTATCAATGAAATTGTTATGTTTTAATTACTTCAATTGAATTATTATTTTAATTTAATCAATAATAAAAAACAAATGATCATATATCACAGTAAACATTTCAAACTATACTTTCTTAAATATTGTTATAAAAACAAATAAGTATAACTTAAAAAATTATTAAAATTATTTAATTACTTAAACTAATTAGTTTTCAATCTTTATTTCAATCTAACGTTGAATATACTCATTATTTATTTTGATCTAACTATGAATATATTTAAATGTTAAATATGATTAATACATAAAAATTATACATCTTATATTATATTCAAACTATTAATCACAATTTTTATAATTTTAAAACGTTGAATATATTTATTTTTTATTTTCATCTAACGTTGAATATATTTAAATGTTAATATATAATCGGTATAAATTAAATAATTATTCAATACAACTATATACCTTTCATCATTTAAAAATTATATATCTTATACTATATTCAAACTATAATTATTTTCAATTTTAATAATTTTAAAATTTGTACTATGCACGGGTAATATCTAGTTTATTATAAATAAAATACCATGAGGACCAGAGAAACATGAAATTCTACTCGTTGGCTTGCGGAAAACATTCCTAGCAAATAAAAAATAGACATACCAGTAGTTGGTTCACATTAGCAAGTCTATAAAGTTAAACATGCAGTGCATTATATAAAGTTGAACAACCTAAAAAATTCCAAATCTTTCCTACATAAAATAAAAGAAACAAATGATGTTTATGGTATCAATACTAGTTGTTCAAAAAATTAGATCATTAATTCCTCAAGACACTTTTTTTTGTTCTTTTCCAGAGAGATCACAGCATACACAAACCATGGTCACACCATATTCAAATGAAAGCGCAATCAAACACAATCACATAAAACATAATTGCAGTATAAATGAAACCAAAAGTTTACCTGATACTCCATTTCAAGAAATGATGCAAAAGTTAAACGAAATGGGCTCGTGCACTCGAGGCCACAGCTCAAAGGAGAACAACGCTGCTTGCTCCTTAAAACCTGGAAGACATGTGGACCAAAGGAAAAAAGTATAAAAAGGAGAACAAAAAATCTCTAAAAAAAAAAGATCTCAACCCTGTCTGTAACTTCTACTGGGTCCGAGGGAAAACAGTGGTGTCGTTACCCACCAGATTGAGCGTCGGTAATCACTTACATGACAGAAAAGCGTAGATGGTAGAAGTCGCCTTATGTTGCAACAAAGAGCATCATTTATGAGGATAATCTTTAGCCCGATTTTGCTGCTTCATCATAGTATCTTTGAAGCAATTGCCACTATTTCCAAGACTAACGGTTGCCCAGATCATCGAAATTGTTCTCTCGAGATATTTTTTCCATCAATGAAAAAAACAAAGCAACCATTAGACACGACGATACGATTTTTATAAGGATTAAAAGAACCAAACAATAGCCATGACGATACGATTTTTATAAGGATTAAAAGAACCAAACAATAGCCAGTAACATCACTTGCAACCTGTGTCAAATGCTTTCTTTAGCCCGAATTTGCTGCTTCATCACAATATCTTTGAAGCAATTTCCACTGTCCCCAACAACAATGGTTGCCAGATCATCGAAATTGTTCTTGCGAGGTATTTTTCCATCGATGCAAAAAACAAAGCAACCATTAGACATGACGATACGATTTTTATAAGGATTGAAAGAACCAAACAATAGCCAGTAACATTACCTACAACTTGTGTCAAGGGCTTTCTTTAGCCCGTTTTTGCTGCTTTATCATAGTATCTTTGAAGCGATTTCCACTGTCTCCAACACCAAATGGTTGCCCAGATCACCGAAACTGTTCTCGCGAGGTATTTTTCGATCGATGCAAAAACCAAACAACCATTAGACATGACGATACGATTTTTATAAGGATAAACAGAACCAAACAATAGCGAGTAACATTACCTGCAACTTGTTCCCAAGGCTGAGCACAACATGAAAAATCTTTTAGTTGTCATCTTCGTGTTTGATGGGTGTTGGTGTCTTCCTATTGGAAGCTGCAATACCTGAGAACATACAGCAGTTAAAGAAACTTGTAGAACCATCCAACCTTGTTTCATATAAAAAACTTTCTAAAGCAACACAAGTTTGTATAAACCTTAAGAATAGAAATAAGTTTAGATGAGGACAAAAAATAACAATAATGTTTTTAAAGTCGAAAAAGGAATAAGGAAAAAATCTTACACTCTCGGAAAGGAGACAAAGCTGTAACAGTGGGGAAGGGGTTAGCAAGCCCTTTGCAAGCCCAATGCATCAACCTTATGTTTTGATGTCCTTTGGAAGCCCAATGCATGAAGAACCTTATATGCTGAAGTGCTTATCTAAGTATTAAAGGACATTGTTCGAAAAATATCGAGGCAGCGGATGATATACTGTCAAAGTGGTAACAAACCTAATATGCAACAATAATTGAAAACCAATGTAACGTTCACAATCCTAATCAAAGAAATACCATACATTCTTTTGTGTATTTTTTTTGGCACATTCATAATCCTCAACCACAGTTGGAGCGACAGATCGAGATACTCTTACGGGAAGCTCATTGGCTTCAAGACAAAACCAGAAGATTGATGTTAGTAGGAGGTTGATCGTGACACATATTCTTTATCTTTGAAGAATGGTTAGCTAATTTGAAGTCGAAAATTTATCATGGGTTCTGTAACACCTTAAATTTAATACTTCTTGTCTTACCTCTCTAATTTGCACTATGCCATTTTCTTGTGAATGCGTTCTGCCATTTTCTTGTGAATGCGTTCTGCCATTTTCTAGCCAACTGCTAGTGTATAGTCCGTGAAATAAATATTTGTTGGAGTCAATACCAATAAGACAAATTATACTGAACATGGATAAGGAATCTAGATTCATCTAACCTGCTACTTAGCCCAGGCAAATTCATGCTCCAGTTGCAACCTGTCATTAACGACAATGCTAACAACTTTAAGCAATGAGATGAAACAAACATGCACCGGAGGTCATTCAAGACATTTTTCACTCCTCATATATCAAACCCTCAAATATGCCAGAGATTAAACAGATGGTATAAACCCCAGCACTTTTTCCTAACTATGATACCACATCGAATCAAACAGCAAATTGTCACAGTGTATGCAGAGAACTAAAATGATCCCTCCTACGATTTTGAGAGCCTAGGGTTGTTCTGTACAATCTTAATCAATCGAGACATTTTTCACTCCTCATACATCAAACCCACAAACATGTCAAAGATTTAACAGACGGTATAAACCCCAACACTTCTTATTAACTATGATACAACATCGAATCGAACAACAAATGGTCACAGTGTATGCAGAGATCTAAAATGATCCCTCCCACGATTTTGAGAGCCTAGGGTTGTTATGTACAGTCTTAATCATCGAGAAGTGCATTAACTTAGGGAAAAATACATCTCATGAGATAAGAAGACTTACAATTGAAGGTCACTAAGCTTGGAAAACAGAAACTTGATAGCACTCTCAATGTTCTTCTAGAATACCTCTTGTTGTTCTGCATCCAGCTTGGGTGTCACATTCTTATTGTAAGCAACAAACTGCTTCTTGTTGAAAGGAGGTTGTTCCTACACGAAGGGGAAACATGTGTGGTTCGATATATCCAACTGGGGAAAATGGCAAACGGGAACATTGTTATATATCCGAAACTACAAACACGGGTTAATAAAAATCCGTTTCTATTGAAATTTGTCTTTGTTTTCTCATGAAAACACCAACATAATTTTCATACATAGGGAAACTAGGTTGTGCAGCCTACATAAGTTAATGGATATTAGGAGCATGTATGATTACGGCAACAAACCCATTGAGAGCATGGAACCTTTGGCACCTAATCAGATGATCAATATGGCAAACGTGATCAGTGCAGTCATAAACTTTCTGGGCACATCAAAAAGGAGAAACACGCCTAAATAAATACCCATATTCATGAACAAAGAAACCAATCCTGAAAAAACTATAGATGCCAACAAATCCAATTTTTAGAACATACCTGTGGCTGAATGTTCTATGAATGGCATCGAAATTAATAGGACAATCAATTTAACGACATCAAACTGAGTAGTTGCTAATCAATGGAGCATTCAAGTAATGATAGTAAACTAAGTTGTTGCTAATCAATACACCTTCTTCTATTCCAGTACCCGCTGCAGCTAGCGATTTGTCAGCATTAGCGTCATCATCTTCAGCTTTTGTGGACATGCCAAATCCCTTTATGCACAGATCCGCCAAGACACTTGCAAGCTCATGGGTTATCGATGAGACCTACAGGCAAGTAACAATTAAACGGCCACCTATCTTACATTGATTTCAAGGGGAATTTAGATTGTCATTCCATTCAAAAATAAATCCAAACGGGAGACCAGAAGTGGAATATCTTGAAACTGATATGCATGATCGTAAATGTGTATTTAGAAACTTTTCAGCCATCTAATGCACGAAAATAATTGCTTGGCCAATCACTGTTTCAACAAATAGTAGACATCCTTGAAACAACAATAAAATAGAGTTGCATACCATTTTGCTCATCTCCAAAAAATCTTGGAGGAAATGGTCACCAAAGTGCAATATTATATCTAGAAAGACATGGAGGTGCTTCAAATGTTCTCCAACAGAGAAAAGCCTGCCCGAAGAGTTCAATTCTTTTTCCTGCCAAGACAACCAACTTTTTCAGAGTAAGCTTAAAAGACAAAGGGGGAAAGCACCCTCAGAACAACATTGCATGAAAGAGAACCAAACTTACAATGAAACCAAGTGTTTGTGATAGCAGATAACATAGGCTATCAAGGTCCATGTCATTTTCCGCTTTCTTAAACAGAAAAGCCCATTTAGTAATGTTCCCTTCTTGTTCATCAGAGGAAATTTCATCCTTACAGAAGCAAAGATTTTGAAGCACATGCTTCATATTTGACTGATCCGGAACCTTTCCCATTACCCCGACACCAACTTTGACTGCTCCGACACCACCGACTTCACCGACTTCACCGTCTCCAAGTTCAAGCAGGTCATCTCTCTCCTTCACCGATCAGATCACGCTCGGTTAAGGCGCGGGCCGTTTTGATCCTCCCCGCGATCTAATTCCTCCTCTTCCTCCCTCGCAATGCCTCATCTTCATCCGCCGAAGGCGGTTAATCCGCCTCCGACCGTTGCGCCTTCGCCTACTATTGCGCGTGGATGAGTTCCTTCATTATAAGATCAAATCTGCGGAGGTCGAGATCGCGGAGGAGGAGATGAGGCTGCCGTACAGAATTGAAGGAAGGCAGCAACTCTTCCTCCCCCGCGATTCCTCATCTTCATCCGCCGGTGGCGGTTAATCCGCCTCCTTTCGTTGCGCCTTCTCAGACTATTGCGCGTGGATGAGTTCCTTCATTCCAAGACCAAATCTGCGGAGGTCGAGATCACGAAGGAGGAGATGAGGCTGCTGTACAGGATTGAAGGAAGGCAGCAACTCTTCCTCCCCCGCGATTCCTCATCTTCATCCGCCGGTGGTGGTTAATCCGCCTCCGATCGTTGTGCCTTCGTCGACTATTGCACGTGGATGAGTTCTTTCATTCCAAGACCAAATCTGCGGAGGTCGAGATAGGGAAGGAGGAGATGAGGCCGCCGTACAGAATTTAAGGAAGGCAGCAACTCTTCCTCCCCCGCGATTCCGCATCTTCATCCGCCGGTGGCGATTAATCCGCATCCGATCGTTGCGCCTTCGCCGACTATTGCGCGTGGATGAGTTCCTTCATTTTAAGACCAAATCTGCGGAGGTTGAGATCGCGAATGAGGAGATGAGGCCGCCGTATAGGATTGAAGGAAGGCAGCAACTCTTCCTCTCCCGCGATTCCTCATCTTCATCCGCCGGTGGCGGATAATCCGCCTCCGATCGTTGCGCCTTCGTCGACTATTGCGCGTGGATGAGTTCCTTTATTCCAAGACCAAATCTGCGGAGGTCGAGATCGCGAAGGAGGAGATGAGGCCGCCGTACAGGATTGAAGGAAGGCAGCAACGCTCCCTCCCCCGCGATTCCTCATCTTCATCCGTTCGATCCATACTCGAGGCTCTGGAAAAATAGCCAAATCCATGATTTTCTCCATGAGTAACCTTAAAGTTCAATGAATTTGTGATTGTTATCTAATAGCCATTAATGAATAGGAGGAAGAGAAATAATGAACCGAGTTGTTTACGTTTTTACTTGGATTTTGGGGAAGATAAGGGTAATTTGGGGTTTTTTCTTCACTGTGCTGACGTGTCAGAATGAGAGGGATGGCAAAACCCCTCTTTTATATATATATATGATTTAGCCATTACTTAGATCATTTAATATGCATTTAGTTTGCATTTAGGATAATTTTTTTGAATCCATAAAATGTGAACATGAATATATTTAGCTTAGCCATGAAATAATTGAACCATGATCATATACAAAAGATTAAAGAATTTTTATTTTCGTGATAGCTACGTTTACTGAACATTGTATCAAATAAGTATTTTGAAAAAATTGTCGAATATAGTTGAACTAGATAACTCGAACTTAGGTTGATTTTATTCTTCCGTGGAGTAAACTAACACTAAGTCATCTTAGGCTCATTATTAAATCTTGGTTCCAATCTTATATATTTCCCTACGAATTATTCTCCATTCTTTGGAACATTATCCGCTTTTCTATCTTGTTCGAGTTTACCATTTTAATAGTCATATATCTTTCACTGGAACAAAAGTCATGCATTTCGCCTGAAGGTGGCGGTAATCAATTATGTGTGAATGTAAGCTCTGGTTTACCCATTATTTTCGTCTATTCATGTAATTATAATATCCTATATGAAGAATGAAAAGAAAAAAATATGAAAAGGCCAAATTTTCCCAAAAATGAATAAAAAGCCAAGTCTCAATAAGAAGAAAAAACTCGTGGAAAATTGCTTTTATCACTTTCATCGAGTCTTCTCGTAATCATTTCGACAAACTTAGTCCTTAGAACTATGGTTAATAGACTCGATAAATGTGATTATTCGGATTTTTAGTTCGTAATTTAAAGATTTTTAGTGTCAGTGTAAATTTCATGACTTATAATATTTCGATAGCAAAATGACTTTATAGGACACTAATTTGATTTATCTTGTACTCCTTTTCCCAGTGTTATTTATTGATTATGTTTGCTCAAAGACGAGCAAAAATTCAAGTTTAGGGGAATTTGGTCACGTCATTTTTACTCTATGATATTTTTCATATTTTTATTTTGTGTTTTAGATTGTTTTAGCCTCTTGTAGTTCTTTTTAAACCTTTTTTGTTTCATTTTAGGATATTATATGAAATAAGGACTATGGCACACACTTAGGAGAACCAAGGCAATAATGCAATATGAAAGAGCATCAACGAAAAAATAGAGAAATTGCTCAGATCGAGTTCATAATCCCTCGGTTGAGTGTGTTAATATGAGATGCGCCAAAGTTTCTGAGAAATAGGAGAAGTTTCATTTATGAAGAGGCCGACACATTAAAGGGAGTAGAGATAGACAAAAAAATATAAATATAAATTTGGATAGGGAAAAATAGTGAAAAACCTATAGGATTACATCAAAGGATTGAGCTATAGAAAGAGATAGACTAAAGGTGAAGCCATGACGATGACTGATCAAGAGATTGACTGATTTTTTCCTAACCTCTCTTGTTACTTGTTTCTTATTGTAGTTCTTTTCAGAGATTTATATCCATATATTTGATCCATAAAAGGTTCATATTAATGAGATATTAACTAAAAGGTTTCATCAAATAGTGTAAAGATACATTTTAGAAGGAATCCATTCGATTAGAGGTAGTATACATTTGGTAAGGTACCCTTTTCACAATCTTTTGTTTCTTTAATTTACTCTACATTCCCAACCATTTTTCATACATCCAATAACTTCGTTCTTTCTCAAAGCATTTATAACTAGGTTTTATGTGTTTACTTAATACCTAAGTTTCGTTCGCTCATTTTCGGTATCGCAAGCACAACTTTATCAAAAATGGAACTCAGTCTATCTTGTAAAATTCTAATTCATAGCCTTAGGTATGGGAGAGGGAACAAAATGGTCATTAGGATATTAACATTTCCTTTTGACGGTAGCCTTTGACTACTAATCGAGCTTTGTACTTCTCTATAATGCTATTTGGTCTCATCTTTTTTTAATATCCAATTTTACTCGATTGTTTTATGATCCTAAGTTAAATCAACCAACTTCCATGCATTGTTTTGTATAATGGAATCCACTTCACCATCGATAGCCTTTTTCCAATACGACGCATATATTGATTCCCTCGCAACCTTATATGTTAGAGTTTTTCATTTAAGAACAAAGGTCACAAAGTAGTGCCCAAAATCTTTCAAAATTATTCCATGCTTATTTCTGCTAGGTTCTATAATTTCTTATTAAACCGAAGAAGAACTAGCATCATCAAGAGACAACTATATATGTTATTTTTTTACCGCGGTTTTCTCCTTGAAATGAAAAATATTTTCAAATTATTCTGCTTCAACAACTTCTATCAGTGTATTCTTGGTTATGTATTCAATTTCAAAATTATGGACTACGAACCTATAAGCAATACTATTCAATATCTAACATTTGATATAATTTTTCTCACTCAACATTTTCTTTAGGACTAGTGGGTTAGGTTAGAGATCACTATGTTCCGAACGAAGATCCTTGAAATCTCCAAGATGATGATTGAGTGGCTTAGTCATTTGTTAGAGGTTATTCAACATCTTCTTGATCTCGCAAAAACACGAATGAGATTTTGGGGTATATCCAAAGGCCTCCTTAAGCTCGTTCCACATGAGCTTTGCTTTTGTTCCTGTAAGACCTTAGAATATGTGGAACCAAATAATTTTGCAGAAAAATGAGGGCTTCCAATGCCTCATGCTCACACTCTCTTTCTCTATATCTTTCCTATGTTAGATGCTTATGGTTGGTTTACCACAACTTCCACAATCATTAATTCTCAAAGTTTGGCTTGGAAAGTTGTAGCCATACCAAGTAGTTGTCGCCATTAAAAGTGGTTGGAATACCTCATGGAATGATGTTTTCCATGATAAATTATGAGTTCACGGATGGAGCTTTTGGTCAAGAGTTTAGGGCTTTTGTATGAGTGGAAGTTTAAGGCCATACCAAGTAGTTGTCGCCATTAAAAGTGGTCGGAATACCTCATGAAATAATGTTTGCCATGATAAATTGTGAGTGCACAGATGGAGCTTTTGGTCAAGAGTTTAAGGGTTTTGAATGAGTGGAAGATTATCATGAATCAAGCTTAAAACTAAATTGGGTTATGATACCATAAAGAAATTTAGATCTTCAAAGAATAGATGAAGAATCAATGCAAGTAATTAGACAAGTATAAGCAAGAATAGCTCGAGTAGAGTGTATAGATTATTTTGAATTGAGTTGGCCAAATTCGGCCACACATATAAGTGAGAGTTTCCCTGTTACAATGTTGAAATATGTACACAGTGAAAACAGAGGAAAAGAAAAACTATGGAAGAAGAAACACTAATATTTACAAATATTCTATTTCTTATAGTAGAAAGAAACATTGGGTTTCAATTCTACTTATGCATACTTAATAAATAAATCGGCCATGATGAGCATGCCTTGATCAATTTATATGAAGGAGAGGGTTTAAGATTTCGAAAAAGTCAGGTAGCCCTTTACATCAAACAATCATGCCTTGGGGATAACAAGTTTGTCATACTCAAAACACAAAACCCTTGTTACCGAGGATAGACTAGAAACTAAAATCTTCTAAACATAAGGAATATGAACCAGATTGGATAACACAAATTTTTTCTTGAAGTTAACTTCTTAACAACTTTTCATTTGCCTACAAACCTTGTGGTTGCTTTATTTTCCATGTACATATTGTAAAGGATATACATGTAAAAAGGGTATAAACGTTATTTTTGTAATTAGGTCTAATCTTGTAATTAGGTCTAATGTTCTCTTTTGTACATATAGCCGTTTAGGCTCATTCTAACGAAATTCATTCAGAATTCAAATTATCATGGTATCAGAGCCGATTAGGTCTAACGACAACCCTAACCCTAATTTTTGAATTTCTCGGCCGACCCTCCTCCTCTTCAAACCGCCGCCGCTCCTCCTCCTCCTTCGCGGCCACCGTTCACCTTCCCTCTTCTCCTCCGCCCGTTCACCCTCTTTTTCTCCTCCCTTGCCGTCGTCCCACCCCTCACAAAAAGCCTCCAACCCAGAATCCCTGGTCGTCATCCTCGCCTTGTGCCTCCCTGACCGTTGTTCTCGCTTCGCGGCTCGCGTCTCACCTAGCCTCTCGCCGCTCGTCTCGAGCCCCGTCTCTTCACGTGTGCCTTGCCCCCT
>CM071864.1:12343481-12363704 GCA_036759665.1 Gynandropsis gynandra
TTTGCTGTGTTCATGTCTGAGTAGATCTATTACCATGGGTTAGAGAGTATTGCCAGTATGTAACGAAGTCTTGTGCTTGATGAATGGTGGATCTTAATGCTTTCATACTTGTACGCCACTCGATATGAATGAATTCGGTATTTGATCATGTTTTCAGATTTCATGGTTGATCTTAATGCTTTCATTACTTGTACGCCACTCGAATGAATGATGTTAGAAGTCTAATAAACCAACGCCAGGGCATTAGACTTTGGAACTTAGCCATGATTTAGGGTTTAATCGGTTTAGAATCTACGCCAGGTCAATCGATTGAATCTAGGGATTAGGATAGCGGTCGTAATGCGTCTATGTATGTAAGATGTGCAATGGATACATTGGTATATGCATGCTAGATAGTGTCTACGTCTACGCCAGTCAGTTCCTATAGGAGAGCTTGAATTCCCTGAACTCATGATAGTATCTAAGACCAATTATCTTGTTAGAATACATTGTCGTTGTCGTGCAACTCTCGATACCTATGGTGATTAGTCTTTGAGTCATCCCTATCATTAGTTTAGTTTAGTTAGTTTGCATTTGCATTTCTTTCCATCACAATTTTGATTTCACACGTCTTATTCATTAGTCTAATAGCTTTAGAGTTGCATCAATTCCTTGTGTTCGACCCTAGTTGCTACACGATCCGTATCCTTGCGGAAGCGTTAGTCTAGGTAATTTATTACTTGAGTCTACGCACATCAGTCGCTCGAAAGGTTACAACAACCCCAACACGGTATGACGTCGGCAGATCCACTTATCTGACTACCTAGACACTCCATCGCTTGAAAGGTTACCACAACCCCAGCACGGTGCGAAGTTGGCCCAGATCCAAGTGTCGCAAAACTAACGTCATCAACCCGATAATCCTCCATGAAAACTCTCACCGACACGCTCGCACACGTCTTCTTCTGAAGGTTCGAGTATGAAATCACTCGATCGACCCCAACACTTGGTCGTAGGTCAATTCTCTAGATCATCTCTAGTCAGTTATACAACTCATATACTTATCATTAATTCTCATACGTTAAATCTAGAGTTTAATCCAATTCACTTGTAGCATCTCACTTTTCCCGTTATGATCCTATAAATCCTATTGTGATCATGCCTCATTTTAAAAGTATAATTTCTTCTATAAATCAATCACAAATCCGAAATTACGATGGAGAAAATCATCACCTTAGCTTCTCGTGTGACTTGAAGATTGTTGATAATATTGTTAACAACAACACCAATCAATGTTTCCCTATTATAGATCCATTCAATTAATCAATTCCTATAATATAAATCTTTGAATTAAGGAGCAATCACAAAAATTTATCTATAGATTTACCAAAATCTCGATTAGAATCCACCTACGAAGAACGTGATGAAAATCTTCTCCAATTTCTTCTTCCTCCCCCTTTTCTCTTCTCCTCTCTTCTTCCTTTTTTTCTTCTTCTCTCTCGTCGCACTGCTTCTGCCTCACTCTCTTCTTCTTTTTTAATCCTTAAACCTAATATTATAATATATATATATATATACATGTGTGCATGAGTCGGTGTATCCATCGACTTACACCTATTTGAAACAGTCTAACAAATTCGAGTTATTAGGGCCAATTCTAATTGAATTGTGAATTCAATTTATTTGGGCCTAATTCGGCCCATTAGGATTAATTGGGAAAAACCCTAATTAGCGTTTTAAATTTTGGTTAAATCATTTTCCCTTATAAATATAGTGCTTAAGCTATGTTCTCATGGACACACAAAAAGAAAAGCAAAGGCACTTAGCCCAATATAATCTAGAGATCGAAATCCTAATCCATCAACTAGGTTTTTCGACTTTTTCCAGATCTCCTCCGTTCGTGTGGATACCGATAGAGGCAAGAGCGATTCGCTGCTGCTCATGACTCACAGATCCGAGCTTTATGTTACACCAAGGTATGTGGTAAGAAACACTAATTAGATCTATCTCCGAATCATATCTTACCAAAGGGAAAACTTAGAAAAACTTTGTATTTCCGCTCCGTGTTTTCCTCTTGGTTTCCCTATAGATACCAAAGGCACTACACCCAATATAATCTAGAGGCTGAAATCCTAATCTAGCAACTAGGTTTTTTTGACTTTGTCCAGATCTCCTCCGTCTGTGTGGATACTGACTGAGGCTGGAGCGATTCGCTGCTGCTCGTGACTAACAGATCCGAGCTTTACTTTACACAAAGGTATGTGCTAAGAAACACTAATTAGATCTTTCTCCGAATCCAATCTTACCAAAGGAAAATTGGAGAAAAACTTTGTGCTAAGACCAATCAGACCAATCGGGTATATCTCTAATACCTAATGATCTAGTATGACGATCATGTATATGATGTGCTAAAGGCTTCGTTAAAGGGTCCACGATATTTTCATCTGTTGGTAATCTACATATCTTAATGTCTCCTCTCTCCACGATTTCTCGAATGAGATGGAAGTGTCTGAGTATGTGTTTGGATCTGTGGTGTGATCTGGGTTCCTTAGCCTGTGGTATGGCACCATTATTGTCACAATAGATCTCAACATGATCTTTTATTTTAGGAACCACCTCAAGTTGAGATATGAACTTCTTGATCCAAACCGCCTCTTTAGCCGCTTCCGATGCAGCTAAGCACTCAGCCTCTGTTTAGAACTTTTCCAGCTCATAGCACCACTATATAGGCAAAACAAAAAACCAAATTACGATCGATAATCATCTTTATCGGTTTCAAAGCTGGCATCAGTGTAACCCGTTACAATGAGCTTTTCTTCACCTCAAAAATACCAAGAATGCATTCTTAGTACTTCTCAAATAGTTAAGAATATTCTTTACAGCGATCCAATGACTTTCACCGGGATCACTTTGATGCCTACTAGTCATCCTTAAGGTATATGATATATCGAGACATGTACATATCATGGAGTACATGATAGATCCAGTAGCAGATAAATACGGAATCTTACTCATGTGTTCTCTCTCTTCTTTTGTCATAGGACATTGTTGTTTAGAGAGAAACTTGCCTCTTACCATAGGCAAAGTTCTTTTCTTACAATCTTGGATGCTAAAACGTTTTAGCACTTTGTCTATGTATGTACTTTGATTTAAGCCAATCAGCTTCCTCGACCTATATCTATATATCTTTATACCCAGTATATAGGTAGCTTCACCTTAGTCCTTCATAGAAAAATAATTTCGTAACCAAGTCGTTTTAGACTGCAGGGTAGGGATATCATTTCCTATGAGTAATATGTCATCTATATATAACAAAAGAAAAACTATGGTGCTCCCACTAAATTTCATGCAGACTTAAGGTTCATCTTCATTTTTTATTAAATCAAACCCTTTGATTGCTTCATCAAAACGAAGGTTCCAACTCCGAGAAGCTTGCTTCAATCCATAATTGGATCGTTGTAGCTTGCTGACCTTATCAACATTTTCTGGATCGACAAAACCTTCAGGTTGTGTAATGTACATATCCTTAAGAAGCGTTCTATTAAGGAAAACTGTTTTGACATCCATTTGCCAGATTTCATAATCATGGTATGCAGCTATCGCAAGCAAAATCCTTATGGATTTGAATATCGCAACTGGTGAAAAAGTTTCATCATAGTCTATACCATGAGCTTGTTTAAAACCTTTTGCTACCAAACACCCTTTATAGGTATGAACATTACCATCCATGTCGGTTTTCTTCTTTAAAATCCATTTACAACCTATGGGTCTAACCCCTTATGGTAGATCAATAAAAGTCCATACTTGGTTTGTATACATGGAGTCCATCTCGGATTTCATGGCCTCAAGCCATTTCTCAGAATCTGGGCTCGTTATGGCCCCTTGGTAGGTCGTAGGCTAATCATCTCGTTTTCATATGTATTTCTTGCACGATTTAGGAGACGTTTTTGATACATATGTGATGTTTTATGTATGATTTCGTATCCGTTTTACTTGCTTTCGTGCTTTTCATGTTCTTACAGGTTTTTACGCGTATTTGGACCATTATGGAGCTAAAGGAACATGCACGGAGCTAAGGAGCAACTTTGGGGATCATCACGGGACAAACGGGACGAGATTGAGCATGGAAAAGCCTCACCCGGTCGGGCACAACCTTTGCACGATCAAGAAAAACCTACGGCCAATTGTGTGGACCATTTAGCATGACTCGGGCAAGCATTCCTGGCCATTTTGCCTTGTGCCCGAGCGGGCACACATGCCATGCCCGATCGGGCATCATTCCAGCACCACAGGACACGCGGGTTTACCCTAGCCGCACCCGAGCGGGTACACTCACTACCCGAGTGAAGAAGCATAAGAGGCTCAGCTCTTCAATATGTATGTACGAGAATTATAGGGAGGACAGCCACGAACCTTCACTCCAAATTCAAAGGAGTTTCTTTACAGACGCATGAGCGAGTAGTTTGTTTGTTCTAGGAGAAGGGATTAGCCCTTGGCTATCCCGAGACCGCTTTTGATCTATTTTGAATGTATCTTCCCGTTTTAGTTCATCTATTCTTTATCTGAGTGCTTAAATCTACTTGTGTTTGCGCTGATCACGTAGATGCATGTGTTAGGGATTAGGAGAAGGACCGAAAGGAGAATTCTAGTCCTAGAAAGTCAGGTTTAGAACAACCGAGGTTAGGCCACGAAAGTAGGGTAGCAACGGTTGAGGGTGAACGGGCGAATCACAGAGTTTATGGGTTTAGTTCATGGTGTCAGCCACGAAAGTAGGGGGCAGCTTGTCTAGATCACATGTCTATGCCTTGAGAGAGGGTAGGTATCATGTTAGGATCGTCCGCCTTAGATAGCTTTAATTGGGATTGCATGATAGATAGGTTGATCGTGTGTTTCGGTAGTCTTGTGGTGAAACCGGTTTCCTAGGACGTTTATCTCATCGTTAGAACCCAAGTAGTTTAGTTACTTTCATTATTTCATTCCTTATTCATCTTCTTTCGTTAGCAAGTTTGATTCGTAGTTCGGGTTTAGGTAGCGTTGCGTAGTCTCTGTGGGATCGACACCTAAAATACTACACACGTGCCGTGCACTTGCGGGTAGATTAGGTTATATTTAACTCTGATACGCATCATAAGCTCATCATCTTCCATGAGCATTACATCACCATCTTGAGTCACTAGAAATCCATATCTCCATGGTGCACGATGCGATCTTATAGACCTACACACAATCTGTGTCTCATTAGTAGGTTCCATATCAGTTTGTGGTTCTGGTTCCATAACTGCTAGTGGTGTTTGCTAAGTTTTCATCTCATTGTCAACAGTATTTTCTTGTGGTTCTTGAATTTCTTCAAGTTCTACAATACTCCCACTAGTTCTTCTAGAAAGAAACTCTATTTCTAGAAAAACACCTCTGCGGGCAACAAACACTTTGTGCTCTAAGGGTTTGTAGAAGTAGTATCTTTTAGTTCTCTTAGGATACCCCAAGAAAATACACTTATCTGATTTAGGGTCGAGTTTGTTAGACGTTTAACGTTTAACATAAACCTCACATCCCCAGATCTTCATAAAAGACATACTAGGACGTTTCCCAGTCCATATCTCATATGGTGTCTTTTGAAATGACTTAGATGGAACACAGTTTAATATAAAAGTAGTTGTTTCCAATGCATATCCCCAAAACGAATGTGGAAGAACTATTTGACTCATTATTGACTAAACCATGTCTAACAGAGTTCGATTTCTGCTTTCAGAAACACCATTCCATTGTGTGTAGCTGGTGGAGTGAGTTGTGAGAAAATCCCACACTCTTTCAAATTCTTGGCTTAAGTATTCACCTCCTCAATCTGATCGAAGTTTCTTGATATTCTTGCCAAGTCGGTTTTGTACTTCATTTTTGAATTCTTTGAACTTTTCAAAAGATTTAGATTTGTGCTTCATCAGATACACATATCCATATCTACTGAAATCATCGGTAAAGGTAATAAAGTACAAGAAACCACCTCTAGCTTGTGAGTTTAAAGGTCCACATGCATTTGTATGCATGAGGTCTAATACAATACTTGCCTTTTAATTTTGTCCCTTAAAGGGGATTTTGTCATCTTGCCCATTAAACAAGATTCACATGTTTCAAATGATTCAAAATCAAATGAATCCAATATTCCATCTTTATGGAGTTTAGAGATGCGGTCCCCGTTTAGATGGCCCAAGCGACAGTGCCAGAGATATGTTGGATTAGAATCATTAGTTCTAATCCTTTTAGTATTCACGTTATAGATAGGCATATCAAAGTTCAGAACATAAAGGCCATTCATCAAATGTGTGATGCGAGGCTAGATCATGCGTTTCACTCGGTTGTGCGGATAAATGCATTTGAACCCGTGCACAGATACATGCTGAAGAACGTTGGCCCAAATCTCAATGAGACCGTCCAAAACCCTTGAGCATATGCACCTCTAGAACTCTCCGAACGATAGAAGACGCCACAAGAACCCATGGTTCGTTGCTTGATAAGTCGAGTCGAGCAAGTCCCGAACTTGATCGATTTGTGTGAGATGAATCTCTCAATCTCAAGAACAATGAGCTAAGCTCGTTATGATCTGTATTTTTTTCGTAAACAACTTGCTGATGTGTTTATTCATAAGTGCCTTTAAAATTAAAAGCCAATGAAAAATTCCCCCACATTACAGTCCTATTCACACGCCTAAGTATCTTGTTGATCCCTAATTTTCCTTGATTCTATTCCTAAAGACAGTGCACGAAATAAGCCATAAATGACAGGTTTCCTCCATACAATTTGAATTCAAATGTGAATTTGAATGACACAAATCCAAGAAACTTCCTCTTGATGGGTCTTTATGTAGTCCATGGGCTTGTGAGGCTCTAAACCCTTCAAATAATCTTGATCTTCAATCTCTTGGGCTTTTAAGATGTCTTGAACCTTCTCCTACAGCCTCTTGGTCTTGGATCTAGTCCAAGGCCCCTTTAGCACTCGAAATTTGGCTCTAAGTGTGCACTAGAGGTCTCGTCGGACAAGTCTCCGGAATGTCACCGGAAAAGTGACGTTCCGGCTATGGTTTGGTGTTCATCTGAAAGATCTTCGAGTTCTGGTTCGAATGGAATTGGTTTAATCGAATTTGGACTTCGGGAAGGTCTCCATTTGGGTGTTTTCGCAAAAAGTCTCATTTTCGAATTCGATTGCCCGCGAATCTCATACGTGACCCATCCATCGGTCAATGCGTACTCGTCTACATCCCAAGTATTCCATGATTCTCGGTTTGGATGCAATACGGCCCGGTCCGCGTGATCTGCTTCCTCTCCAAGGACATTGTCTGGCCCATTCGACCCATCCGTTATGTCAATCCATTTGAAGCTTTGTTTCTTTGTGATGAACTCATCATTCCCTCCCCCTTTAAAAGGATTTGCCCTCAAATCCGCTTCATCTGCAACATATGGGCTAAGATCAGTGATATTGAATGATGAGCCAATGTTGTACTTACCTCGAAGATCAAGTTAATAGGCATTGTCATTGATCCTCATCAAAACTTTGAATGGCCCATCTCCTCGAGGTAAAAGCTTGCTTTTCCTCTGTTCGGGAAACCTCTCCTTGCAGAAATGAATCCACACTTGATTTCCCAGTTGGAAGACTCTCTTCTTCCTGGTTTGGTTGACTCCATCCGCAATTTGCTTCGTCCTCCGCTCAATGTTCTCTCGTGCCTTCTCGTGGATCCTCTTTACGAATTCTGCCTTTTCTTGCCATGAAAGTTAAGAAACTCATCCAAAAGGTAAAGGCATTAGATCCAAAAGGGTTAATGGGTTGAACTCATAAACAATCTCAAAGGGAGAAAACTTAGATGCACGATGCACGAAACAATTATATGCAAACTCAATATGGGCCAAACAATCTTCCCAAGACCTAAGGTTTCCTCTAACCATAGCACGCAATAAAGTGGATAGGGTCCTATTGACCACTTCGGTTTGACCGTCTGTTTCGGGATGACACGTTGTTGAAAACAATAGCTTGGTCCCTAGCTTCCCCCACAAGGTCTTCCAGAAATAGCTCAAAAATTTGGAATCCCGATCTGACACTATGGCCCTAGGTATGCCATGCAATCTCAATACTTCCCTAAAGAAGAGATTAGCTACATGTGATGCATCATCAGTCTTCCTACATGCAATGAAATGCACCGTCTTGGAGAACCTATCAACCACCACAAAAATGGAATCATGACCACACCTAGTCCTAGGCAATCCTAACACAAAGTCCATAGAAATATGGACCAAGGTATGGGTAAGGGCGTGTGAGGCCTTGAGGTTGCAACCTAGACATAGACTTCCTACACGTGTTGCAACGCTCGCAAATTCGTTCCACATCTCGGATCATATGAGGCCAATAAAAGTGCTCATGCAAGTATTCTAATGTCTTAGCTACCCCAAAATGACCCATCAAACCTCCCCCATGTGCCTCACGCACCTATAAATATCTAATAGAACTATGGGGAATGCAAAGCTTGTTCCTACGAAATAGAAACCCATCATGCAAATAGTAGCCTTTGATAGGTTCCCTATGACAAGATTCATAGAGTTCTCTAAAATCTAGATCAACTTCATACAATTCCTTGATGCACTCAAACCCTAGAATCTTTGCAACCATGATTGATATCAAGGCAACTCTCCTAGGTAATGCATCGGCTACTATGTTTTCCTTACCTTTCTTATACCTGATCACGTAAGGAAACGTTTCGATGAACTCCACCCACTTGGCATGTCTCCAGTTCAGTTTTTGTTGGCCCTTGAGATGCTTGAGCGATTGGTGATCGGTGTGGATCACGAACTCCTTTGGCCATAGGTAGTGCTGCCAAGTTTGAAGCGCGCGGTTGAGTGCGTTTATCTCCTTGTCATATCTTGAGTAGTTCAATTGAGCTCCTCCAACTTCTCGCTGATGTAAGCAAGAGGTCGGCTGTTTTCATAAGAACGACTCCAATCCTTACTTCGGATGCGTCGCACTCGATCTCAAATGTCTTGGTGAAGTCGGGGAGAGATAGGAGAGGCAGGTGGATCAGCTTTTCCTTGAGCGTTTGGAACGCTCTCTCTTGTGAGTCTCCCCAAACAAAGGCTCGGTCTTTCTTCACGAGCTCAGTCATTGGTGTCTTAATGAAGCTGAAATTGCGGACGGATCGTCGGTAAAACCCCGCGAGGCCTAGGAAGCTTCGGACCTCTCCAACCGTGCTCAGTGTTGCCCAATCTTTGATAACTTGGACCTTCTCTTGATCCACAAGGATACCTTGCTCACTAACAACAAAGCCTAGAAAAAAAAACTTCTTAGTAGCAAAGGTGCACTTCTTCATGTTAGCATATAATGTTTCTGCTCTAAGAACACCTAAAACCGCTTCTAAGGTGCTATACATGCTCCGTAATGTTCTTAGAGTAAACTAAGATGTCATCAACGTATACTACCACCAATTTTCCAATGAAAGCCCTAAGAACATGATTCATCAACCTCATGAATGTACTAGGTGCATTAGTTAAACCAAAAGGCATCACTAGCCATTCATTAAACCTATGCTTGGTCTTAAAGGCGGTTTTCCATTCATCTCCCTAATTTGGTGGTATCCGCTCTTAAGATCTATCTTAGAAAACATGCAAGAACCATGCAATTGATCTAGCATATCATCTAATCGAGGAATGAGGTGGAGATACTTAACCGTGATGTTGTTGACCGCTCTACAGTCAATACACATTCGCCACAAACCGTCTTTCTTAGGCACGAGGATGACAAGAACTGCGCAAAGTGACATGCTCTATCATACATATCCCTTCTCCATGAGCTCCTCTACTTGCCTCTGAAATTCCTTTGTCTCCTCCGGGTTTGTTCAATATGCCGGCTTGTTTGGAATGGAACCTCCCGGCACAAAGTCGATCTAATGCTCAATGCCTCGCACCGGTGGCAAGCCGTGTGGTATCTCCTGAAGAAAGATGTCATCAAATTCCTACAAAACATGAACAATAGGATGCGGTAAAGCGTTAGTAGCGTCTTCATTTAATATTGTCTCCTTATACTTTACGAGAACCATCGGCCGTTTTGCGAGAAATGCCATCTTGGAACCCTTGGTGATGATGAGCGACTTACTGGGTTCGTCAACCTTCCTAGCTTGCTGGACGATGTGAAGGTGATCTTTGTAGGCTTGCTTCGGTGACAAGGGCAGTAGGTTGATCTTCTTGCCCTTGTGTTGGATGGAACTA
This sequence comes from Gynandropsis gynandra, assembly GCA_036759665.1. NCBI lineage: Eukaryota > Viridiplantae > Streptophyta > Magnoliopsida > Brassicales > Cleomaceae > Gynandropsis > Gynandropsis gynandra. Next base: position 12,353,699 of record CM071864.1, read on the forward strand.
GTTACTTAAAATTGAAATGGAAAGGGACTTTATGGACTGAATCGGTTAATGAAAACCTCCTCAATCTACGACTCAACAATGCTGAATAAGAACCGACATGAACTAAGAAACTTGGATAGATACAACCGTGTGAAAACGTGGCTCTGATACCAACGGATGCAAGGTTGGATTGTGCGTTTCACTAGGTTATGTGGATGAATGCCTTTGAACCCATAGATGGATATGTGCTGAACAACATTGGCCAATATCAGTGAGACCGTCCAAAAACCTTGAATATACGCAACTATAGAACTCTCCGGACGATTGAAGACACCAAAAGCAACCGTGGTTCGTTGCTTGATAAGTCGAGTCGAGCAAGTCCCGGACTTGATCAATTTGTGTCACATGAATTTCTCAATCTCAAGAACAATAAGCTAAGATCATTATGATATGTATTTTGTTCGAAAATAACTAGCTGATGTGTTTATTCATAAGTGCCTTTAAAGGAAAAAGCCAAAGAAAAATTCCCCCACATTACACTTCTATTCACACGCCTAAGTCTCTTGTTGATCCCTAATTTTCCTAGATTCTATTCCTAAAGACTATGCATGAAATAAGCCATAAATGACAGGTTTCCTCCGTACAATTTGAATTAAAATGTGAATTTTAATGATACAAATCCAAGAAACTTCCTCTTGATGGGTCTTTAGCGCTTTATGGGCTTGTGAGGCTATAAACCCTTCAAAAAATCTTGCTCTTCAATGTCTTGGGCTTCTAAGATGTCTTGAACCTTTTGCTGTAGCCTCTTGGTCTTGGATCTAGTCCAAGACCCTTTTAGCATGCTTGAAATCTAGAAATTTGGCTCTAAGTGTGCACTAGAGGCCTCGTCGAAAATGTCGCCGGAATGTCGCCGGAAAAGTAACGTATCGGCGGTCATCCGGTACTTATCTGAAAGATCTTCAAGTGCTGAATCCAAGGGTCTTGGTTTCATCGAATTCGGACTTTGGGAACGCCTCCATTTGGGTGTTTCCGTAAAACGTCTCATTTTTTAATTCAGTTGCCCACGAATCTCGGATGACCCGTCCATCGGTCAATGCATCCTCGTCAGCGTCCCATGTATTCCATGATTCTCGGTTTAGATGCGGTACAGCCCGATTCACGTGATCTGGTTCCCCTCCAAGGCCATTGTCTTGCCCGTTCGACCCATCCATTCTGTCCGTTCGTTCGAAGCTTGCTTTCTTTGTGATGCCCTCATCAATGTGCAACACCATATACCATATCATTCAAATAAATAAAGCAACAATTGTCATTTATTATAAGGGACAAACCCTTCTTGTCCAAAGAAATAGAAATAATATTGTTAGTAATGGTAGGCACATAATAGCAACTCTCAAGTTCTAAAACTAGCTAGTAGGCAAAGTCAATATATAAGTCCATAGAACTAATGCAGCAACTTTTGCTCCATTTCCTATTCGTAGGTCGACTTCGGCGTTCTTCAACGATCTACTTCTTCTTAGTTCCTATACATTATTACAAATGTGATAACCACAACCAGTATCTATTACACATGAAGTAGAAGTATATAAGTTCACTTCTATAACATAACTACTTGAAGCAGAAGTCTCACTTCCCTTCTTAGTCGTTAGTTCTTTCAAATACATTTAGCATTTGCTCTTCCAATGACCGGTTTCACCATAGTGGAAGCAATCGCCTTCCTTAACCGCCCCACATTTAGGCTTTAAGGCTTTACCAGACTTGAACTTGGGCTTTTGACCCCTTTTGTTCTTGCCTTTTGATGTGGTTAATCTCAAGTAATAATTACCTAGACTAACGTTCCGCAAGAATACGGATCGTATAGTACCAGGGTCGATCACGAGGAATCGATGCAACTCTAAAGCTAGTAAACTAAAGAATAGGACGTGTAAAATCAACAAGTGGTGGGAATGCGAATAAAGATAAACTAACTAACTAACTAACTATCGGATTAAGACTCGATGAACAAAACACCACAGGTTTCGAGAGATGCACGATGATGCAACGAAGTTCTAACATGATCATGGTTATAGATATTGTCACGTATTCGGGGAGTCCAATCGTTCAATCAACCGACCGGCCAAGATTCTAAATCAATTGAGACTTCATATCATGACTACGTTCCAAAATCTAATTCATCTCCCAATGCAATTAGATTTTTATAATCATTCATTCAAGCTACCAACAAGAATAAAAGCAATACGAACAACCAATCAATCTGAAACGAATGAATATTATAACCAAGCATTAAGAACAAAACTTCATTACATATCGGCAAAGCTCTCTAACCCATGGCTATGGACCTACTCGGAAATGAACTCAGCAAAAGAAACACAAAAGATAACTATATTCAACATGGATAAAGAATGAAATCCCTCCCTATTCAATACCGACGTCTTCAATAGCTCCTCCACGCTCCGGCTTCCTCACTCTGTCCTTCGCCCTTCTGTGTGCGTTCTGCTCTCTTTCTCCTCCTCTACGTGTGCTCTCCTCTCTAATTTTCTCCTTGTGTGTGCGTGCTGCTCTCCTCCTTTCTCTCTCTGTGTGCTCTCTCTTGTCTCTAATTTCTGTCCGAATTTGGGCTGTTGAAGCTCTCCCCTTTTACCCTCTTTATCCTCTTGCCTTTTCTCTAATCTTTCCTCTTTGGCCGTCCTCTTTTCTTCCTCTCTAGTGGCTGGAATTTCCTTTTTCTTAGAACCACTGCAGTTTTCCTTTTCCGAGTTTTACCATCTCTTGTTTTTCCATTCTTGTGTAATTGTCAACGTTTCCTCTTTATTTTCCAGCTATGTAGCTCCCCTTCCTCTTCTCTAACCATATTTCCTTTTGGTTTAAGTAGCCAACACGTTCCTTTTCTTGTTTTGCTAAATTTCCTTTTTCGCTAGTTTCCATTTTCTCGGTTTCTATTTTCTTCAGCAGCTTGTATTTCCTTTTCCTCTTGTGGAGCAACGATTTCCTTTTCCTTTTTCCTTATTTTCCTCTTTTCCTTTTTGCCTTCTTTCTTTTTCTTGAATTTCCATTAATTTTTCTATCAGCCATTTCCATTTTCTATCTTTGAGGTTGCAGTTTCTAATTCTCGTGTAGGTGGCAATCTTTCCATTTTTGTGTAGGAGGTTGGAAGTTTACATTTTGTTCCAGCAACTTGCTTCTGTTTTATATAAAACATGTTTCCTTTTCATGTTCCAACCGTGCTCTTCTTATTTTTGTTCTAGGAGCCGAAATTTTCTATTTTTGCTCCAACCATCGAAAGTTTCCATTTTTATAAGCGGCCATTATTTCCGTTTTTTTTGTAAGCGGCCATTGCTTCCTTTTTTCTTCTCTTGCTTATGATTCTTTGGATGCTGACCGTGCATAGCTGATAGGAGAGTGGTATTGCTTAGTTTTACTTCATTTACTCGTGTTTATATCCCGATATTTCATTTCCTGCAATAACACGAGAGAACGCTAAAAGAGGACTAAATAATGCTTTAATGCTTGGTAAAGTTCAAATGAATGATGAAACTAAATATAAAACGAGACTAAAATACTATAACAAAATAGACGTTATCATACTCCCCCAGACTTGAACCTTTGCTCATCCTCGAGCAAGACTAGAAAGAAGCAGGAGAGGAGTTAGACAACAATAAGAAATTAGCACAATCAACTCGAAAAGTCAGCCACCCTACACACAAACGCGTCACACGAACATAGATCTAAGCATACCGAATTTAGACCCCAATCTACCGAAAGCCACTAACCGTGAAATCCTACACATGTCCTCAGTTCATTTCACTAACCCCTAGACAACATCCAAGCAATCTCCATACCTATTCTAATACACAAACAGTTCGATACAATTCTTAAGACAATTATTTTTCTTCTTTTTTGGTTCTTTTTTTCTTCTTTTTTTTCGGTTTCCACACATTTTTTTTAAATTTACACTCTCGGTTTCTAGGATGTCGGAGTTGAAAAGGACAGCCTTCTACTTAGACCCAGGTTGCCAATTGCCAATTGGCACACTCATAAGGTCTCGTAACCTTAGCGGAGTGAAGAGGTTGTGTTTTTGCTGATCTTTTTTCTTTCTTTTTTTTTTCCTTTTTTTTGATTAACTTGTGTGAATACGCATCGACTCTAACCCTTAGGACGTAAAAAAACGGCCTCGACCCACCGATTAGACCCGAACCATCAATATTGATGCACTCATGTCAATGTAGGGCTGAAAAAGTTAAAGAACTTAGTCTATTGACATCGGAGTGTAAGTGCGTGGAAATATAATGATCGAAACAAAATAAAGAATGAAAGGTATGTGATCATCTCGTTTTCATACGTATTTCTTGGACGATTTAAGGGATGTTTATGATATATATGTGTTGCTTTACGTATGATTCCGTATCCGTTTTACTTGTTTTCGTGTTTTCATGTTCTTGCAGGTTTTTATGCGTATTTGGTTCATTTCGGAGCTAAAGGACATGCACGCGGCTAAGGACCAACTTCGAGGATCATCACGGGACAAACGGGACGAGATTTAGCAAGAAGAGCCACCACCTGATCGGGCACAAATCATACACGATCGGGCAAACGCTACGCATTCACGCACGACTCGGGCAAGGAAATACGCGAGCAGATACCTCACACCCGAGCGGGTGCTTATCATGCCCGATCGGGCACTCCACACGGACCGCGACCTGCGCATTCAACCTAGCCTTACCCGAGCGGGTACATTGAGTGCCCAAGCGGGTCGCGACCTTCAGCAGCAAACTAAAGTTAAGTTAATTTAACATAATATAAAAGGAAGTTCGTGGGGGATTAAGGCAACAATTACACCGACTTAAAGGACATAAAAGGAGGCCAGAGGACGACATTAGAGGAGACTTTGGATTCAGTTCGTGATTGGGAGGAGATTCTTGCGAGGAGGCAAGCGAGGAGCATTAGAGATCAAACCCCGACACTTCGGTTTCGTTTTGTTTTCATGTTCCTTAGACTTTCTATTTCGTTTATGTTTGTTTACAGACGCATGAGCGAATAGTTTGTTTGTTCTAGGAGAAGGGATTAGCCGTTGGCTATCCCGGAACCATCTTTTGATTTATCTTGAATGCATCTTCCCGTTTTAGTTCATCTATTCTTTATCTGAGTGCTTGAATTTACTTGTGATTGCGATGGCCACGAAGATGCATGTTTTAGGGGTTAGGAGAAGGACCAAAAGGAGAATTCTAGTCCTAGAAGATCAGGTTTAGAACAACCGAGGTTAGGCCACGAAAGTAGTGTTGCGTAGTCTGTGTGGGATCGACACCTAAAATACTAGACACGTGCCGTGCACTTGCGGGTAGTTTAGGTTATCTTATTTAACTTTGAGAACGCATCAAGTTTTTGGCGCCGTTTCCGTGGACTATTGTCAACGCGTCTTAGATTCGAACCTAGAGTCTTTCTTGCATTGTTTTTGTTTTCTTTTCTTTCGTTCTTTCTACATAAATCGTTCTTTATTTGTCCTTTGCAGAGCCTTCAGATCGATAAGAGATGGATAATCAGAACGGCGATGGACAAATACAGCAACATCCACTCGCGCCTCAACCGCGAGAACCACAGGCTCCTCCACCACGTCGTCTAAGGGATTACGTGGTGCCGAACATGAACAACGTGCAAACAACCATAAGGATGCCTGCTGTTGCAAGAGAACAGTTTGAGATTAAGCCAGCGATGATCAACATGCTTTATCAGAAGCAATTCATGGGTGGAAACCATGAGGATCCCCATCAGCATCTCAGAGACTTCCTCGAGCTTTCAGGTACGTTCAAAATACACGGAGTCTCAGAGGATGCGATCTTATTGCGTCTCTTCCCCTTCTCAATTGGGGGAAGAGCGAAAACTTGGCTGCAATCACTCCCCGCCGGATCTATCACCACTTGGGATCAGCTCTACACACTGTTCCTATCACGTTTCTTTCCTCCGAGCAAGACGATTCAGATGAGGGGGGAAATCACAACATTCAGATGCAGAGATGGAGAGACTTTGTTTGAGGCGTGGGGCAGATTTAAGGATCTTCTACAATTGTTTCCACATCATGGCCTTGAACAGTGGTACGTTATCCAAACTTTCTATAACGAAATTTCAGATGAGCACCGAACGACGTTGGATAACGCTGCCAAAGGATCATTCATGGATCTGAGCGTCGAGGAGGCATTTGAGCTGATCGATAACCTCGCCATGAACCACACCATGTGGTCAACTCTGAGCGGTATGCCTAATAGCACTCGTCGTTTATATGAGCCTAATCAGAACAGAGCTATGGGTAATGCAGCGAATGCCATGTACTGTGCGAATTGCGGAGATACAGAGCATGTAGCGTATCAATGCACGGTACATGAGGATCTCGAACAGATGAATTATACTCAGCAGCAAGGCAATACTCAATTCAGGAATTCTTACAACCCGAGTTGGAGGAATCACCCGAATCTTTCGTATCGAACGAATTAACCGGTAAAGTATTCGGGGTTTCCACAAAGGCAGAATAATTTTCAGCAAAACAACCAGCAATTCCAGCAAGCTCAGCAAGTTACACAAGCCCCTAAACCTCCTCAAGCCTCTTCATCAAACCTTCTGGCGGTATTGCTCGAATTTATGAAGAAGCAGGAGCAGCAACAATCGATTCGAACCAAATTCGACGCAGATGTGGGGACAGCGATTAGCGAGCTTAAATCTCAGATGGAATCTTTGAGTACACATGTGAAGATGTTGGAAAACTCAATAGCACAACAGGCTGCCTCATCCTCTCGGAATCCCGGACAACTTCCCGGTAAGCCCGATCTTAACCTGAGAGAGCATGTGAACGCCATCACCTTGCGCAGCGGTAATGTGCTCACGAATCCGCCCCCAAAAGAGCAAGAGAGAGTTGCTGGAAAATCAGTGGATAAGGGAAAGGGCATTATGAATGAGGGACGAGCTGAATCAGAATTGGAGAAACCGTATGTAGCTCCACCAGCGTACAAGCCTCCAATACCGTTTCCGCAACGATTGGTGAGCAGCAAAAACGAGCTAAGGTATGGACGTTTCGTAGAAATACTTAAGAAACTTCAAATTAACATACCTTTTGTAGAAGCCCTCCAACAAATGCCCACGTACGCCAAATTTCTCTAAGAAATTCTGTCCAACAAACGGCGTATCGAAGAGAGTGAGACGGTAGCACTCACCGAGGAATGCAACGCCATTCTTCAAAACAAGCTGCCCCCAAAGTTAAAGGATCCCGGAAGCTTCTCCATTCCATGCACAATAGGTAATCTCGATATTGATAAAGCATTGTGTGATTTAGGAGCAAGCGTGAGCCTCATGCCATATTCAGTTTTCGAGTGGATGGACTTCGGGAATCTCAAACCTACGAAGATGTCTCTACGCCTCACGGATCGTACGGTAAGATATCCGGTGGGAATTGTTGAAAACGTTCCCACCATGGTAGGTAAGCTTTGCATCCCCACTGATTTTGTTGTACTTGAGATAAAGGAAGATGCTAGAATACCTATTATTTTTTGTAGACCGTTTCTAGCTACTGCAGGTGCCCAGATAGACGTACAACAAGGAAAGCTGTCCTTACGTGTCGGAGATGAGACGATCGAATTCAACCTGTCCAGCCCCATGAACGAATCCTCATTCAAGGAGTCTTGCTTTACAGTTGATTCGCTGGACGAGTTAGAGAAAGACACGCATGATCAAGTAAGTGTTTCTGATCCGCTTGTACGGTATTTGACACGAGTTTGCGACAATGCAGGATTTGCGGACGAAGGAGCTGAGATGTACACGAAATTCATGAGTGCTATTGCAGCACTAGGAGACGTCCCTCATGAGGAGATACCACGTGATATGCATGCTGGCTTTGCAGCGGAGAAAGCGTCCGAACTTGAGTCCGACCCACCTCCGTCTTCTTTTCGGTATGAGTACGTTGATTCCCATAAAACATATTCTGCTGTTTTGAATGCTAACATGAGTGCAGATGAGATGAGAAAACAACCCACACGCGTGAAGAAGCGTAGGAGAGTCAGCTCTTCAATGTGTATGCACGGAAATTATACGGAGGACAGCCACGAACCTTCCACCGAAACTCAAAGGAGGCTGCACCCGCACTTACATGAGGTAATGGAAAAAGACGTTATAAAACTTTTCGATGCAGATACAATTTATCCAACCTCGGGTAGCGGACGATTGAATCCCGTGCATGACGTGCCAAAGAAAGAATCAGTTACTAAGGGATGGCACGGCGAAAAGACCCTACCTCATGACTTCCAATCAGGTGATATGGTTCTACTTTTCAATTCTCGTCCTATGCCTTTCTCGGGCAACCTACGTTCTCGTTGGTCTGGTCCTTTTCAGGTACTAGAAGTCTTCTCACATGGAGACGTGGAACTATGGAGCGATTCGAGTGGCACATTCAAAGCTAATGGACAACGGCTAAAGCTCTACCAAGCCGCTCAACCGATCGAAAATGGAAACTCCATTTCCCTTTCTGATCCACCCGTCGCACACGCATGAGGAATGGAGACGTCAAAGCTTAAAGACGTTAAATAAGCGCTTTCTGGGAGGCAACCCAGCTGTTTGTTTTTATCTTTCTGTTTAAGACTCGGTTATTTGCTTTCATTAATATATATATATATATATATATAATATATATATATATAATACCAGCACAAACGTGCTTCACTTCCTTTATCCTGCATCGGAGCTTCACGTCAGGGGGAGCAGCTCACGTTTGTCAGGTGATTTCGTTTCATTTTTTTTTTCATTTTCTCTTTGATTTTGTAGTTTTTAGGTTATTTTGCGTTTTTCAGTTGTTTTTGAGTCAGAGTCGTCCCAGGCACTTGTCCGGTGCCACGTTTTGAGATGAACCCTGAACCTAGGATGCTTAAGAAGTTGACCTTTTCCGTGAGATTTCGCATGATTGAGCTAGGTTTTCCCTAAGCGTTAAAAAACAATAGGTCGTAGTTCTTTGGGAATCCTAGTGTTGCTTGTGGGGAGGTTTAGACAAGGTTGCTAGGCTAGTTTATCGTTTAGTCTCTCTATCCAGATGGTCATACTTCGTGTAGACGATGCTTTACTTCTGTTCTATTGAGGATTATTGGATCATATAAAATCGAGCTTATTTTTCAGATTAAGAGCGCACACTAACACTCCGCTGTCGATAAAAATAGTGCCTAATAAGCATGATCAAAAATCGATATGAGTGCATCGACCTTGATACTCTTTCGATGGCTAGGGTCTAAGTGGTGGGTTGCCGATCATCTTTCTACGTCCTAAGGGCATGGCACAAAAATGCCGCCTACTCCGCTGCACTCTTAAACGAGATGCATGAGTATACCGTCATCGGTAGTCTGGGTCTAAGTAGAGGCTAGATCCCTTCAAATCCGACGTCCTAGAAGCCTAGTGTGTAAGCAAAGAAAAAGAAAAAAAAGAAGAAAAAAAAGGAAATGAAAAAGAAGTCATAAAAAGAAAAAAAAAGAGAAAGAAAAAAAAAAGAAAAAAAAAGAATAAAGAAAGAAAGAAGCTCGGAAAAGAAACAAGTATCCTCGGTTGTTCTAGGTTTAGCATTGTCTGAAGTCTTGTCTGGTTGAGAGAGTTACGGTAGCTTGTCTAGTTTTCCTTTGATTCACTTTCTCATGGGTAGCCGTGGTGGACCTAGGATTAAGATTGAAAACTTAAGTAGGCCGAATTTGCTCTCGACATGCTAGTTGGTCAGTTAGGTTAGCTTTAGCGGTGTTTCTAGGAGAAGGGGAAATTCTCATATTTTTACACCCCATGTGTTCCACGTTTACGTTTGCTTAGGGACAAGCAAACATTCAAGTCTGGGGGATTTTGATCATCTCGTTTTCATACGTATTTCTTGCACGATTTATGAGATGTTTATGATATATATGTGTTGCTTTACGTATGATTCCGTATCCGTTTTACTTGTTTTCGTGTTTTCATGTTCTTACAGGTTTTTATGCGTATTTGGTTTATTTCGGAGCTAAAGGACATGCACGGAGCTAAGGAGCAACTT
>CM071864.1:12398646-12409077 GCA_036759665.1 Gynandropsis gynandra
CAAAAAATACCACCAGAAAAAAAAAAAAAAAAATAAAATAAAGGGAAACTCTACGAGGGCTCGAGTTGGTCCCTGGATCGGAATGTGGTTCGTAGTGAAGTACTTTGGGCAAACGGAGAGGATACGTCTGCAAGGTAAAAACAAAAATCTATATTTCATGCTACTGATCGATTTGGGGAAAATCGACAGGAAATGCAGGCAGAGGCACGACGGACCTTCCCTGTGGAAAGAAAGGTGGAGCCGTGGCGTGTCGGCTGGGACGGCCGAAGAGGCTAAAGGTACACACAAAATTTCATGTGAGTTATCCTAAGTCTTTCGTGCAGGATCCGGGAGCGATCCATCCGCAGGTCTTGCGGAATCCACCGACGGTTCGGAAAGAGTTCGACCGTGGGGTGGAGGAAATCCTTGATCGGTGAGACAAGGGCCAGAACAAAGAAGAATCGTAGAGTCGAGTTCTTGCTGCCTGGAAGGGGAGTCCCGAAGCTGAGACCTCGTGGGAATGTGGTCCCACGTTGCGGCTATTCGAGGACAAGACCAGGGAGTCCTTGACGAGGGCGTCAAGCTCCTCTGGTGGGGGTGGTTTGTAACACCCTGGGTCCTAGGGTGGACCACGTCCGGTGGGACGATCGTTGTGATGGGCGTACCTTGCGTCACAACGAGTAATCACGTACGCAGGGGCGTATGACAAGGTGACCGGTGGGTGTACTATGGGGGAAGTACGGCCCGAGACCGTGAGACCCTCGGTCCTAGGGTGGACCGTGTTCGGAGGGACAAACGTTGTGATGGGCGTACCTTGCATCACAACGAGTGATCACGTACGCGGGGGCGTATGACAAGGTGACCGATGGTCGTACCGTGGGGGCGGTATGGCCCGAGGCCGTGATACCCTCGGTCCTAGGATGGACCACGTCCAGAGGGACGACTGTTGTGATGGGCGTGCCTTGCGTCACAACGAGTATTCACGTACGCGCGGCGTACGACAAGGTGACTGATAGGCGTACCGTGGGAGCAATACGGCCCAAGACCGTGGCCATCGTTTGGGCCCGGAACGAGACTTGGAAGAACTGGATGCTGGGCCCGACGGATAGCAGTTGCGGAGCTGGATGGACGGGCGATGAGCTGGATGGACGATGGACGAGCTGGATGGATGATTGCTGAGCTGGACGAGCGGTTACGGACCTTGGCACGAGTGGCGAACGTGGGAAGACCGTAACCGCCGAGTAAATGGCCGAGTAACTACTAGGATCCTGTAACGGTCGAGTAAATGGACCATAAATGCTAAGATTACGTAACTGTCCGAGTAATGGGCCATAAATACGGCAATAATGGCTTGTAACCGCCTAGGCAGTGGGGGCTTGTCCCTACCCTATAAATAGTCCCCTTGTGCGGACAGAAGGTAGACAGACTATTCCGAGTTGAGAAAATAATAAAAAGTTCCGAGCATTATTATAGAAAGTGAGTTTCGAGTGTCTTCGTTTTGGAAAGGCTGAGTAAGGGTGTGCCTTACTGCCGGTCACGGTTCGTAGGGAATTCCAGTGCCGTGACATCAACCATGATGTAGTCTTGCATAGATCATTGTTCCATGCCCTCCCACTTGAAAAGGATTTGTCCTCAAATCCGTTTGATCTGCGACAAAAGGAACCAAGACAGTAACATTAAAGCTGGGACTGACATTATACTTACCTTGCAAGTCGAGTTGGTAGGCGTTGTTGTTGATTCTTTAGGTCATTGTGAAGGGACCATCGATTCGAGGCATTAACTTTGATTTCCGCTCGTTCAGGAATCGTTCCTTTCGCAAATAAACCTAAACTTTGTCACCGGGTTTGAAAATCATTCGCTTCTGGGCTCGAAAATGGCATAGGGAATGTTACCAGGTTTGTAACGTCTCACAAGCGCGTATAGCTCCTTGTCGTAAGTGGCATAGTTGAGGGTTGCACCTCCGAATTTCTCGCTGAAATACGCAATTGGCTTTGGTTACTGCATCAAAACTGCACCAATTCCTACACTAGATGCATCACACTCGATTTCAAAAGTTTTAAGAAAATCCGGCGAAATCAGTAAAGGAGTGTTAGTAAGCTTTTCTTTCAACGTTTGAAACGCTGCCTCTTGTGCTTCTCCCCACTTGAACCCAACCTTTTTCTTGATGATTTCGGTGAGAGGGGCGGTCAAGGTGCTGAAGTCCATTACAAAGCGTCGATAGAACCCTGTGAGTCCATGGAAGCTTCGGGCTTCCCCGACGGTCTTTGGGCTCGGCCATTCCCGAATGGCTTTAACCTTTTCTTTGTCAACCTTCATGCCATCTGCAATTACAACAAAACCTAGAAATACGACGCTTTCGGTACAAAAGTTACACTTCTTCAAGTTTGCAGATAGTTCTTCGTTCCTAAGTACTTTGAGGACTAATTCTAGGTGACCAACATGTTCCTCTAAGTTTTTACTGTAAATCAATATGTCATTGAAGTAGACCATTATGAATCTACCTATATACTCTTGAAGAACATGGTTCATTAGGCGCATGAAAGTACTAGGTGCATTTGATAATCCAAAAGGCATTACTAACCACTCATACAATCCATGATTAGTTTTAAATGTCGTTTTCCATTCGTCTCCTTCTTTCATCCTAATTTGATGATATTCACTTTTAACGTCAATTTTAGAAAATATCCTACTTCATGCAACTCATCTAGCATATCATCTAGCCTAGGAATAGGATGTTGATACTTCACCGTAATATTTTTGATTGCACGACAATCAACACACATGCGACAACTGCCATCTTTTTTTGGCACGAGTAGAACAGGCACGACGCATGGACTCATGCTTTCTCGAATATGTCCCTTGAACATGAGTTCCTCTACTTGCCTTTGCAGCTCCTTGGTCTCCAGTGGATTGGTTCGGTAAGCTGGCCGATTTGGTAACGTGGCTCTGGGACCGAAGTCGATTTGATGTTCAATACCGCGTATCGGGGGCAATCCCTTGGGGTTGTCTTCGCAGAAGACATCTCCATAATCCTGCAATAGTGAAGTAATTTCACTCGGTAGCCCCGGTGCAAGGTTAGCTAACCTTGAGAGAGCTTCCTTATACATAAATAATAACACTAATTGATTCGAATGAAGAGATTTCTTGATCTCACCCGATCTTGCGTAGAAGTTCGATGACTTAAGCATGCATGCACCTTGTTGTTTCAAATGCATTAGATCTTGCAGCGCTTCTTTTGACGTCAACGAAATAAGAACGGTTTTCCTGCCATTAAACTCAAAATAATGTTTGTCAGTAAAACAATCATGTTTTACCTTGTGATCCGATTGCCACAGTCTACCGAGAAGGATATGGCTCGCCTCCATGTGTACGACATCACACAGGATTTCGTCCTCGTATTTGCCTATAGAAATAGGCATGGTCACTTAGCTGGTCACTTTCATCTCGCCATTTTCGTTAAGCCACTGAAGCTTATACGGCCTCAGATGTTTTTGGACCTTCAACCCAAGCTTTTGGACCATGGTAGCACTTGCAACGTTTGTGCAACTTCCTCCATCTATAATTACGCTACACACTTTTCCGTGAACAAGGCAGTGGGTGTGGAATAAATTTTCTTGCTGTTCTTGTTCGTCGACCTTAGGTTGAATGCTCAAGGATCATCGTGCCACCATAAACTCTCCTTTGGCCGATTCTTCCTCATGTGTTCCGTCTGAGTTTTCAGCCCCTTCATCCTCGGATTCGAACTCGCCATCGTCATGAATGATCCTGACTCTCTTGTTCGTGCATTCACTTGCATAGTGTCCCCTTCCATGACACTTGAAACATTTCACATCCTGAGCCCTCGAGGTAGTGGCCTCGGCCTTTCCCTTGTCTCGTGCTGCCACTAGAACCACTTTGGTCGCATCTCGGGTAGCTGGAACCGCTTTGGGCATGTCTCGGCTTGCTGGACCCGTGCTGTCTTTTCTCGGATAGCTCGGATTTTACTCTCGTTGATGGCTGTATTTTCCAGCCCCATAGCTAGAAACTGAGCTCCTTCGTTGTTGGAGTTGTTCGATTAATATCGCCTTATGGAGCATCTCGTCAATCTCCACGTAGTGTTGCATCTCCAAGTGGTCTTGAATTTCCAGATTTAGGCCTTCGAAGAAACGAGACATCAACGCCTCTCTATCCTCTGAGATGTCAGCCCTCAACATCAGCAACTCCATCTCTTGATAATATTCCTCCAGGGTTTGGTTTCCTTGGGTAATTTCCTTAGTCGTCGATGAACCTCTCGGTGGTGATGACTCGGAACGAACCGCTTGCGCATGATGGCCTTCATTTCCAGCCACGTCCCTACTGGTTCCTCACCATTTCGTCGCCTAGAAGTCATGAGTTGATCCCACCAACTCAAGGCGTAGTCATAGAACTCCTTCACTGAAACCCTAACCTTTTTTGCTTCGGTGTACTGTTGAGAACTAAAAACAAGTTCAATCTTCTCCTCCCACTCTAGCTAGGCGGCCAGGTCGGCCTTGCTGTGAAATGAAGGGATTTTTAGTTTGAGACCAGCGAGGCCGTCCCTCGGGTCATCTCGGCGTTCCCTCGTCACACGCCGCCTTCGGTGACTACTTCGAGACAAGGATGAACTACCTCGTTCGCAATAGTTGCTGTCCTCCTCATGCGGATTCCTTTCCCGTTGTTGGAACGCATGATTGTGTTTTGGTCGGGTCTGATGTTCGTGTCGAAACTCTTGCTGAAACTCCTCCATTTCGTGTGTAAGACTTTGTTCCAATCGAGCCACAAGAGCCTCGATCAACCTCTCGTTCACTCGCTTGGTTTTAGTTCCCTTATCTCCCAAGGAGCTTCAGCATTAAAAGCTACTAACTCACGGTCCCCTGTAGACTAGCACACCGGAGCAGCCACAAGCGGAAACAAAAGAAACGTTTGAGCAACAAGACTCGCAACGCAAAAATACACGAAGTAACAAATAGACGCTACGCGTGTTCAACCCTAGCTAATGTCTAAACAACAAAGCCGAGAATGAACTAACCTTTTGCTAGAACGAGCTCTGATTCCACTTGACGTGATCCTCGCTGGAACAACGCTCTAGACAAAGGTTGAACAGATAGGCTTTGCTGCAGCAGAGTCGCACGACTCCTCGTACAAGGTGGGTGGAGTGAATGGTCACACGAGAGTTGCGGAAAAGCTCTCGATTTATCGGCTCGTCTTTGAGGATATTACACAACTACGAAAAACGAACATATCATTGTATATTACTCACCAACGAGTTTTGCTGGATATGACACACCAACAAGATGAATTCTTCAAAAGAAATTCAAGATTAAAATCAGAATTCAAAGATTGTCCTACACCAAGCTCACGGTCAGCCATATGTAGTCAAAGTAGCCATGCAAGGCCTTAAATGCGACATAAATGCTAGACAGCCATGCAAGGCTAGATGTAAATGACCTAGAAAATATCGAAAGTCATAAATAATACATTATCATAAAATGTGTCTTCGATATGTGGACTTGTCTTGAAGCCTCGGGTCAATAATTAGGTCGCGAAAGTGAGTCGCGGCCTCATTAAAAATCCGTCGTTAAGACAAAACCAACAAAGGGAAAATAGTACACGCGAAGCACTTACTCTAATTATCGACCGTTGCGAGTTGTGCTTCAGTTTGAAGATGACACGGATATTACAAATCTCATGAAGACTCGAATACTCATCTTGAATTTGGACGGCCGTGAGAATCCGAACGATCACTTCCTTGAGCTTCTTAGCTTTAGCTTGGGTCAATAGACATGTTGGTAGGGTCAAGGCTTCCTCCTCTCTAGCCCTAGCACAGGTCACGGGGCCAACATCCTTCTTTCATGTCACGTCCACCTTCCGTCCCTTTGGTTCAGCTCGGGTCGCCTCTTTCGCGGTGCGGGTTGCGTCCCTTGCAGAACGGGTGGCGTCCTTTGCAACGCGGGTTGCATCCTCGGTAGCACGTGGCACGTCCTTGGCAACATAGGTCGCGTCCTCCTCAGCATGGGTCGTGTCCTCCTCAGCATGGGTCGCGTCCTCCTCAGCATGGGTCGCGTCCTTCTCAACACGGGTCGCATGCTTCTCAGCATGGGTCGCATCCTCTTCATTTGCCACAGCTCGAGTTGCGTCCTTGACGTTGTCCAGGATAATGTCACAAAGACTTATCAAAATCGTTCATGTTATAGTTCACGACGAATTGATCATAAGATTCTGACAACGATTGCAGAATCAAGTCCGTGGCTAACTCTAGGCCCATCGGGAAACCCATTTTCTCAAGGCTCTCAATATACCCAATCATTTTGAGTACATGAGGTCCTACAGAAGTTCTGTCTGCCATAACACATCTAAATAAAGCCTTAGAGGTTTAAGATATTCGATCATATCAAAAGCTGGCATCTCCTCATGTTGCTTCTAAAGCTTAGGGTTCATGAGTGACAACATAAGGCAGCTGACTACAAGGGAATCATCAAGGTGCGTCTTATAAGCATCATTAACAACCCTCGGAGCATTTGCTAGAGGCACTTTAGGTAAGGGGCCTTCAAGGACATACATTTTCTTTTCTTGTTTGAGGCTAATCCTGAAGTTCCTATACCAATCCAGGAAATTTGTCTCATTCAGCATATCTTTCACAAGGATTGATCGCAAAGACAACACGTGTGTATTTGATGTCATGGTCACCTAAAATAGAGATACACAGAATATGAGTATCATGAAAAGAATCATTTAAACATGGACTTTATTAAATGATTCTCCCGATAGATTTTGCGAATAAATAGACCTCACTATCAATTCGGAAATTAATATTCATAACTTTCTTAGGGCCAAGATCCATATTTCACCTTGTCTAGAGTTTACTTTGTTAAATTACCCTAAACATGGTTATTTAGGTAGACAACTCTTTGAAATTACATCTCATGCAATTCTTGGATAGTTAGGTGAATAACCCTTGTTCCAATTCATCTAAAAAATATACACCCAACTTTAACCCTCTATTCCCAATCTCATTGATATCTTAGTTAAGTCGACCCGATCAATAAGCATTTGGATATCACAATTATCCGATCGTGTATTACTAGGATTGATGTGGCAATTCACTTTGAAAAATCTACACACATCGATCTAAGTCTTGACGAGTGCTTATTCATTGATAGGCATTTAACTTGACTTAATCACACGAGGGATTTTTTATTTTGTTTTACTTTTTTACCGCAATCAAACATATTTCATAAAACATAAACATAATCGGAAAAGAACTAACATCCGGAGACATAATGCTGTTAGATCCCATTATTTATGATGCAAGTCATAACCTTAAGTGTTAGCTAAGTAGTTCTCAAGTAAGAGGAAGTCAACTCATAAGAGCGCATAATTATATAACCTCTTGTCCTTAGTAAGAACTGACTTAGGTAACATTTATTCAATCACGATCATTCACATATCCTGATTCACCGAGAATCGATAGATATTGCATTGTATTCCGATTCACCGAGAATCGATAGATACTGCTTTAAGGATTTAACAGTCACTAGCCTACGGCAGTCCCTCCGTGGAAAAACATAATCGAAAATCAATCATATCAATTTTATGTGAATTTTCCATGTTTCTTACTTTCCCAATTCTTCATGCACATCACAGATTTACTTTTCATGTTTCTTAGTTTCCCGATTCTTCATGCATATTACATATTCAAACATATTAATTTTATGTGAATTTTCCATGTTTCTTACTTTCCTGATTTTTCATGCATATCACATATTCACTTTCCATGTTTCTTACTTTCTCGATTCTTCATGCATATCACAGATTCAATCATATCGAATTTTGTGTGAATTTTCCATGTTTCTTACTTTCCACATTCTTCATGCATATCACAGATTCACTTTCCGTGTTTTTTATTTTTCCGATTCTTCATGCATATCACATATTCAATCATATCAATTTTATGTGAATTTTTCATGCATATCACAGATTTATACATATCGACATGCATATCGTAGAGCTAGCACGAACCAATCATGCATATGATATATCTAGCAAATCAACATGCATATCAAAGATCTAGTCTTGCCTAACTCAGATTTACACGAAGAATACATGCATATCACGAATCTTTTCAAACAAATCAAAGATCTAGAATGAAACTCATACATTCATATGACAGGAAAGACAATCAAGGTCTCCGAAAACAGGCTTTGATACCACTGTAGCGAAACCGAGAGGAAAACATGCAGTGGAAACACAGAGCTTTCTCGGTTTTCCCTTTGGTAAGGTCTGATTCGGAGGCAGATCTGATTAGTGTTTCTCAGCACATACCTTGGTGTAATGTAAAGCTCGGATCTATGAGTCACGAGCAGCAGCGAATCGCTCCTGCCTGTGTCGGTATCCACACGGACGGAGGAGATCTGGAAAAAGTCGAAAAACCTAGTTGCTAGATTAGGATTTCGGCCTCTAGATTATATTGGGCGAAGCGCCTTTTGCCTTTTTTTATGTCCATGAGAACATAGCTTAAGCACTATATTTATAAGGAAAAAAATGATTTAACCCTAACTTAAAACCCTCATTAGGGTTTTACCCAATTAATCCTAATGGGCCGTATTAGTCCTAATTAAATTGAATTCACAATTCAATTAAAATTGGCACTAATAACTCAAATTATTCTCAATCCTATTCATAATAGGAATGGCCCATTTACATGTCCAACTCCATTCGTCTTTGTGTGCGACCCAAAAGTTTCTCATTGCGTTGATCACAAATAATGAGTGGTGTCTAGCAACACATCATTATTTGCTAAGCAATGAAAATGTATGTGGCTGGACATTACCAATCTCGTGATTTATGTTTATTAATCCTTTTGTCCTTGATGTCTAGATTAAACATGAGTCATGGAACGTATCATACTCATCTAATTCAATATGTGACCTCGTGACATCACTCCTGTTATATAGGAGGGATAAATCCTTAACTCGATCAACCAACATCTTACTACATAAACATATTGCATACCCAATCACTATCTTGTTCGTCCACCTATTTACGAGTGGCGTTTGATAGTGGTAAAGCATTCAATTGCTTATGTTAAGATCTCTGACGATCTCAAGTCAAAGGATTATATATACCATAATCAATAAGAGAATCGCTATGATACCTATGTGTTAAATTGATATCTCATATAAAATAATAATCATCCAAATGATTGGTCTCTAGAGTATACTCCAACATAAACTTTTATCCCTTTCTGAAATCCACCATTTCAATTCATTATTTGGGATCTTTTGATAAAACTCTCCTAATCAAAATGAAGTACTAACCGCTCATTAACTCCTTCAACATCCATCCTACACAACAAAATAAAATTTCACAAATTACAACAATAAACATTGCACTACGAGATATATTGTATTTTTCAATTCAAATTGAGCAACATATCAAGTGGAAGCAAGTGACAAGACAAGGAAGGACACAACCCTCACGGTCAGCTGGACAACGAGGGTGCCGGATGAATCAAGATTGGATGACCGTTCCAAGGGTAAAGCTCCGAAGACATCAAGTGATTTCAAATGAGAAGGTAATAAATTAATTCCTTCTAAGTCAATTCGTATTGGTGAACTAAAATGCTTTAAGTTCAAGGGAATATGGCACATGGGATGAGACTACCTTAATACACTTGTCATGATTCTTGCCGATTAGAGAATACGAGTCTGCAAATGAGTAAAACGGGGTGAAGATGAAAATGACGACATCGAGTATCCAAAAAGTGGAGAAGTAATTGTAACACGACACGTTTTGAGCATGATGGTCAACCTTCAAGAATTGACCCGACGCGAGACGATCTTCACACAAAATGTCTCTTTAAGGATAAGGTATGTGGAGTTATCATAGAGGTTCTTGTACTTACATTGCAAGCACCTACATGGTGAAAAAGCTTGGTTAGGAACCGTAGAACCATCCCCTCCCATATAAGCTACAATGGCTCAACAATTAAGGCGAACTCGAGGTAACTGAGCAAGTAACCATGCCATTCAACATCGGCAAGTACCATTAATAACGTCTATTTTGTTATAGTATTTTAGTCTCGTTTAATATTTAGTTTCATCATTCATTTGAACTTTACCAAGCATTAAAGCATTATTTAGTCCTCTTTTAGCGTTTTCTCGTGTTATTGCAGGAAATGAAATATCGGGATACAAACATGAGTAAATGAAGCAAAACTAAGCAATACCACTCTCCTATCACCTATGCACGGTTAGCATCCAAAGAATCATAAGCAAGAGAAGAAAAAAGGAAGCAATGGCCACTTACAAAAAAAAATGGAAACAATGGCCGCTTATAAAAATGGAAAGTTTCGGTGGTTGGAGCAAAAATGGAAAATTTCGGTTCCTAGAACAAAAGTAAGAAGAGCACAGTTGGAACATGAAAAGGAAACATGTTTTATATAAAATAGAAGCA
>CM071864.1:12418886-12434974 GCA_036759665.1 Gynandropsis gynandra
TTGATAATTCATTTCAGCTATATCGGCACTCCAAAAGTTGATGTTGTTCATTTTACCTCGCAAAATAAAGAACAAAATTCGATTAAGCTCCGAGAGGTAAAATTTTTTTTTATTTTTTTTATTTTTTTGACTCTATAAGAAATAAAACAAAAACGAAAAACAAATGAAGACTCCGGAAAGGACTATGTCTTAATCCAAAAGTATCCTAACTCTAAAGCCGTAATCAACTCCACGGAACTGACTCTAACTCTAAAGTTTCCTAACTCTAAAGATGCAATCAATTCCCCGGCAACGGCGCCAAAAACTTGATGTGCGTAGACTCAAGTAATAAATTACCTAGACTAACGCTTCCGCAAGGATACGGATCGTGTAGCAACTAGGGTCGAACACAAGGAATTGATGCAACTCTAAAGCTATTAGACTAATGAATAAGACGTGATGAATCAAATAGTGATGGAATGCAAATGCAAATGCAAACTAACTAAACTAAACTAATGATAGGGATGACTCAAAGACTAATCACCATAGGTATTGAGAGTTGCACGACAATGTAACGAAGTTCTAACAAGATCATTGGTCTTAGATACTATCACGAGTTTAGGGAATTCAAGCTCTCCTATAGGAACTGACTGGCGTAGACTTGTCCACTATCTAGCATGCATATACCAATGTATCCATTGCGCATCTTACATGGATAGACGCATTACGACCGCTATCCTAATACCTAGATTCAATCGATTGACCTGGTGTAGATTCTAAACCGATTAAACCCTAAATCATGGCTATGTTCCAAAGTTTAATGCCCTGGCGTAGATTTATTAGACTTCTAACATCATCAATCAAGTGGCGTACAAATATTGAAGCATTAAGATCAACCATGAAATCTGAAAACATGATCAAATACCGAATTCATTCATATCGAGTGGCGTACAAGTATGAAAGCATTAAGATCCACCATTCATTAAGCACAAGACTTCATTACATGTTGGCAATACTCTCTAACCTATGGCAATAGATCTACTTGGACATGAACTCAGAAAACAAAACACAAAAGAAATCTAAATTCAACATAGATAGAGAAAGAGAGTGCTCCCTATTCATCAACCGATGTCTTCAATAGATCCTTCATGCTTCGGATCCTTCGTTCCGTCCTTCTCGATCCTTCCAAGTGTGTTCTCATGATTTGGCTGTTCTAAATCTTGGGAATTAGTTGAGAAAATCAAGGGCCCGAGCGGGCACAGCTTCTACCCGCTCGTGCAGGCCTTGTGCCCGACCGTTTACACCGATTTTCGCCCGAGCGGGCACCTATGCCCGAGTGTGTTCCTCTTCAGCCCGAGTCGTGCAAAGCTACGGCGCATCTTGATGACAATTAACCCGAGCGGGCACGCCAATTCCACCCGATCGGGCACACATGCCCGACCATGTTCCTTGAGCACCCGAGTCGTGCAAAGCTACGGGGTTGTCTTGGCATCAATTACCCAAGCGGACACACTTCTAATGCCCGAGCGTGCATGACCTAAGATGTTGTTTCCGCTCCTTTCGCTCGGTATTTGTATGTTCACTTCAATCCACGGCCTTGCACAAGTTGAACCTTGTCATTTCGGGGTTAAATTGCCAATATCTCTCGTGTTTCTCCTCATGTCTTCGTTTCCTACACAAAACACGAAATGTAGATGAAATCCTCGAATAAACTCGATAAATGAATGAAATCTAATAAATCTAATCAAAACTATACCTAAGAATGACATAAAAACTACAACGGATTACGTGTTATCAGCCAAGATTGAGAAGATGGTCGAGGGAAGAAACACTATGTCGGGAGATTTAATCGTCGTAGGCCATCCAAGAGAACGGACAGCGAGGTGCTTGTATTTCGTGCTGAGCTTGCCGAGATGAAAATGCAAATGGTAAACATGCACCAAGGACCTCCCGATTGTCACGGATTCCAGGATGTTGCAGATGCTAATTATGTTGCTAACAATCCGTATTCCAACACCTACAATCCGAGCTGGAAGAATCATCCGAATTTGTCCTACAAGAACATAGACAACGTCTTGAACCCGTTACAAGGAAGCTACCAGCCGAAGCCGTTCCAAAGCAATCCGCAGAAACGGAATTTTCAGCCTAGAGCGCAAGGCTATCAAGGGTATCAGCCAAGAGGAATACCAGCGCCACTTCCGCAACAAGAGGGGAACAACGAGATCATGTCTATTTTTGCTCAGCTTTTATAAAGACAGAAAGATCACTACGCTGAGCTGAAAAATGCACGACGAGATCAAGAAGACGTTAAGAAGAAAATTGGGGAAATTCAGACGCATTTGAAGATCCTAGACATCCAAGTTTCACAGCTTGCAGTGAGCACTTCCAATCCGGAAGAAATTCTACCGGTGAAACCTAAGCCGAACCCCCATGAGCATTGCAATGCCATTATGTTGAAGAGCGGGACAGAACTTGCAGATGTCAAAACCCAAATTTGTGAGGAACACTCAAAGTCTTCAACGGTGAAGTTTAGCGACCAAGAGCATCATAAAGAAGCACGAGTGGGGAGGAAGAAGAACTGGTTTATGTGGCACCGCCACCAAGACCTCCTCCACTTACATTTCCTGGTTGCCAAATGAGACGAGCTGATGATTCGAAATTTTCCAAGTTCGCAGCCAGGTTGAAGAAAATGGAGATATGCCCTTCCACGAGGCAATCATGCAAATTCCTTCCTACGCTAAGTTCCTCAAGGATATCCTCACTAAGAAGCGTAGAGTGGAAGAGAAGACAGTGAGGGTCACCGCTACGACACATGTTGTTATCCAACATGGGGTGCCACAGAAATTACCCGACCCAGGTACCTTCGTCATCCCCTGTAAGCTTGGATCCGTTACCATCCACAACGCCCTATGTGACTTAGGAGCTAGTGTCAGCATCATGCCGCTGTCGTTGTGCGAGAAACTTGATTAGGGATAGATTAAATCCACGAAGATAGTTTTATAGATGGCTGATCATTCATTCAAACACCCGATAGGTATTATGGAGGATGTACCTATTCAGGTAGGTGATTACTACGTCCCCGTTGATTTCGTGGTTTTGGATATGAAGGAAGATGAAAGACCACCTATTATTTTGGGAAGCCCATTCCTCAGTACTGCCAATGCCATCATCGACGTTGGAGCGGGGTAATTAACGATGAAGATAGGGGATGAGACTGTAGAGTTTGGGCTGAACAAGAACCTCAAGGAATCATTCGTAGTAGAGCATGTGTTCTATGTGGATGTTTTGGACAAATTGGCAGATGAAATGCTTGAAGAGTTAAGTAACGTTGATGTCTTGAGTGATCCATTGGAAGAAGCTCCCTCAGCCAGATATAAGGATCGGGACGATGACCACAAGCACAGCCAAGCTTCGAGAGCTTTGGAGGACAAGCAAAGCAACCGAGTACATGAACGACCAACTGATCACATGGCTTGCACAACCGAACTACCCCTTGAGCACGATCGGGAACATCCATTTCAGAGCAGCATGATCGAGCAACACAGCAGCCCGGACCCGTGCGTTGCTCTCAACTCCCATTCGTAGCATCAATACCACGGTCGATCCGTTCAAGGTGCACGACCAGGCGCCCCCTCTCCAGGCTAGCACGATTGGGCACATGCTCAGCCCGTCCCATGTGTTGCTTACGACTTCAATTGGCACATCAAACCGCATGATCGGGCAGAGCAAGGAGCATGACCGGGTGGCCCCTTCACATGACACCACGATTGTGCATACCACAAGCTCGACCCGTGCGTGCTTCTCAGCCTATAGCAGCAGCAAATCAAGCCCGACCGATCAAACATGTCCACCCGACCGTGCACACTTCATGAAGACAAGCACGACCGAGCATATGCTATGCCGGCCAAAACCAGCAACGCACGTCCGACCGCTCTCTACATGACATGCTCGACCGGGCCCTCATATAGGACTACAACACGACCGAGCTGGAGAAGAGCATGAGAGAGCTGGCTGACCTCGCAAGAAGGATGATCTATGCAAGTGCCATACCCGAATGAAGGACACAACGCAGGAGACGTCTCACACGAAGATGAGGATGCCCACCTCGATGGTGATGAGGAGAGATTTTGGTCAAGCTCGTGGCTTTAGACAAGCGTTTATCGGGAGGCAACCCCACTTTCGCACTTTAATTTCATTTTTCAGGACCTATTCTTTTTTTTTTTTGCATTGATGTACTCGGTGAGCTATTACGTCGTGTTTTTTCCTTTGGATTGTGTGATTTTTTTTCACAAGTTTTTCGACGTCGATATCAGCCATTAAGGAGGAGACGCGTACAACGTACAACTACATCATCAAATCAGGAAAGCAACACAAGGTGCACACGTTCTAATCATTCTATTTTCGTGTTTTGGTATGCGAGATTCTCTCTTAGGTCTTGAACACCGAGACGGTGTTCCATTCAAGTCGGGGGGAGTACTCGTCAAGTAACATGCATGTGATTAAGACTAGATGTTGAGCGAACCTAACCGATTAACTAGCATGTCGAGAGCATATTCGGCCTAATCGAGTTTTCAGTCTTAATCCTAGGTCCACCACGGTTACCCATGAGAAAGTAAATCAAAGGAAACTAGACACGCTACCGTAACTCCCTCCATCAGACAAGACTTCAGACAACGCTAAACCTAGATCAACCGAGGATAATTGTTTCTTTCTTTCCGAGCTTCTTTCTTTCTTTTTCTTTTTCTTTCTTTTTTTTAATTTTCTTTTGATGACTTCTTTTTCTTTTGTTTCCCTTTTTTTCTCTTTTTCTTCTTTTTTTTCTTTGCATACACACCGGTAATTCGAGTTCTTTGACTAATTTGGGTTATTTAGTTACGTAGTTTTTTAAGTTTTGGGTTGTTCGGGTTCTCCCGAGTCCTAATGGAACCAAACCAGAACGGGTTCTAGATTTTGAACCCGTAAAGATTTTGTGGGTAACCCAAATAATTTATGGCTTAGGTTTTGTGGGTAACCCAAATGGCTTACGGGTTGGGTTTTTCGGGTCAATTCAGATTACTCAAATTGTCCACCCCCAATATCAGTTTTTTCTTCAAGCATCCAAACGATATCATTTTGTGGTAATTTTTACAATATATATATATATATATATCACCCAGAGGTTAAATGGGCGTCTTGGAGGCTCCTAGACGGCCAAGATCATATAAGAATGAAAGGTGGACCACCGAAATTTTACATGAAAGATTAATCTGTTGCAATAATTCACAGTATTTACTAAATACTATTTAGTAATATTGAGCAACAAATGGTGACATGATTTTTTATTTGATGAATACAACAAGTTTTTATCTATAATTTAAGCCACGTGAATAATTTAGAATTCAATGTAACAGATTTTCATAACATCCATCCAAAGTAACGTCTAGAATAAAATATTTTTTAGCATATCAAATTTGATTGAAATAGCAAAAGGTATACTAAAAATCGGGATACAAGATTAAATCTGGAAGTAACCTGCAAAAAAACTAAAATTACAACATTCGTCCAAAGACAACATTCTCATTTCTTCTTTCCAGCGTCACCGGCCTTTGTCTGCAAGTAAAAGACAGACATAGAGATAGTCATCATGGTGAATCTAAGAAGACTAAAAAAAATTACATACAAGAGGTTTATGTATCGTGAACCCAATCCACGTGATTGTCAAGTTATTACATGCATTATGTTCGGATTTGAAGCAGTAGGAATTTTGTCTTACCTTCTTGACACCACGGATTTTTGGCTCTGTTCTTTCTCTACTTCATTTGCTTCCTCGACTTCTCTACCTTGGTGTCAAGTCCATTCTGCAAATGACAGTAACACAGTGAGTCATGAGAAGCAAATTGTTTCTCTGATATCCTTTCCTGGAAGGATATTAAGCCTGATAAATATTTTACCACCTGAGAATTAAAATGGAAACCAATCTCAAGGACAGCAAAATCCTATATTAAAACCCAAAACATTGTGCAATCTTTCTTTTTTGGCACAATCCAATTAGTTGTTGGTCCTATTGGCTACCTGAATACTAACTTGAAACAAAGCGAGTACTTAAGTTACTAATCAAACTAGATTTTTAATCAATTTGTGTCTCAATAAGAATAATAGAAAGAGAGAATAAATGTGAACAGTATATCCTTACCCTGATGAGTCTGTACTTGGGTTCGTAGTTCTTAGCAGTCTCAACAGAGTCATAGATCAAACCAAACCCAGTAGATTTTCCACCTCCAAAGTGGGTGCGGAATTTGAACACAAATATAGAATTTGGGTGCTTCACTTCGTACATTCTTGCCAATTTCTCCTTTAGTTCAGCCTTCATACCAAAAACAACAGACAAATCAACACCAAAAAGTTTATCAAACAACACTTAGATGACACCTACAATACTTAATGTACGAATTTTGACAAGCATACAAAATAATTTCCAAATTTCCGTGCAAATATCATAAGACATAGGAAACACAAGCATCACGGAGTTCCAGAACTCACCTTTGAAACATGGGCTCTTCCTGGGTGCAAAATGATGTGTGGAAATTCAAACTATAATATTTTCT
The DNA here is from genome assembly GCA_036759665.1 of Gynandropsis gynandra. Classification (NCBI taxonomy): domain Eukaryota; kingdom Viridiplantae; phylum Streptophyta; class Magnoliopsida; order Brassicales; family Cleomaceae; genus Gynandropsis; species Gynandropsis gynandra. The sequence continues at coordinate 12,425,450 of CM071864.1, forward strand.
AGACCACTCTAACGCAAGTATACGGTTCGTGTAGTACTAGGTTCGAACTCTAGGGACTAATGCAGCTTGTTCAAAGAATATAACTAAACTAAGACGGTGTGAAATAGATGAGGACGTGGTGTAAATCTCTAAAACACTAAACTAGATGATGACAACAATGGAAAGATATGGAAGACTTGACAATTAAGAACACTACGGGTTTCGGGATAACGGGAATTGCAAGGATGTAACAACGAAGGATCATAAACCTAACGAACTATCTTGACAACGGGGAATTCATGCTCTAAAGTAAGGAGTGATTCTGCCTAGGCTAAACCTCCTAACCATAATTGCGTGCAATCCTACCTTCCAGCAGCGATTAACTCGTAACTACGGTAGCGTTACGCGCACAATCCTAATTCCTAAGTCGATTAACCGACCGGTCAAATTCTCATTAATCAAACTTAACCTACAATCAACAGTTCCGGATTCATATTTTAACCTTCCACCAAAACACGAATTCTTAAGTTACTGAGCAGGCAGCACTAATATGAGCGTTTACGATGTTGATTATAGAACCAAATGTCAAGAAAAGTTTGATAGATCTAAGCATTAAAACATGATTCGTACAGCCATTACAAAACCGATATCCCTAGCGCATAGTTGGAAATCTACTCACTCATGGAATTTACTGTCAATGAAGATAACACAAACCTAAACATGATAAAACCTAGGAAATACGATGCCTCGATCTTCCCTATCGTGTTACCGAAGTCCGGATTGATGCTTCTCTCCTTCTCCAGCGTCTCCCGAGCCTTTCCTAATGAATTCCAAACCTTTCCTTGCCCTAGTCGTCGCCCTCTCGTGTCTAGAACTGATCTCCCTTTCTATTTGGCTCGTTCAAACTCTAAAAATAGGTTGTTACGAGAAAGGCGGCACGCTCGGGTACACATTTCACCCGGTCGTGCAGAGGGCAGCCCGATCGTGTAAAGTTTCCAGCCCGATCGGGCATCATTACCCGACCGCGTGGTCTACCAGCCCGAGTCGTGTAAACTCTCGGGGATTTTCAGGCGTAATTGCAGCCCGATCGGGTTCCTTGTTGCCGCCCGAGCGGGCATTGTCACCCGATCATATTCACCTTGTGCCCGGGTCGTGTAGATTGTTGTAATTATCCCCGTATCTTTTGCCCGAGCAGGCACTCTTCATTCTATGCTTTTACTTCTTCCGCTCAATGCTCAGGTGTTCCATTAAATTCTGTGGCTTGAATTTGGCTCCGAGTGATTTGTATCTTCAATATGTGTTGTTTAATCCAGGAAATTGCATTTTAGCGCTCGTTTAGGCCTTGTCGCCTTAAACCTGAAAAACAACAAAAAGGGTGTATATAAAGAACAATCGTAGCGGAATTGTAACTCGTGCTATGAAATCTATCCGAAAATGATGCGAATACCTAGCCTAAAAGTGATACATTCTACGTGTTATCAAACTCCCCCAGACCTGAACCTTTGTTTGTCCTCAAACAAAACTAAAGCCAAGTATAATAAGAGTCTAACAACGATGGATACTAGCACGAAAAATTCGAAGGGTTAGCCATTCTGCAAAACAACGCGTCACATGAACGAAAGCCTAAGCGTACCGAGTTTAGACTTATATCAACCGAAAGTTCCGAGCCATGCAATCCAACCAATAATCTAAGTCTATTTCACAACCCTAGTTAGCGTCCAAGCGATCTCCATACCAATTCCCCTAAGCTTAAGATATCATTAAACTCGTTTTCTCATTCTTATTCTTTTTTCTTTCTTTTTTTCAATACTTAGATCCACACTTAGTTCCTAGGACGTCGAAGTCGAAGAGGGATGGCTTTCAACTTAGACCCAGGCTACCTACGGCACACTCATAAGGTCGTGTAATCTTAGCAGAGTGAAGAGGTGCGTTATTGAAGAACATTTTTTTCGATAGATTACGCATCTCTCTAACCCTTAGGACATAGAATAGCGCCTCAACCCACCACTTAGACCCGAACCATCGATCTCGATGTACTCATGTCAATACGAATCTGAAATAGTTAAAAACTTTTCCAAGATGACAACGGAGTATAAGCGTGTGGCATCTAATAACTCATGAACGGTAAAGATATATCACACAAGCAAGGGATAAACGGTATACACGGAAATATGGATACTTGGTACTGAAACCTAAGAGGTGAATTCAACTATAGATCATGGCTTCAAGCACAACTACTCGACTAATCGGTATCCAAAAGACTTCTAAACAAACCTAGACTATTGTTCACGATTCGACAAGGTCGCAAAATAATGACTAAACTCGAAAATTCGTACTAGGTATCCATCTATTATTCATAATCCTAACCCTAATCGCAAATATGTCGCTCATAAAAAAAATCCTATCACTCAAAAGACTACCCCCCCAAACTTGAACGGAACACAGTCTCGGTGTTCGAGATCTATAAGAGATACCCGCATGCAAAAAACTCGAGAAAATATAAGAAATATGAACGTGTATACCTGGTGTGTTTAGCTTTCTCGAATTTGTGATACATCCGAATGTTATACTCTCTTGCTCTATTGCGGGTGTTATCGTAAAGAACCTGTGATGAGAATCATGCAATGCAAAAGTAGAGAAGAAAGTACTACATCAATAAGTCCGATAGAGCGTACATAAGCGCGAAAACGAAAATGGAAATAAAATAAGAAAATAGGTCTATAAAGCAAGAAATAGAAAAAGAAAGAAAAGGAAAAAGGAAAGTGGTGGCCTAATCCTCTTCCTCTCCACCGCGGGTGGTCGGAAGGTCTGCTGGCTCCGCGGGTGCCCTTTCCCCAGGTGGGAAGTAAAGCGACTGCAGCTCGTACGGGATATGTGGGCGGTATGGAATTGCGCCAATGTGGTAATCCTGCGGGATCGGCATGTACGGCTCCTGATAGTGCTGCATGCTGAGCTGCTGCAATCTACAAACGGACTCCATGAGATAGTATGTGTGCTGAATGGACTGCTCCTGAAACTGCTATTGTTCTGCATATCTTGCAGCCTCGATGTCGTGCCTCGCCGCCTCGAGGTCGTACCTCTGCTCTGCCATAAAAGACTGATATCTGCTCTCCTCCGCAACATACCTGAGAACGTCGGAGACACCTTCCATAGAAGGGAAGCAAGAGCGGTGATGACGGTAGTCTGGGCGGGTACGAGAATGAGTGGCGCGTCGGCAGCACTGTCTAGACATCGACGGTCCTGGTGCAACGGCTGGAGCTGGATCTACCTCACCTAGTCCTGGGCCAATGTGTTCGATGGCGGGATTGATCCTGAAACGGATACCCTCCTCGTCGAATCCCGGCATCTGAATGTCATGTAGGTCGACCTCCAAGGTTCGATCGTGTTCATCCTTGTAGCTCCATATGACTGTACCGGTCGATCGATATTGCCCGTCGGTTGCGCAAGTTCTAAAGGTTCAGCTCGGACTCCTCATCACTCTTATCCTCTGTCAAGATACCAAGGTTGATCCCAACTCTTCGTGGTATCATCGTGACAATCCCACCACAAATAATCTTAATGTGTGTGCTGCATTTCTCGGAGGCAATGTCGTGGAAGTGTCACATAACCAGCGATGCCAAGTCGACATCGAGTATGTCCCATTCGTCCTCATCGAAGTGTGTGTGTACTGCACGCCTAAGGTATGCCAACTCCGTATGGTTCACTCCGTCTTGTGCTCCTTTTCCTAGGATAGAAGAGACTAGGAAATAGTGGAAATACCTTAGGGCGGGATGGCGTATGTGGCTGGCTTTGGACTTCGTTCAATAGTCACCATATGCTATCTGGGACCAGAATTGCGCTTGACAGCTCTTGTTGTGCTCGAGCAATTTCATGAAGGTGCGGTGCGGGGCATCAAGCACGATCGCGAACTGTTGCGCGCTAAGCCGGTAGTTCTGTCCCAAAAGATGGAACTCCATAAATACCCTCTCCCGATCTCCTAACTCGGGAAGAATGCCGTGTACGATGCAAAAGTTCCGCTGTAAGGTTGCGGTATGTGTACTCCTATGCGTCCCGCAATCCTGTCCATCCCAACGTGTTGAAGATGGTGTCGATGTGCTCCTCGAAGTGGAGGGCACTCATGGCTTCCGAGGATAGGAAGCGGGATGGGTATATGCGCGGCTATAGCTCGGTGAACCTCGACTTCTGACAGGACAAAAAGGTTGTTGTCCGATAGTTGTATTGTTGATGAGACGTTGTGATTGGCGTGTGCGGTGTTAATTGCGTGATGGCATCCGACTTGGCTGGCCATCCGTGTTCCGGGTTATAGGCATCAGATCGGCGTTTCTTTGAACTTTGGAATAGCTTCGGAGCCATCTACAAAACAATTGACGAAGACAAATAAGCGTTAGTCACCGTTTTCAACTTGCCCGCGCGGGTAGAGGTGTATCTCACTCGGGAATAAATTCGGCCAAAATAGCTCGTAGGTATCGCTCGATTCGGGTGTTGCAACTGCCCGATCAGGCTCGAAATCAAGATGCCCGACCGGGTGCAAACCCTAGCCCGATCGGGCTGGTTCACGGAATCGAGAGAAATTTGAGAGGTTTCGGGTGATTTGAGAGAGAATAGGGGGAGAGGATATTTCGAGTAACCGAGGGTGGTCGGGTAATCTTCGTTGTGGTGGACCGGCGACGATGGGGAACGGCGGCGGCGAAATGAACAAGCTCCGGCGGCGTGAAGGGTTGCAAATGGGGGAGCACGGTCGGGTCGAGTTTCTTTGTAAGAATGGCTGCTCTTGTTACTCGAAATAAAAGACTTACCTGTGCTGAGCATGCACGATGCCCGCTCGGGTAGTGTAAAGTCGCCCGATCAGGCTCCTTTGAATTTGACCTAGCCCGCTCGGGTGGAGGATGTCTTCCCGACCGGGCATTGCTGCAAAACTGAAAAAATACGAGGAAAACCATGCAGCAAAAAAACGTAAAATCCATTAAAAAATTGTCGATGTCTAAAAAAATTGTCGATGTCTAAAAAAAGGTTCGAAAATAGAAATAAAATGGAAATGACAAAAAAGATTACGGGGCTCGGATTGCCTCCCGAGAAACGCTTGTTTACGGTCTTTAGCTTGACCCAAACATCTTTATACGTGTGTGATGTCGGAAAGAGGAGGTACACCTCTTCCGTCTTCTAACTGATCAGCATAACGTGACTTGAACCCTGGAGCGTTTTTCATGTTCGACCCTCCACTCTTCTCGTCCAAACCTACGACTCCATGGTATCTTCGTCGGACTCGATTTTGGTTGAGCGTCTCCTCAGTATTCCAGGCGGGAGAAGTGTGTATGCGGGCCATCGAGGGTGTGGGAGATGAGATGTATGGCCGTAGAACCGCAGTCCGCGTTGAAGTCTCGGTTAATCCGTGCGGATTTCGGATCAAACCAAGTGCCCGATCGGGCTCTTTCTTTTCCCCGCTCGGGTTGTCTAAGGTATCACTTACCCCCGTGAGAGGTGCCCGAGTCGGGCTGTAAGGTCGCCCGGGCGGGTTTCTTTCCAATTTCTCCTCCCGATCGGGCTCGTTTACCCACCCACTCGGGTTACTAATTTCAATATTTATCCCCGTGAGTACTACTCGAGTCAGGATGTGAGGTCGCCCGACCGGGTCTCCTAAATCTAGTGCAACCCGCGCGGGTAGGGGTGGGTGCACACGCGGGTTACTTCTCGGCTGAGGGATATTTGGGTTCTCCTTAAGTTGTGTGCATGCATCGACGTAATGTGGTGACTGAAATTGGCTCCAGGTGCACTCGGACAGTGGTATATCCACGAGATGGACGTCGCAATGTTCACGTTCAATTTTCTTCGTTGGTGCATCCATCGTGGTAGCATGCATTACGGGTTCAGTCGTATAAGGCTTCTTGAGTGCATTGTCGAGCTTGAACTCGATAGACTCGTCTCCAAATTTCATTACCAGCCTGCCTTCAGCGCAATAGATGACCATTTTTGTCGTGTTGAGGAATGGTCTTCCCAAAATGACGGGGATCTTCGGATTGATCTCCATGTCCACAACAACAAAGTCCGCGGGGAACTAGAATTTCCCCACTTGTACAACAACATTCGCCAATATACCCACGGGACTCCGTACGAATTGATCGGCTAAGGTGATTTGCATGCGCGTGGGTTGAAGATCTCTTATCTGATTGAGCTTCTCAACAAAAGATAATGGTAGCAAGCTTACACTCGCTCCGATATCGATTAGTCCATGCTCAATCTAATAATCATAGATCTTACAGGGAATGACAAAGTTACCTGGATCGGGCATCTTCTCGGCCATGGTAGGGGGCTGTATGAGTGAGTTCATGACCATCACCATCTCATTGTCCACGGTTCTTTTCCTCATTATGATGTCTTTGAGGAATTTTGCATAAGATGGGATCTTCATGAGCGCGTCATAGAACAGGATGGTGACTTGCAGCTTCCTTAGAAGTTCCACGAATTGGGCGAATTGAGCATCGTCGCTCTGCTTCTTTTTGCGCTGCAGAAAGGGTAAGGGTGGTACCCTCGGGGGAGGTGCTACGTAGGGCAACTCCCTCTCTTCTTCCTCGGTCTTCTTCTCTTCCACGCTTTGAGTCATGTGTTGTTCGATCTTATCACTCAAAGGCTTTCCTCTTGCAGCTGTGGAAGGCATGGGTTGCTCTATCGTGTTCCTGCTCCTTAGGAAAATGACATTTACTTGCTCACGGGGGTTTGCCTCGGGTTTCCCGGGAAGCTGTCCGGGTTGTCGCTTAGGCCCTTGGGCTAGTTGTGTTCTTGATACATCAATTGGAGCATAGAAATAATTTCAGAGTCACCTGAAGATTGTGCGCGAGGCTGATAGCCGTAGTCTTGGCCACTCCCTTTCGACTGGAAACCTTGGTTTTGGTTTCTTGCCATCATCCGCGGTTAGAAATCCTATGGGTTTGCTACATTGCTCGTGTTTCCATAAGAGAGGTTGGGATAGCTCTTGATGTCGTTTTGCTGGTAGGCCCGATTGCTGACATAGTTCACTTCCTCGATCCCTTGACCTACGGATACATCTTGTCGGTCCACATGAAGACCTGCTATCATCCTGTATATTTCGCCAACTTGCTGCTTCAAGTCCGTTAATTCCGGGTTGGCTACGCTTAACTCATTTACTGTCGCTTTGGATGGGTAATCACGGTTGCAGTCACCGACCTTCTTGCCTCCTTCTGTCGCCATGCTCTGGATCAAGTTCTCGAGTTGATTGAATGTGAGGTTGCTGAGGGAACGACCACCTGCTGCCACGATCATGAACCGGGTAGTCTCTTGGAGACCTTGTATAAAGCTCGTGATAAGATACTTTTTATCCATTCCATGATGTGGACATATTCGCTGATAGTTCTTGAAACACTCCCATGCATCGTGTAGAGTCTCGCCTCTTTTTTGTAGGAAAGAATTTATACGATTCTTGGCGAGTAGCGTCTTGTGATCCGGAAAGAATTGTTGCATGAATCGCTGCTCCAGATCACTCCACGACGTAATTGACGCAGCAGGCAAGTTGAACAACCAACGTTGCGCTGCATCCTTTAGCGAGAATGGGAATGCCATCAAGTATAGATTGTCCCGTGTGACTCCCGTGCCAACTTTGGCGGTGTTGCAGAGCATCTTGAAGTCCGTTAGATGGGAGTTCGGATCTTCATTCTCCTTTCTTCTAAAGGTTGAGTTGTTGAGCATTTGGATGAAGGCGGGTTGTAGCTCAACCTGATTATCTATGGTGCGGGCCATGCACAAAAGCAACTGAGTGTGCTTTGGAGCGGTGTAGGCTCTGTAAGTTTCATCGGCAGCAGCCATGTCGGGGTTATTTGCGTAATTTTCTCCGCTGCTTGCGCTGTCGGTTTCTTCCTCTTCGGAGGCATATGTCTCTTGACTGCGCTCTTTATCTACTTCGGACTCAGAATCCACTAGTCTAATCCTCCTCTTTTTGCGCCAGCTTCGTAATGTTCGCTCGACCTCAGGATCGTATATGAGGAGCTTTTGTGTGGAGCTTCTCATACAATACTTCCTGCACAACAAGAGACGAACTACCAAAGTGCAGATCTGAACTAGATAGAATAGACTCTATAAAAAGAAGACAAAAAAAATGCGAAAAATGACTAAGACTCCGGAAATGACTAGATCTTAATCTAGCTAATTCCTAGTCTAGGCCGTAATTAGTCTCCGGCAATAGCGCCAAAAACTTGATGTGCGGAAATTCAAGCTATAATATTTCCTAGACCACTCTACCGCAGGTATACGGTTCGTGTAGTACCAGGGTCGAACTCTAAGGGCTAATGCAGTCTGTTCTAAGAATATAACTAAACTAAGAAGGTATGAAATAGATGATAACGTGGTGTAAGTCTCTAAAACACTAAACTAAATGATGACAGCGATGGAAAGATATGGAAGACTTGACAATTAAGAACACTACGGGTTTCGGGATAACGGGAATTGCAAGGATGTAACAACGAAGGATCATAAACCTAACGAACTATCTTGACAACGAGGAATTCATGCTCTAGAGTGAGGAGTGATTCTGCCGAGCCTAAACCTCTTAACCATAATTACGTGCAACCTACCTTCCAGCAGCGATTAACTCGTAACTACGGTAGCCTTACGCGCACAATCCTAATTCCTAAGGCGATTAACCGACCGGTCAGATTCTTATTAATCAAACTTAACCTACAATCAACAGTTCCAGATTCATATTTTAACCTTACAGCAAAACACGAATTCCTAAGTTACTGAGCGGGCAACACTAGTATGAGCGTTTACGATGTTGATTATAGAACCGAATATCAAGAAAATTTCAATAGATCTAAGCATTAACGCATGATTCGTACATCCATTACAAAACCGATGCAACTCTAAAGTTATTAGACCAATGGGTAAGACGTATGAAATCAATAAGTGTTGAGAATCCAAATGCAACTAAACTAAACTACTTAACGAAATAAACTCAATGACTAAGCACCATAGGTATCTAGAGTTGCACAGCGATGTAACGAAGTTCTAACATGATCATTGGTCTTAGACAATCAATCTGAAAAATGATCAAGTACCGAATTCATTCATTTCAAGTGGCGTACAAGAATGAAAGCATTAAGAACCACCATTCATTAAGAACGAGACTTCGTTACATATTAGCAATACTCTCTAACCCATGGCAGTAGATCTACTCAGACATGAACACAGCAAAAGAAACACAAGAGAATACTAAATTATACATAGATAGAGAATGAGATTCCTCCCTATTCATAAACCGATGTCTTCAATAGATCCTCCTTGCTCCTGATCCTTTGTTCCGTCTTTTCTTCCTTTCTCAATCTTCCTTATTGTCTCTGGATGATCTCCTCTCGAATCTGGTTCAAATCCCCTTATTCCAGATCTCCTTTCTCATTAATTGGCCGTTCTAAAATCAAGGAGTTGGTTGAGAAAAATGGGGACCCGAGCGGGCACAGCCTCTACCCGCTCGTGCATGCCCTATGCCCGATCGTGTACCCTCATCTACCCCGAGGGGGCACCCATGCCCGAGCGTGTGGCTTT
>CM071864.1:12439830-12453318 GCA_036759665.1 Gynandropsis gynandra
CAATTTTACAAGGGATCACAAATATACCTGGATCGGGCATCTTTTTGGGTAGATTTGGCTGCAGCATCGAGTTAGTGACCATAACGGTTTCCGTTTCCACATCCCGCTTGTTCGTAAGTACGTCGTTGAGGAACTTAGCGTATGAAGGCATCTTCTTCAACGCTTCGTGGAATGGAATCGTAATGTGCATCTTCTTCAACATCTTAGCAAACTTTACAAATTGAGCATCATCGTTCTTTTTTCTTTGACGTTGAGGGAATGGCAAAGGAGGAGGCCTCGGTTCGGGTTTGACGTATTTAGGCTCCTCTTCCTCCTCTTTGTGCTCTTTGACGTGGTTGCTCTCTCTCGCTACTGCCCTTGATGATTCTCCCTGTTCAAACGTTGAAAGAGTGGGCTGATCGATTGTCCTTGCGGTTGAGAGGATTTCGCAGCGAGTTGTGCAACTTGAGTATCCAAGATCTATAGATGCGTCTTCATCTCCACAAATTCTTTCTTCATCTCTTCATGTTCTGCTCTCCTCAATCTAGACTCGTTGCATTGATCTTTCTGTCCTTGTAAGATTTGAGCTAGCATCGACGTAATATCGGGGTTAGCTTCTTGTTGTGGAGGAGCAGGCGCACATGGTTGGTAATTCTGTGTTTGGGGCTACGTCCTTGGTTGAAAATTCTGATTGCGTTGCATCAAATGCGGTTGGAAGTTCCCCGATGCACGTTGGGCATTGAACGCACCATCGGAATTCTTGTACGAAAGATTGGGGTGATTTCTCCACTCGGGGTTGTAAGTGTTACCCAAAGGTTGATTGTGGCTCACATAACTCACCTCCTCATACCCTTGAATTCCTCCCTCTTCCGGCTGCTCAAAACATTGTAGTTGATTTGCTCCGGACATCATATCGTATAGGCAACTGATTTTACCATTCATTTCAGCTAGCTCGGCAAATATTGTATGCGTATTGTCCATATTAGCTACCCTTGCTGGAATGTTGTGATTGTATTCTCCAGCGGTATTGTTACCTTCATCAGCCATACGATCAATGAGGTCTTCGATTTGTGGAAAAGTGAGGTTGCTCAAAGAACATCCAGCGGCGGCTATGATCAAGATCCTCGTGTTGTCCATGAGTCCTTGCAGAAAGTTATGTATGAGGTATCCTTGATCCATGCCGTGATGTGGGCAAAGGCGTTGGTAGCCTTTGAATCGCTCCCAAGCTTCGTATAAGCTCTCAGCTGCCCCTTGAACGAATGTGTTGATATAATTCTTGGCAAGCTGAGCATTACTCTGAGGGAAGAATCGTGTCATGAACTTCTCTTCTAGTTGTTCCCACGATGCAATAGAATTCGCCGGTTGAGAGTAAAACCAGTCTTGTGCCTTATCTTTCACCGAAAATGGGAAGGCAGCTAGCATGACGTCCTCGTCCGAGACTCCGTCTCCAGTTCTTATAGTTCTGCATAGCATCTTAAAATCAGTAAGATGCTGGTTTGGGTCCTCGGCGGATCTCCCTCTAAACGCTGCGTTACCGAGCATTTGGATGAATGCCGGTAGTAGCTCCACACGAGCGTCTCTTCTAGTGATGCATGACCAGAGCTGTGTGTGCCTAGGGACCGTGTATGATCCATAGGTCATTGCTGGGTGTACTTGTGGCACGTTTGGCATGTTCAATTGTCGACGTTCTGCCATTAGCTCTTCTTCACTCTTGTCTACACACGGTGGCTCGATTACTACCTCGGTTTGGAAATCTAAGTGCACTTGCGTGTTATCAACCGATTGGCTTGCACTAGTTCTCGTTTCTCTCCTTAACTTTCTGAGCATTTTATCAATATCGGGGTCGAAAACTAGATCCGCACTTCCGGTATTTCTCATGCACAAGCTAGCTGCACGAGAAAAAGAAGATAAACACAAAAATCGCGTGAATTCCGAGAAGTAAACGAACTTGACTCTAAACAAACAAACAAACAAAAATACGAAAAATAAACAAACAAGACTCAGGAAAGGACTATGTCTCAATCTAAAAGTTTCCTAACTCTAAAGCCGTAATCAACTCCTCGGCAACGGCGCCAAAAACTTGATGTGCGTTAACTCAAGTAATAAAATACCTAGACTAACGCTTCCGCAAGAATACGGATCGTGTAGCACTAGGGTCGAACACAAGGAATTGATCCAACTCTATAGTTATTAGACTAATGGATAAGACGTGTAAACTGAATAATGGTAGGATTGGGAATGAACTAAGCTAAACTAATTGACGAGATAAACTTATGACTAAGCACCATAGGTATCGAGAGTTGCACAACAATGTAACGAAGTTCTAACAAGATAATTGGTCTTAGATACTATCACGAGTTCAGGGAATTCAAGCTCTCATATAGGAACTGACTGGCGTAGACTTGTCCACTATCTAGCATGCGTATACCAATATATCTATTGCGTATTTCACCTACATAGACGCATTAAGACCGCTATCCTAATCCCTAGACTCAATCGATTGACCTGGCGTAGATTCTAAACCGATTAAACCCTAAATCATGGCTAGGTTCCAAAGTCTAATCCCCTGGCGTAGATTCATTAGACTTCTAATATCATCCATTCGAGTGGCGTACAAGAATGAAAGCATTAAGAACCACCATTCATTAAGAACGAGACTTCGTTACATATTAGCAATACTCTCTAACCCATGGCAGTAGATCTACTCTGACATGAACACAGCAAAAGAAACACAAGAGAATACTAAATTCGACATAGATAGAGAATGAGATTCCTCCCTATTCATAAACCGATGTCTTCAATAGATCCTCCTTGCTCCGATCCTTTGTTCCGTCTTTTCTTCCTTCCTCAATCTTCCTTATTGTCTCTGGATGATCTCCTCTCGAATCTGGTTCAAATCCCCTTTTTCCAGATCTCCTTTCTCATTAATTGGCCGTTCTAAAATCAAGAAGTTGGTTGAGAAAAATGGGGACCCGAGCGGGCACAGCCTCTACCCGCTCGTGCATGCCCTATTCCCGATCGTGTACCCTCATCTAGCCCGTGCGGGCACCCATGCCCGAGCGTGTGGCTTTTAAGCCCGAGTCGGGAAAACCTACGGCGAATTTTGGCAACAATTCGTGCCCGAGCGGGCACTCCTTTTCCACCCGAGCGGGCACACCTTCCCGATCGTGTTCCTTAAGCGCCCGAGTTGTGCAAAGCTACGGAGAGCATGTCCTTAAAATGTTCATGTTCATGAAAAAACAATCAGTACGAAAAAATCAAACATTATCCCCGATTACCATCAAAACAACCAACTATTTGCCATAGAAGGTTGTTTTCCAACTTGATGGATGCAAATTTTGTTAATTACTTTGTTAGTCATCATACCCCCTAACCGGTATTTGTTCAGTTTATACACTGCCATAATCTCTCGTGTTTCTCCTCGTGTCTTCGTTTCCTATACAAAACACAAAATGTAGATGAAATCCTCGAATAAACTCGATAAATGTGTGAAATCTAAGTAATCTACTCAAAACTAGACCTAAGAATCACGTAAATACTACAACGGATTACGTGTTATCAAGAGACATTACTGTATATGAAAAAAACAGAACTCAATAAATATATAACTTTTTTGCGAGTTTTATTTTAGTGTATAATATAACAATTTTTTTCATTGTTTTAGGTGAATTGACGATATTCGTAGAATCATCGACGAAACTAAATTCAATTGATTGATGTGAAGATGATTGTGAAGATTTGGTGTTTTGTTTATTTATATTACGTTTCTTTTCATTTGTGTGCGATTTGAATTTTAGTTTTAGATTATATTTGATGATTATTGGTTTTTTATTAAAATTCTTTTATATATATTTTTACGTAAAAATTTTAGTTTCGGATACGGATATCCGTACATTCGACGGATATTTGTATATCCGAAAACTATTTGTATTTACAAATATCTGAATTTATAAATACAAATACAAATAATAAATATAGATATTCGCCGAATAGAAATATAAGTACAAATAATAAGATATCACAAATATCCGTTATACTTTAAATGATTGTTTTTCTAGTTTGTTTTTCTCTATAAATCACTTTTAGAAACTATGTCATATGCATTTTAATGATGAAAAGAATATCATAAACATAAATCAATAATCATTGATAACATTCTTTTTATGATTACAGGTGAACGCATGATTTTTAACATTGTTTCAGAGTTCAAGTATTTCTTCCATGTTCCACTAATCGTTTTTACGTCGATCCATTTTTTAATCTATTCACAGGGTTTTTTGTATTTTTTTAGTATTAAATATTATATGTCAAATTATAATTGTATGGATATTTTAAATTAATTTAGAAACCAATTAAATCTTACAATATTTAATTCTTTTATAAATTTTTCAGATTTGTATTGAAATATATTTTAACTATTTCTTAAAAAAAATATTTTAGATATGTATGAAAAATTTAAGATAGCAATAAAAAATTTAGCGATAACTACTGTCACTCATATGTTTCTTCCATATTTCTATTTTTAAAAGAAAATGGTTATAATGATTTTGTAACATTTAATATTTTATTAAATATTCATTGTGTTTAGTTTTAAAAATATTTATTCGATGCAAAATTTTTAGATAATATTAAATTTGTTGTATGTATATTGTAAAAAATGAAATATGATGTGCGAGAGTAAAATTATTATATATTATGTGTATTAAATTATGTAATGTAGTGTCGTTAATCAATTTGGAATTACATCGGTGACAGTACGAGAGTTCTTTTCTAATCATCTTAGTTGTTCGTGATCGGATTTCAACTGCTAGTTCATTATAGATTGAAAGCTTTACTAGTTCTTAGATATATTTTAGTATATGCAAATTATACATAATTGAATATTGTATCGCTTAATATCTAACTGAATTGGGAGAACATTAGCGATATATTTGTAGTGCTGAAATACTTCACATCTATCCTCGTGAAAATAATTATTAAATAGAAAAAAATGGAGAAAAGACAAATTTACCCTTAATTTTCGCACGTGAAAAAGCACATGTTACGTTAGTTTTCGAAAAGAAAAACTGTTTCAAAGTTGAGCGCAAGGAACATGAGGAGATTTCAAACTTGAGCGGGATCGCTTTGAAGTTGACAAGAAGGAAAATTCAAGTTGAGACCAAAGAAATTATGAAGTGGCAAGAATCAATAGTGAAAAAGAGAGCATGAGTCAATCTTCAATGGCGTTTGTAAGTGTAAGTAGATCGATTTCTAGGGTTTTGTAGGCTATCGAAAGCAAATTTGTTTGTTGATTTGAAATGGATGTGAGTCTCAATGAGTCGGTTGAGTCTCATGGAGTTGATTGAGTTGGTTGAGTCTCAATGAGTCGGTTGAGTCTCAATGAGTCGGTTGAGTCTCAGTGAATCGGTTGAGTCTTAGTGAGTCGCTTGAGTCGCAAGGGTTGATAGAGTCTCATTGAGTCGTAGGGGTCGTATGAGTTGCATGGGTCGCTTGAGTCGCAAGGGTTGCTTGAGTCTCATTGTGTCGCTTGAGTCGAAGAAGGTCAAAAGTCTCAGTGAGTCGCTTGAGACACATGACCTTCTTCGACTCAAGCGACTCATTGGGTCTCAAGGGTCGATTGAGTCACAAGGGTCGCTTGAGTCTCATTCAGTCGTAAGGGTCACTTGAGTCGCTTGGGTCATTTTAGTACAATGGGTGGCTTACGTCACAAGGATCGCTTGAGCCGTAAGGGCCGCTTCAGTCGCATGGGTCACTTGAGTCGCATGGGTTGCTTGAGTCATATGGGTCGCTTGAGTCGCATGGGTCAATTGAGTCACAAGGATCGCTTGAGTCGGTAGAAATCTAATGTATTCTTAACTTGTCATTTTGCAGGTGCCGCGAAAGCCGAAGTTTCTATATGAATTCAAGCACATGGACAAAATGCCAAAGATCACCATCAAGTGTTATTTTCATTAGACAATAAAGAAGTTGAGAGGAATCTTATATGAATATGAGTTGCATTACTTCACGAAGGAGTCACAATTTAGGCACTTAGTCCATTTCCAATTTGAGTCCACATTGACGAAGGTTCAAATGTCTATCCTACTAAATCACTCCGTTATTGTAGGGGACAAGATAGAGTTATGGTTCGTCGTAAACAGTGTTCATATCCGGTACTCAATAGTAGAGCATGCACTAATTACCAGATTGAACTGCGACCCTATCCCAGATGATGGAAGTCCAAAAGGGGAGATACATTCAGGCTGAAGAAATTTTGTCGTGGAACGGTGACCACCACACAAGTCAGTGAAAAGCTTGTGAAGGCGTAGACTTTCGCCGACTGGACGAGGTTGACAACTTTGATATTGTTAGCGCAAGTTCTGGATCACAAGCCTTCGTCACACAACTTTATTAGCCATGATCTCACTGACATGGTTAATGATTGGAATTTTGTATACACATTTGAGAAGCTTGTGAATAGTTTCCACAAGCACGTTAGTGGGGAATCAATGAAACCAAAATGGAATTATAACGGTTTTATGATCCCACTAATGGTAAGTTGTATATATTATTCGAATAACATGTATGTTTTCGTATTTTTTGTATTCTTATCATTTTGTTTTAGTGTTTCAGTTACTTCCATCGGAAACCATCCTTAGTTTGGGAGAAAATAGATGGTATGTTGATGTTATGGATGTCGATCCATCATGCCAAAAGATGTTCAAGAAGATGGTTAAATCCAATTTTAACCTGAAATATATAGACGTGATGAGACAGATCAGGGATTCTAAGGTAACAATTACACAAGGGTCACAAGGGTAATGAGGGTCATAATGATTATTTTTTGTTTTTCGCAGGATATTCGAAAAATTTTCATGCTGAATACGAAGAGGAAGCTTTACTTTTTGATCTAGAGGATTACGAGGGATGCAACGATCCCAATGTTTAGATATGGATGGAACATCTAAATAGAAATCTGAAGGGTATTTGTTGGGAAGACATCGGTAAGCAAGAACTGCTGACGCGGAAAGCAACTCTTGGTTATAAACAAAAGGGGAAAGGGAAAGGGACTAAGAGGAAAAACAGAGTAGGTGAAAAAGCAATAGAGGTTGTAGATGTTCCACCCATATCTGAAGATGACGAAGAGGATAGATGGGTAGGTGTTGCTGAAGCTGATGAAGAAAGAGAAGGTGATGCTAAAGCTGAAGCTGAAGGAGAAGGTGACAATGAAAGAGAAGAAGTTGCAGTCCCTCTGACACTGGAGTAGAAATTAATAAATGAAATAAAGAAGTTAGAGAAAAGAATTATCAACGCCGTAAGAGACCTTGTAAGAGATGTTGGGTTTCATTTGCCTAATACAAAATTAAGAGGAAAAAATCCCAAAGGCACTGACAAGGAAAAATCAAAGTCTGTCGAGAAAGATGCGAGCACTGGACAACAATCTTCCGACACTATGAGAGATGATGATTTTAATTGCTTCGACGTCCATATCCAGTGTCAAGAAAAGAGCCAAGCAAAGAGCCGGTTGAGTCAGAGGCTAAATATGACTCTAGAGATGGCTCAAAAGAGGATATGGAAAACATATCAAGATTAATAGAAAATCATACATCTGCCACCAACATTCCTATAATTGAATACATTTATGAAAAGGTTACTGTAGTGGTTGCTCGTGTGGAAGTTCCACCAGGTAAGTAATATGGAGTGAAAAAGGCCATTTGAGCCAAAAGGTCGCATGAGTCGGCATGGGTCACAATGGTCTCATAATTCGCAGGGTTGCAAGGGTCTCAAAGTCACGGGGTTGCAAGGGTCGCATGGGTCGAAAGGGTTGCATGGGTCGCATATGTCCCACGGGTCAAATCAATGCAACGAAGGATGAGTCTAATGAATGAAGTAATTTTTATACAGATGCTGCCATTGGTGTTCCTGAGGAGGTTCTTGCCGAGGATACTCTAGTGGGTCCTGTCGAAGAGGTCGCTGCAGAGGAGGTTGCTGCCGAGTATACTCCAGTGGTCCTCTCAAAGAGGTCATCGCTGAGGAGGTTCCTGCCTAGGATACTCCAGTAGGTCCTATCGAAGAGGTCTCCACTGATGTTGGTGCTGAGGGAACTCCAAAAGTTCCTATTAAAAAAATCGAAGTACCACCAAGTAAGTAATATTGGGTCACAAAATGTCGCATGGATCACAAAGATCCCAAGGGTCGCATATGTCTCATGGGTCGCATCAATTTCACAAAAGATGAGTCTAATGAATGAAGTAAGTTTTATGCAGATGTTGTCGTTGCTGTTGCTGAAGAAGTTCCTACCAAGTATACTCCAGTGGGTCCTATCAAAGAGGTCATCGCAGAGGAGGCCATGCCAAGGATACTCCAGTGGGTCCTGTCGAAGAGGTCGCCATTGATGTTGGTGCTAAGGGAACTCTAGCAGTTCTTGTCAAATTTGTCAAAGTACCATAAAGTAAGTAATATTGAGTCACAAAAGGTCATTTCAGTCACAAAGATCACATTGGTCCCATGGGTCGCACGGGTTACAAAAGGTCGCATTGGTTGCATGGGTCATATGGGTCGCTTGGTTTATGAGTGTTTATATTGTATAGCAACCGCATAGGTTTTTTATCACATTTTGGGGACATTTCGATGTTTTGTATGCGATTGTGTGCATATTTCCGCGATATATTGCTTGCAAGCAACAAGCAGGCGAGATTTGAGGAATGACTAGATCGAGCAACAAACGGGCGAGATTTGAGGAATGACTTGGTCAAGCAAGAGATTTGTCCAGATTGGAGGAGAAGAAATGGCTCGGTCAAAGCATCAAAATTGCCGAGATTGGAGGAGCATACTTTAGAAAGCCTACTCTAACTTGAATTAGGGTTTCAGACCTTATTAAATCCGAGCTGCCTCCATTTTGGTCAGAATCTTGAGAACTCCTAAAATATTATTAGCCATAGGAGGATTGGCTAGCAAACCTCTTAAGGATTGATCTTAACCTATCATACACAAGAGAAGACGGAGCAAGAGAAATATGAGGACGCCAGAGACACTAGAAGGCGCATGAAGACATCATTGAGCTTATTCTTTCTCTATCCTTTAATTTCTTTCATGTTGTCATTTAAATTCATGATTGAGTAGTAGGATTCTTCTACAAGAAAGGAGTAGCCCTAGGCTATCCCAGAACCCTTGCATTGATTTCTATCTACGATTGCAATTTCTATCCCCGCTTGATCCTTTGTCTATGAGCTTAATCCTCATGTGATTGTGAAGGCCTATATGTTGCATGATATTAGGGATCCAAATGAAGCAACGAAAGGAAAAACTCGAAATCAGACATATAGGTTTACGACAGTTTAGGTTAAGCCACGAGAGTAGGAAAACCTAGTTTGAGGACTCACAAACGAATCACGAAACTTAATGGGTGTAGACTAGCTTATCAACCATCAAAGTAGGAGGTTTTATAGTTTATGAACGTCTCTAGGCCTTGAAAGAGGATAGTTGATAGATTAGGATCGTTTGCCTTCATGAGTAGCGAATTGATATGCATGATTCTTGGTGCTTAGTTGCGAAACTGTATCCTAGGACGTTTGTTTGATTGGTTTAAGCATCAATTTATTATTCATCATTAGTTTTGTTAAATTCCATCACTATACGAAGTATGACCATCTGGATAGAGAGAATAAACGGTACACTAGCCTAGCAACCTCGTTTAAAACTCCCACAAGCAACACTAGGATTCCCAAAGAATTACGACCTATTGTTTTTCAGCCGACTAATAAGCTCTAACGCTTAGAAAAAACCTAGCCCAAACATGCAAAATCTCACGAAACATGCCAACTTCTTAAGTATCCTAAATTCAGGGTTCATCTCAAAACGTGGCACCGGACAAGTGCCTTGAACGACTCTGACTCACGAAAGCAAAAACAAACTAAAAACTACAAAATCAAAGAGAAAATGAAAGAAAATGAAACAAAATCGCCCGACAAATGTGAGCTGCTCCCCCAGACTTGAATTGAACGGCGTCCTCGACGTGAAGCTCCGATGGAGGGTAAGGGAAGTGAAGTCACGTTTGTGGTGGTATTTTTTTTTTGTGTTTTCTCTTTTTTTAAACGATTAACCGAGTTTTAAACTAAAAACTAAGAAAAATAGAAAACAAACAGTTGGGTTGTCTCCCAGAGAGCGCTTATTTAATGTCTTTAAGCTTTGACATCTCCATTCTTGATGTGTGCGTGACGGGTGGATCAGAAAGGGTAATGGAGTTTCCACTTTCGATCGACTGAGCAACTTAGTAGAGCTTTAGTTGCTGTCCATTAGCTTTGAATGTTCCACTCGTCTCGCTCAAAAGTTCTAATGCTCCATGCGGGAATACCTCTCGTACCTGAAAAGGACCAGACCAACGAGACCGTAGGTTGCCCGAAAAAAACTGATAACACGTAATCCGTTGTAGTTTTTATGTCATTCTTAGGTCTAGTTTTTAGTAGATTTATTAGATTTCATTCATTTATCGTGTTTATTCGAGGACTTCATCTACATTTCGTGTTTTGTGTAGGAAACGAAGATATGAGGCGAAACAGGAGAGATTATGGCAATTTAACCCCGAGAACGTAGTTGAGTGACAAGGTTCAACTTGTGCAAGGCCATGGATTGAAGTGAACACTCAAACACCGAGCGAAAGGAGCGGAAACAACACCTCAAGTCATGCCCGCTCGGGTGGCTTTGCAGTGCCCGCTCGGGCTAATTCATGCCCAGAAATCGCCGAGGTTTGTGCCCGCTCGGGCTGAAGACTTACACGATCGGGCTAGGGTGCCCGCTCGGGCTGAATGTGTGCACCACGGTCGGGCCAGGGCTTGCACGAGCGGGTACAAGCTGTGCCCGCTCGGGTCCTTGGATCTCAACAAACTTTCCTAAGATCTAGAACGGCCAAATCAAGGGAAATCAGATCTATTTAAAGGGGACTCAAGGACGATTCAGGGACAATAGAGGACAGATTTGGAGAGAAGAAGAAGGACGGAACAAGGGATCCGAAGCATGGAGGATCTATTGAAGACATCGGTTGATGAATAGGGAGTCATCTCTTTCTCTATCTATGTTGAATCTAGTTTTCTCTTGTGTTTCGTTTTCTGAGTTCATGTCCAAGTAGATCTATTGCCATAGGTTAGAGAGTATTGCCAACATGTAGTGAAGTCTTGTGCTTAATGAATGGTGGATCTTAATGCTTTCATACTTGTACGCCACTCGATATGAATGAATTCGGTATTTTATCATGTTTTCAGATTTCATGGTTGTTCTTAATGCTTTCATTACTTGTACGCCACTCGAATGAATGATGTTAGAAGTCTAATAAACCAACGCCAGGGCATTAGACTTCGGAACTTAGCCATGATTTAGGGTTTAATCGGTTTAGAATCTACGCCAGGTCAATCGATTGAATCTAGGGATTAGGATAGCGGTCGTAATGCGTCTACCTATGTAAGATGCGCAATGGATACATTGGTATATGCATGCTAGATAGTGGACAAGTCTACGCCAGTCAGTTCCTATAGGAGAGCTTGAATTCCCTGAACTCATGATAGTACCTGAGACCAATTATCTCGTTAGAATTTCGTTACATCGTTGTGCAACTCTTGATACCTATGGTGATTTGTCGGTGAGTCATTCCCATCTTTAATTTAGTTAGTTTTCATTTGCATTCCTTCTACTATTGATTTTATACGTCTTATTCATTAGTCCAATAGCTTATAAGTCGCATCAATTCCTTGTGTTCGACCCTAGTTGCTACACGATCCGTATTCTTGCGGAAGCGTTAGTCTAGGTAATTTATTACTTGAGTCTACACACATCAAGTTTTTGGCGCCGTTGCCGGGGAATTGATCACAATTTTAGGGTTATTATTACTTTTGAATTAAGACATAGTCCTTTCCTGAGTCTTCATTTGTTTTTCGTTTTTCGTTTTATTTCTTATAGAGTAAAAAAAAATAAAAAAAAAAAGAGAATTTTTACATGTCGGAGCTTAATCGAATTTTGTTCTTTATTTTGCGAGGTAATATGAACAACATCAACTTTTGGAGTGCCGATATAGCTGAGATGAACTATCAATTTTTAGAACCTCGTCATATGCTATATAATTCATACCGTCCATCGGAACAATCATGGGAACAAGACGTTTGGGGAAACACCGATGGTGTGCTGAATAGACAATATGAATTTGGGAATTTTCAGCCATGGATGCAACCTCAAATTCAGAATTATCCATCATATGCACCCCCATGTCCGCAACAAGAAGCTAATGCCGAAATTATGTCTATGCTTGCTCAAATCTTACAAGTACAAAAAGATCAAACCAACGAGATTAGAGAGATGCAAGCAATTTATAGAGACATGATTAATGACCAAAGATCTTCGGCAAAGAAGTTGCACAACTCGCTGCAAATACCTCCGAACCACAAGGAGTTCCACCGGGAAGTTTAGAAACAAATCCTCATGAGCGTGACAACGAAATATACCTAAGGAGTTGTAAGACGGTGGATCAGCCTATTCTTCCAACATTTGAAACGGGAGAATCATCTAGGGTAGTAGCGAGAGAGACTAGCAACCTCATAGAGCACAAAGAGGAGGAAGAAGAGCCTAAATATGTCAAACCCGAACCTAGACCTCCTCCTTTGCCGTTCCCACAACGTAAACGCATAAAGACGGTAGATAAGCCAAATCCCTCAATAAGTGACAAAGGAGATGAACCTAATATAGGAGTGGATAAGGCTATGGACATTGATAAGGCTATGACGAAACCCGAGATGGAAGAAGAGTTCAGCTTGGTGGACACACTTGAGCAACCATGTGTTATCGATTTTGTTTTCCCCGACGGAATCTTTGAGAGTTTAGCCGAGGAAGTTTGTGATGAAATTCAGAATACGGATTCCCTAGGTATGAATCTCTTAGCAGCTCGAGAAGATTCATACAAGGTACCAAACGAGCTACTTGCTAATGAAAAGAAAGAGGAATCCACCGAACGAGACTTCCACGCGACACTAGCCAAACGCGGTTCAAATCAGTACACGAACGATCCCGAAATGCCGCGAAGCTATACCCAACGTCCAGCACACAATTGGGACGTTGACAAGAAACCCAAGGTGAAGATGAAGCCTTCACCACATAGGAACTCCACTATTCCGCGTGCCGCGCCTTATCGAACACACTATGCACGCGAGACGCTACGAACGCGACGACGTCGAGGACGTCCACCTAATGCGTAGCATTTGGTCAGGCTCGAGACCTTAAACAAGCGCTTATCGGGAGGCAACCCGGCTGTTTCATTTCTCATTTCATTTTCTTTCGGACTATTCTTTTTTTTTTTGTTGTTGTACTTGTTGGGGGCGTATTCTTCTTTTTTTAGTGTGTGAATATTTTTTTCAGGTGCTTCTATATCCACATCATCCTTGTGGAGGAGACACAAAAAACGGGGTGTAGGAAGTTACACAAGGTGCACATGTTCCAACTCTTTTGTTCCCGTTGTTTTGTTTGGTATATGATTTTCAGGACGGTGTTTCA
>CM071864.1:12455427-12476257 GCA_036759665.1 Gynandropsis gynandra
AGTCTAATAAATCAACGCCAGGGCATTAGACTTTGGAACTTAGCCATGATTTAGGGTTTAGCCGGTTTTGAATCTACGCCAGGTCAATCGGTTGAATCTAGGGATTAGGATAGCGGTCGTAATGCGTCTATCCATGTAAGATGCGCAATGGATACATTGGTATATGCATGCTAGATAGTGGACAAGTCTACGCCAGTCAGTTCCTATAGGAGAGCTTGAATTCCCTGAACTCATGATAGTATCTAAGACCAATTATCTCGTTAGAACTTCGTTACATCGTTGTGCAACTCTTGATACCTATGGTGATTTGTCGCTGAGTTATCCCTATCTTAGGTTTAGTTTGCATTTGCATTTGCATTCCATCTACCATTTGATTCATCGCGTCTTATTCATTAGTCTAATAGCTTATAAGCCGCATCAATTCCTTGTGTTCGACCCTAGTTGCTACACGATCCGTATTCTTGCGGAAGCGTTAGTCTAGGTAATTTATTACTTGAGTCTACGCACATCAAAAACCTTGGACGAGAATTGAAAAGTAGAACTAAGTCATCTAGTTGAAAGTCATGAGGTAGGATCTTTTTGTCGTGCCATCCTTTAGTCACTGCATCTTTCTTTGGCACATCATGCTCGGGATTCATTCGTTCGCTGCTCAAGGTTGTAGAAATGGTATCTGCATCGAAATGTCTTATGACGTCTTTTTCCATTACCTCTTGCAACTGTGGGTGCAGCCTCCTTTAAGTTTTGGTGGAAGGTTCATGGCTGTCTTCCGTATAATTTTTGTGCATACATATTAAAGAGCTGACTCTCCTACGCTTCTTTACGCGAGTGGGTGACTTTGTCATCTCATCTGCACTCAAGTTAGCATTCATAACAACAGGATATATTTTATTGCAGTCAACGTACTCATACCGAAAAGAAGACGGAGGTGGGTCGGGCTCAAGTTCGAGCGTCTTCTCCAATGCGAAACCAGCGTGTGTTTCGTGTGGTATCTCCTCACATTAGGCGTCTCCTAGTGCTTCAATAGCACTCATGAATTTCGTGTACATCTCAGCTCCTTCGTTTGTAAATCATGCATCTTTGCAAACTCGTGTTAAGCATCGCATAAGAGGATCAGAAACACTTACTTGATCAAGCGTGTCTTTCGCTAACTCGTCCAGCGAATCGACTCTAAAGCAAGACTCCTTGAATGACGGTCCGTTCATGGGGCTGGACAAATTGAACTCTATCGTCTCATCTCTGACACGTAAGGAAAGTTTTCCTTGTTGTACGTCTATCATGGCACCTGCAGCAGCTAGGAACGTTCTACCAAGAATAATAGGTATCCTAGCATCTTCCTTTATTTCAAGTACAACAAAATCAATGGGAATAAAAAGATTACCTACCTTGGTGGGAACGTTTTCCACAATTCCCACCGGATATCTTAACGAATGATCCGCGAGGCTTAGACACATCTTTGTAGGTTTGAGATTCCCGAAGTCCATCCGCTTGAAAACCGAGTGTGGTATGATGCTCACGATTGCTCCTAAATCACACAAAGCATTGTCAATGTAAATATTACCTATTGTGCAAGGAATGGAGAAGCTTCCGGGGTCCTTCAATTTTGGGGGCAGCTTGTTTTGAAGGATAGCGCTGCATTCCTTGGTGAGTGCTAACGTTTCGTTCTCTTCGATATGCCTCTCTTTGGAAAGAACCTCTTTGATGAGTTTGGCGTGATTGGGCATCTTTTGGAGGGCTTCCACAAATGGGATGTTGATGTCAAGCTTCTTGAGACCCTCTACAAATCTGCCCACTCTCTCTTCGTTCTTGCTGCTCACCAATCGTTGAGGAAATGGTATAGGAGGTTTGTACGCCGTTGGAGCAACATATGGTTTATCCAAATCTGGTTCAACTCCTTCAATAAACGCGATGGTACCTTTGTCTTTTCTCATGGACGTACCAGCAGCTTGCTCTTGCTCTTTGGAGGGCGAATGCTCGATCATACCAGTGCAGCACACAGAAATATAGCGTTAACGTACTCTCTCGGATTTAACTCTGGTTTACCGGGAAGCTGTCCGGGATTCCGAGAGGATGAGGCAGCCTGTTGTGCTACGGAGTTCTCTAAAATCTTCAAATGCTTGCTCAAGGATTCCACCTCAGTTTTGAACTCGCTAAGCGCTGTCCCCACATCAGCATACGAACACTCCACTATCATCGGCAAAATGCAGAAAATTTTAATGCGATAAGCTAACATGAGTGCATCGTGCATCAAATAATAAGTTTCATTCGATGGTTCATGACTAAGCGATGGATCGAGACTATCTCTCTACGTCCTAAGGGCACGCGAGACGACACATTTAACTACTATGCTGCAGTATCCACAAGAGCCACATCAGTAACCCAATGAGGTAGCCAGGGTCTAAGTAGAGGTTAGATATCTTTAACTTCGACATCCTAAAAACCGAGTATGCTAGCTCAAAAAGTTAATTCCTTTTAATTGATTTGTACTAAGTCTGAAGTCTTGCTCGGTGGGGAGAGTCACATGTTACTTTCTTGATTTATTTCTTTTATATACTTACTCATGGATGGCCTCGATGACTCAAGGATTAAAGCACGACTAATATAGATCGAATTAGCTTGCAATTCATGGGATGATCGTTTTTGGCATGTATCGAATATGTCTTAGGTGAAAGGGGGATTTGAGGTTTCATTCTCTCCGGTTACATTGCACGTTTAGGTTTGCTTAGGGACAAGCAAACATTCAAGTCTGGGGATTTTGATTAGTGTTTATATTGCATAACAAACACATAGTTTTTTTTAATCACATTTTGAGGACATTTTGATATTTTGTATGCGATTTTGTGCATATTTCCGCGATATATTCCTTGCAAGTTCCTTTTGTGATTTAATGTAGAAATGAAAAATATATAGAGTAAAAAGGCCATATAGATCGATTGCGGTGGAAACATGAGGCTAAACGGGACAAGATATGTTGAAGAAATGACTCGTTCAAGCAACAAGCGGGGAAGATTTGAGGAATGACTCGGTCAAGCAACAAACGGGCGAGATTTTAGGAATGACTCGGTCAAGCAAGAGATTTGTCCAGATTGGAGGATAAGAAATTACTCAGTTAAAGCAACAAAGTGACCGACATTGGAGGATCCGACTTTAGAAAGCCTACTTCAACTCGGATTAGGGTTTCAGATCCTATTAAATCCGAGCTGCCTCCTTTTTGGTCAGCACGTTGAGAAGTCCAAAAAATAATATTATCCATAGGAGAATTTTCCATTAAACCACCTAAGGATAGATCTTACCCTATCACACACAAGAGAAGACGAAGCAAGAGAAATCCGAGGACGCCGGAGACACGAGAAGGCGCATGAAGACATCATTGAGCTTATTCTTTCTCTATCATTTTATTTCTGTCATGTTGTCATTTGAATTCATGATTGAGTAGTAGGATTGTTCTAGAAGAATGGAGTAGCTCTAGGCTATCACAGAACCCTTGCATTGATTTCTATCCACAATTGCAATTTCTATCCTCGTTTGATCCTTTGTCTATGCGCTTAATCCTCATGTGATTGTGAAGGCTAAAATGTTGCATGATATTAGGGATCAGAGTGAAGTAGCAAAAGGAGAAACTGGAAACCAGACATATAGATTTACGATAGTTTAGGTTAAGCCACGAGAGAAGGAAAACCTAGATTGAGGACTCAAAAACGAATCACGAAACTTAATGGGTGTAAACTAACTTATCAAGCACGAAAGTACGAGGTTTGATAGTTTATACACATCTCTAGGACTTGAAATAGGATAATTGATAGATTAGGATTGTTTGCCTTCAAATTGGATAGGAGAAGCATGAGTAGCCCGTTGATATGCATGATTCTTGGTGCTTAGGTTGTGATAAGCATCAATTTATTATTCGTCATTAGTTTAGTTTAATTCCATCACTATTTATTCGATTTGCAAGCTTTGATTATATTGTTTTAGTTGTGTCGTGTTGCTGGTCCCTGTGGGATCGGCACCTAGATTCTAAACTACACATGTCTCGTGCACTTGCAGAGTAGGTTTAGGTTTATTTAACTTGAACACGCATCAATTTTTTGGCGCCGTTGCCGGGGACTTGTCAACACACTAGGCTTAGACATATGATCACGCTTGTATTTCTTTTCTTTTATTTATTTTTCGTTTTTACACACTGTTTCTGAAAATTTGTTTTTTCAGCCGCATGCTTAGATCCCGAGGACCTATAAGTCAAATTGAAATTGATCTAGAGATCGAAAAAAACTTATAGGAAGCTTAAGAAAGAAAAGGCTCGGGAGAATGCTAAGACACCGGCACAAAGAGAAGCAATGGAAGGACACGCTGGAGATAAAACCATGGATGAAAGACAATAATGATTGATCGTGATGGATAAATGTCAAACCAATCGGGACCACAAGCTGCATGTTCGCTGAAAGACTACGTGATTCCCAATCTTAACAATGTCCAAACTGCGATTCGAAGACCTGCTGTAGGTCGATAAAGATTTGATATCAAGCCCGCCATGATTTCAATGGTGAAACACAATCAATTCATGAGCTTACAAACGAGGATCCACACCAACAATTGACGGAATTTCTGGAGTTATGTGACACATTCAAGGTCAACGATGTGCCTCTCAATGCGATATTCCACGCATGTTCCCTTTTTCACTTGGAGGCCGTGCGAAGTCGTGGTTGCAGTCCTTGCCTCCCGGTTCCATCAAAACTTGGGACCACCTTTGCAGCGTATTCCTTGCGAGATTCTTCCGTCCAAGCAAGACGATTCAATTTAGAAGGGAGATCACTGCCTTCCGATGTAGAGAAAGAGAATCGTTATTCGAGGCATGGGATATATTCAAGGAGTTGCTACACTTGTGCCCTCACCATGGGCTTGAGCAATGGTTTGTCCTACAATCGTTCTACAACGGAGTAAACAATGAGCGCAAGATGACACTGTACATGTCTGCTGGAGGATCGTTTATGGACAAGAGCGTCACCGAAGCATTTGAGCTCATAGACAGTCTCGTCATGAACCACACTATATGGTCCGTCCCACGGTCACTATCGAAGAGAACCGAGGGTCTCTACGAGGTTTACAAAAGATCCGTTTGAAATGCTAATGCTTTATTTTGCTCTAACTATGGTGATGCGAAGATGTAGGTGAAGAACCTGCAGAAGAAGTGGTTCAAGAACTTGCAGAAAAGGTGGTTCAAGAATCCGTAAAAAAGGTGGTTCAAGAACCAAGAGAATAGGTGGTTCAAGAACCCACATAAGAGGTGGTTCAAGAACCCGCAAAAAAGGTGGTTCAAGAACCTGCAGGGAATCGAAATTTTGTGTGAGAGCCCAAGGGATCAGAAAAGGGCAAGATAATCTGAGAGTGTTCGTTCTTTGTCGCTAGTGGTATAAAATTGACTACTCTATATAGATTTATGATGAAATGACGAAATCCCCCATACGAAAATCATGGTCCTTGGAGAAATCTTTCCATCAACCAATGAATCTAGATCCATCAACCTTGCCTTCCTATGTTTTGTAAGACATATCCGATTTAAGTGTTGTCATGTTATTATCCCTCGTTTTCCCGTCAATATGTTCATCAAAGAACTTCCTCAGAATGTCTTGTAACAAAAAAGGGAAAGAATCAAATGTGTACATTCTCTACATGTAACATACCGACGGAGAGATAGATGAAGAAGATTACAAGTTAGTACTCCAGATAGCTCGGAAGAATGATTTGGACGAAATGAGGGAAATGTGGCATTTTTGAAGTCAGGAGATTGTGAGTGTTAGAGCAAAAGATGGGTGGAAGATTATGAGAGTTAAAGTGAGAGTGTGTCGTTATTCGAAAAAAGGGAACGACTGATTGACCCTGACATCGAATCGACGGAAGAGAAAGGTTGTGACTAACTTTGACCACATAGTTATGTTTTTTGAAATTCTGGTGAAACGTTCAGCGTAAATTTTGGTGGAAATAACAAATTTACAACGCCAAACTAATTTATGGATCGCATGGGTCACATGGTGAAAATAGTACATTTT
Organism: Gynandropsis gynandra; assembly: GCA_036759665.1. Lineage (NCBI taxonomy): Eukaryota > Viridiplantae > Streptophyta > Magnoliopsida > Brassicales > Cleomaceae > Gynandropsis > Gynandropsis gynandra. The sequence continues at coordinate 12,461,469 of CM071864.1, forward strand.
CAGCGTCGCATGCGTCGCTTAGTCGCATGGGTTGCAGTATGAAAATAATACATTTACAGTGTTGCATGGGTTACTTGGTCGCATATATAGATCAATAGATGCGAACTCCAAGAACTAATGGATTTAAAAGGATAAAAGGACAAAAACCAATCAAAATAATACATTTACAACGTCAAACTAATTAATACCAACTGAGGGTCGCATGGGTTGCATGGGTCGCTTGGTCGCATATATGGATCAATAGATGCTAACTCAACGAATTTATGTATTTAAAAGGATAAAAGGAAAAAGACCAATCACAATAATACATTTACAATGTCAAACTAATTAATGCCAATTTAGGGTCGCATGGATCGCATGGGTCGCTTGGTCGCATATATGGATCAATAGATGCTAACTCGATGAATTTATGGATTTATAAGGATTAAGTGACAAAAAATCAATCAAAATAATACATTGACAACGTCAAACTAATGAATGCCAATAGAGGGTCGCATGGGTCACTTGGTCACATATATGGATCAATAGATGCTAACTCAAAGAGTTTATAGATTTATGATCATCTCGTTTCCGTACACATTTCTCGAATGATTTTAGATATGTTTATGATGATAGCTGCAATGTTTACGTGTAATTTTGTATCACTTTTACTTGTTTTCGTGTTTCCATGTTCTTACATGTTTTAATGCGTATTTGGTTTGTTTTTTATGAGGGCATCACAATAAATCAAGCTTCGAACAGACGGGTTAAACGGGCAAGACAATGGCCTTGGAGGGGAAGCAGATCACGCGGATCAGGCTGACATTAGCATGGGTTGGGCAGGCGACGACACGGACCGGGCAGGATCTGCACGGATAGACGGGACATCCGGGCAAAATATGCATTTGGAAAGCCGAGAGAATTTCACGGATCGGACAGAGCTCAACACGGACCGAGCAAGGGTTAACACAGATCGTGCTGAAACTAAGATGGACCGGGCAGTACTGCGTCTGAACCGAGAATCACAGAATATGTGGGATGCTCACGAGGACACATCGAAACCTAGACCATTCTAACCAGCACTTGAAGATCTTTCAGATGAGTATCGGACAACCGCCAGAACGTCACTTTTTCGGCGACATTCCGACGACTTTTCAGACGAGACCTCGAGTGCACACGTAGAGCCAACTTTCGAGATTTCAAGCATGGTAAAGGGGCCTTGGAATAGATCCAAGACCAAGAGGCTACAAGAGAAGGTTCAAGACATCTTAGAAGCCCAAGAGATTGAAGAGCAAGATCATTTGAAGGGTTTAGAGCCTCACAAGCCCATGGACCACACAAAGACCCATCAAGAGGAAATTTCATGGATTTATGTCATTAAAATTCACATTTGAATTCAAATTGTACAGAGAACACCTATCATTTATGGCTTATTTCGTGCATAGTCTTTTGGAATTGAATCTAGGAAAATTAGGGATCAACAAGAGACTTAGGTGTGTGAATAGGAGTGTAATGTGGGGGGATTTTTCTTTGGCCTTTTTCCTTTAAAAAGGCACACATGAATAAACACATGAACAAGTTATTTTCGAACAAAATACAGATCATAACGAGCTTAGCTCATTGTTCTTGAGATTGAGAGATTCATATCACACAAATCGATCCAGTCTGGGACTTGCTCGACTTGACTTATGAAGTTACGAACCACGGTTGATTGTGGCGTCTTCTATCGTCTGGAGAGTTCTAGAGGTGCATATGCTCAAGGGTTTTGGAAGGGCTCACTGAGATTTGGGCCAACGTTCTTCAGCATGTATCCATCAATGGGTTCAAAGGCATTCATCCGCACAACCGAGTGAAACGCACGATCCAGCCTCGCATCAGTTGGTATCAGAGCCACGTTTTCACACGGTTGTATCTATTCAAGTTTCTTAGTTCACGTCGTTTCTTATTCAGCATTGTTGAGCCTTGGACTGAGGAGGTTTTCATTAACTGATTCAGTCCATAAAGTCCCTATCCATTTCGGTTTATACGTAACTAGTTCGTCCATCGATCTAGTTTTTTCTTGCTCATTCTATTTCTAAAGGAATTGGTTGTTCTCCCTCTTGTGGGTTCAACCAAGGAGTCATTTAGGGTTTAGATTGAAAAAACGGCCAGAGAGCCTAAGAAAAACAAAGAAAAAAGAAAGAAAACTAAAGTGGAATCAAAGAGCCCGAAGGGCCACTCCTTAGAGGCTGAACCAAGGTGACACCATCCTAAGTTCATAATCAAAAGGGCAGCTCTACACACGAGAAACTCACCACACATGCGGCAAAGCACTTGGACACAGACGATGAACACCTTTTGAAAATGCGAGTTCGAAGATCAGGAGTCCTAAGGAACCTGAGATCATTCCACTAATGGAGCTCAAAGGAACCTAGTAGACCTCACAATCATCAGGCACTAAGCTTGAGAAGAAGGTTGAGTGATTACCTTCGCTTGTTTCGTTTGTGCGTAGGTTTATTCTGAATTTGTTTTGTGTGAGTACTAACTTGTTTTGATATCATTTCCTTTGATTCATCATGCCCAACGAGAGCAAAGTATTAGTGAACAGAGCACCGGAGCCTCAAAGGACACGAGAGGAGTTTCAAGCTCTCCAAGAGAAAATCCCAAATCTCACGCATCTCCTCACGGCTCAACAACAACAACTGCGGTTCGAGAGGGGAGAACCGGCTCATCCAAAGCCCAAGCTTGATCAAGTCGGGCCTGATATACCACCTAGGGGAGGCCAAGGACCACATCCTAGATCCGACCTAGAAGAAGATGAAGATCACAACGCAAACATGCGTTTTGGCCGACACGGCAAGAGAGGCGCAAACAGACCCTCCGATGACAAAGATGATCTACCCTTCATGGCAAGACGAAGGCAAGAGAGAACAGAACCACAAAGAGACTTCCATGACCATGACAACGGTGGTGTGGGAGTGGATATTCCCATGTTCACCGGGGGTACCGATTCGGAGGCATACTTGGAGTGGGAAAGGCGCACGGAGATGGTGTTTGATCTCCATGAGTACACCGAGCAACGAAAGATCAAACAAGCCACTACTAAATTTAGTGACTACACGTTGATTTGGTGGGATCAACTCATCCATTTCAGAAAGATGAACGGCGACCAACCGGTCAACACATTGTGGCAATTCAAGCAAATCATGAGAAACCGGTACGTACCTTCATATTTTTATGAAGAAGTACGTAACAATCTGAAATTCCTTGTGCAGGGATCCTTATCTGTGGAGTATTACTACAAGGAGATGCAAAAGTTGATGGTGAGGGCGCAAACTCAAGAGGAAAAGCGGAACACCATGGACTATTTCCAACCTGGGCTCAACATCAATAGTTTGGAGCAAGTGGAGCCACATCGGTGCCAAACGCTCAACGAACTGTTGGATCTCGCCATATTATATGAGAGACAACCACTGAGGCGGTCGAGGCACCAACGGTACGGAGGAAGCAGCTCAAACACACGGCAAAATTTTTCACAGACCAGTCGCCCGGACCAAGCAGACAGCCGCTCGGACCGAGCAATTTGGAGACCTGATCGAGCAGAGCACCGACCCGCACACACATACGTAAGCCTGGACTAGGAACCACCCAACACGGACCGAGCACAACAGTTAGAACAATGACTCGGGCAGAATTCGAGGTGAAGCAACCGAGCATCGAGGCTCGATCTCAGACCCGACTTCCAACAGACCAAGAGAGGGGAACACAGGCCCGACTTGTTTTCGGTGTTCCGGACGAGGGCATTACGCGCGAGATTGCCCAAACGGACATTCTATTGTCATTCTTGAAAACGGAGATATTGAGTCTGATCATTCATCTGATAGAGAGCAAGAAGCAGAGGAGATGAGCTCAGAGGAGGAGATAGACGAGGATCCAACACTTGGAAGGCTCTTGGTGACACGATGGGCCCTTAGCACACAACCAAAGAACGACGCGGCCGAACAATAGGAGCACATCTTCCACATCCGAGGCCACATCCACGACAAGATATGCACCATCATCATCGACAGTGGGAGTTGTACCAACATCGTGAGCACAATTTTAGTGGTGAAGATCGGACTCCCCACCCTCAAGCATCTGAAACCATACACGCTCCAATGGCTCAACGATAGCGAAGAGATGAGGGTCACCAAGCAAGTTCGGGTACCGTTTCGGATTGGAAGATACGAGGATGAAATCCACTACGATGTGTTACCCATGCAAGCAAGTCACCTCTTGCTTGGTCGTCCGTGGCAGTACGATGCAAAGGCGCAACATGTTGGCTACACCAACCGATATTCCATCCAACACATGGGCAAGAAGATCAACGTACTGCCGTTGTCGCCGAAGCAAGCCTACGAAGATCATCTTCACATCGTGCAGCAAGCTAAGAAGGTTGAAGAACCCAACAAGTCGCTTATCATCACCAAGGGTTCCAAGAAGGCATTGCTCGCAAACTGGCCGATGGTTCTCGTATAGTATAAGGAGACATTATTGAATGAAGAGACTACTAGCGCTTTACCGCAATCTATTGTTCATGTTTTGCAAGAATTTGGTGACATCTTTCTTGAGGAGATACCGCACGGATTTCCACCGGTGCGAGGCATTGAGCACCAGATCGACTTTGTGCTGGGAGCATCCATTCCATACAAGCTGACATATCAAACCAACCCGGAGGAGACAAAGGAACTTCAGAGGCAAGTAGAGGAGCTCGTGGATAAGGGATATGTATAGGAGAGCATGTCACCTTGCGTCGTTCTTGTCATCCTCATGCCCAAGAAAGACGATTCGTGGCGAATGTGCGTTAAGTATCGCCACCCCATTCCTCGGTTAGATGATATGCTAGATGAATTTCATGGTTCTTGCATGTTCTCTAAGATAGATCTTAAGAGCGGATACCACCAAAATAGGATGAAAGAGGGAGATTTGAATGAAAAACCGCCTTTAAGACCAAGCATAGATTGTATGAATGGCTAGTGATGCCTTTTGGTTTAACTAATTGACGCAATACCGATTTGAACGAACGCTCTAGACTAGGTTAGGAATGGATAGGCCTTGCTGCAATGGATTGCACAAGGGATGTGGAACGAGTGGTCACACGAGAGTTGCGGAAGGCTCTCGATTCACCACTGCGTCTCCGATGGATGTTATGCACCAAAGAAGAACGAACAAGATGTTGGATATTACACACCAAAGAATTTGCTGGATATTACACACCAACAAGAGGATTTCACAACGAAAAATCAAGATGAAATTCAAAAATTTCAAGTTTCATGTTTACAAGAGGGTGGCCGGCCATATTAAGGAAAACAAGGCCATGCAAACTTAAATTCAACAATAAATGTAGGTCTTCATGCAAGACCACTAATAAATGCATTGAAAATACAAAAAAGGACATTAAGACAAGCTTTGTAAATCGTGTTTATTGGAGTGCAAACTTGTCTTGGAGCCCTCGAGTTATTAATTAGGTTGCGGGAAAAGTGACACGTGACCTCGTTCAAAACCCGTCGTCAGAAAACCCCGTGGGACAAAACCAACGAAGGGAAAAGAGTACACGCGGGTCACTTACCTAATTAATAACCGTTGCGGGGCAGGCTTTGGCTTGGATAACATTTTGTAGGATCGTGACTTCACGTGGACTTGAATAATCTTCGTGAACATGGACGGCCACGAGAATCCCGATAATTGCGTCCTTAAGCTTCGCAGCCTTAGCTTGGGTCACGAGACCAGCTGGTAAGGCCAAAGCCTCCTCCTCCTTAGCCCTAGCTCGGGTCACGGGACCATCATCCTTCGGTCTGGTCCCATCTCGACTTGCGCTGTCCGACTCTTCTTCGCGCTGGAGGTCGCGTCCTCTTCTACGTTATTGGTCGCGTCCTCGACATCATCCGGGATCATATCATGCCCCCTACTTGAAAAGGATTTGCCCTCAAATCCGCTTGATATGCGACAAAAGGAACCAAGTCAGTAACATTAAAATTAGAACTCACATTGTACTTACCTCACAAATCGAGTTGGTAGGCGTTGTTGCTGATCTTCTTGGTCACTGGGAATGGGCCGTTGATTCAGAGCATTAATTTGGACTTCCGCTCGTTCGGGAATCGTTCGTTTCGTAGGTGAATCCAAACTTGGTCACTGGGCTTGAGAGTCAACTTCTTCCGTCCTTTGTTTGCTTGTTTCACATAGAGCTTGGTCTTCTCCTCTATGTTTTTCCTCGCCTTCTCATGAATCTGTTTGACCATCTTGGCCTTTCTTTCTCTGTCCAGGCTAACTTGATTACTCGATGGCAAAGGCATCAGATCCAGTAGGGAAGCAGGATTGAACCCGTATACATTTTCAAAAGGAGAGAATTTCGAAGCAGAATGTACGGCATGGTTGTAAGCAAATTCAGCATGTGCCCAAGTTTTAAAATTCTTCCTAAAAATTGCACGCAATAAGGTTCCTAGGGTTCGATTAACTACTTCGGTTTGACCATCGGTTTGTGGATGACAAGTCGTAGAGAATAACAGTTTCGTCCCTAACTTGGACCACAAGGTCTTCCAAAAATAGCTAAGAAATTTGGTATCCCTATTAGATACTATTGTGCTAGGCATGCCATGCAAACATACTACCTCTTTAAAGAAAAGTTCAGCTACATGCAATGCATCATCCGACTTTTGACATGGTATGAAATGTGCCATTTTCGAGAATCTTTCTACCACCACAAAATTTTAATCCTTACCGGTTTTAGTCCTAGGCAACCCAATCACAAAGTCCATAGATATATTAGTCCAATGGTGAGTTGGGATAGGAAGAGGGGTATATAAACCGTGAGACTGAACCTTAGATTTAGCATGTTTACATGCGACACATCGCTCGCAAATACGTTCCACGTCCCTCTTCATATGTGGCCAGTAGAAGTGATCCTGCAATATTTTTAGAGTCTTTGCAACTCCTAAATGGCCCATAAGTCCACCTTCGTGGGCTTCTCTAACAAACAACTCTCTCATAGAGCAGTTTGGAAGACATAAACGATTATGATAAATAAATAATTATCATGCCTATAGTAGTGTCCTAAAGCAAATTTCTCACTATTCTTGTAAGCTTCTCTAAATTCTAGGTCGGATGCATATAATTCTTTGATTTGTTCAAAACCTAGGAGTTTAGCATCTAAAGTATTCAACAATGCGAACCTTCGGGATAGGGCATCAGCCACTACGTTCTTCTTACCTTGCTTTTATTTCATGACGTAAAGAAAAGTTTCGATGAATTCCATCCACCTCGCATGTCTCTTGCTTTGTTTGTTTTGACCCTTCAAGTATTTGAGCGATTCATGGTCCGTGTGTATCTCAAACTCCTTTGGCCACAGGTAATGTTGCCAAGTTTGCAACGCCCTCACGAGTGCATATAGTTCTTTGTCGTAGGTGGCGTATTTGAGAGTTGCACATCCGAGTTTCTCGCTGAAGTAGACAATCAGCTTTCTATCCTGCATTAAGACTGTGCCAATTCCTACACCAGATGCATCACACTCAATTTCTAACGTTAAAAGAAAACCGGGTAATAAGTAAAGGAGCATTAAATAGTTTTTTATTTCAGCGTTTGAAACGCTGTCTCTTGCGCTTCTCCCCACTTGAATCCCATGTTTGTCTTAATGATTTCAGTAAGAGGGTGGCCAAGGTGCTGAAGTCCTTTACGAATCGCTGGTAAAAACCTGCGAGTCCATGGAAGCTTCGGACTTCCCCGGCGGTCTTTGGGCTCGACCATTCCCGAATGGCTTTAACCTTCTCTTCGTCGACCTTCACGACATCTGCACTTACTACAAAACCTAGAAATACGACGTTTTCCGTACAAAAGGTACATTTCTTTAAGTTGGCATACAACTCTTCTTTCGTAAGTACCTTCAACACTAATTCTAGGTGGCCTAAGTGTTCTTCCAAGCTCTTACTATAAATCAAAATATCGTCAAAGTAGAGTACCACGAATCTACCTATATAATCCCTAAGCACTTGGTTCACTAAACGCATGAAGGTACTAGGTGCGTTCGACAATCCAAAGGGCATAACTAACCACTCATACAATCCGTGCTTAGTTTTAAACGCCGTTTTCCACTCATCACCTTCCTTCATCCTCATTTGATGATAACCACTTTTAAGATCAATCTTTGAAAATATCCTACTTCCATGCAATTCGTCTAACATATCATCTAGCCTAGGAATATGATGTCAATACTTCACCGTAATGTTGTTTATTGCGCGACAATCAACACACATGCGCCAGCTGCCATCTTTCTTTGGCACGAGTAACATGGGTACGGCGCACGAACTCATACTTTCACGAATGTGTCCCTTGGCCATGAGCTCCTCCACTTCCCTTTGCAGCTCCTTAGTCTCCACGGGATTGGTTCGGTAGGCTGGCCGATTTGGCCACGTGGCTCCAGGAACGAAATCGAATTGATGTTCGATACCACATATTGGTGGCAATCCGGTGTGGTTCTCTTCAGGAAAGACATCTCCGTATTCCTGCAATAAAGTAGAGATCTCACTCGGCAGCACCGGTGCTAGGTTAGTTAAGCTCAAGAGAGCTTCTTTATAAACAAATAACAATACGGACTGATTCAAATTAAGATATTTCTTGATCTCGCCCGATCTCGCATAAAAATTTGACGATCTAAGTTCTAGCGCGCTTTGTTTCTTCAAATGCAATTGGTCTTGCAGCACTTCCTTAGGCACCAAAGGAACCAAGACGGTCTTCCTACCATTATACTCAAAGTACTGTTTAATTGGTATAACCGTCGTGTTTTAGCTTGCAATCCGATTGCCATGGTCTACCGAGTAGAATATGGCTCGCATCCATTGGCAGCACATCGCACAAAATCTCGTCTTCATATTTGCCTATGGAAATGGGCACGGCCATTTGGTTCGTCACCTTCATCTCGCCATTTTCATTCAGAAATTGAAGCTTATATGGCTTCGGATGTTTTTAGTCTTTCGATCCAAGCTTTCGGACCATAGTAGCGCTTGCAACATTTGTGCAACTTCCTCCATCGATGATAACGCTACATACTTTTCCATGAACAAGGCAGCGGGTCTGGAACAGATTTTCTCGCTGTTCTTGCTCGTCACCCTTAGGTTGTACATTCAGAGAACACCATGTGACCAGCAACTCGCCCGTGGCCGGTTCCTCCTCACGCGTCTCGTCCGACAGTTCGGCCGCTTCGTCCTCGGACTCAAACTAACCATCGTCACGAAGGATCATGACTTTCTTGTTCGTGCACTCACTGGCGTAGTGTCCTCTCCCATGACACTTGTAGCACTTCACGTCTCAAGCCCTAGATGTCATCACCTCAACCTTTCCTTTGTCCCGCGGTGCTGCTGGACCGAACTTCATTGCGTCTCGGCTTGCTGGGTTCGCCTTGGACGCGTCGCGGCCCGCTGGAACCGTGCTGTCCTTCCTTGGATAGCTCGGTTTCTCATCCCGTTGTTGGCCATATTTTCTAGCCCCATAGGCCGAGCATGGATTCCTTCACCGCTGGAGTTGTTGCTCGATGAGGATCGCTTTGTGAAGCATTTTCTCGACCTCCACGTAGTGTTGCATTTCGAGATTGTCTTGGATGTCTAGGTTTACTCCTCCAAAGAACCGAGACATTGTCGTCTCTCTATCCTCCGTAAGGTCAGTCCACAACATGAGCAACTCCATTTCTTGGAAATACTCCTCCACGGAACGACTTCCTTGGGTGAGCTTCCTTAACCGCCGATGCACCTCTCAGTGGTGGTGGCTTGGCATGAACCTCTTGCGCATTATTGTTTTCATTTCCAGCCAAGTCGCTACTGGTTCTTCGCTGTTTCTCTGCCTAGAAATCGTGAGTTGATCCCACCAACTCAAGGCATAGTCGTAGAACTCCGTGGCCACCACCCTAACCTTCTTGGCCTCGGGGTAGGTTTGACAACCAAAAACGAGCTCCACCTTTTTCTCCCACTCTAGGTATGCGTCCGGGTCGGCTTTACCATGGAACACCGTAATCTTCAGCTTGAGACCAGCGAGGTCATCCCTCGGGTCGTCTCGTCGTTCCCTTGGCGCACACTGCGGTCGGTAACTACTTCAGGACGAGGATGAACTGCCTCGTTCGTAATAGTTGCTGTCCTCCTCATGATGGTTACTTTCACATTGCTGGAAACCATGAGCGTCTCTCGGTCAGGTTGGATGTTCGGGCTGAAACTCCTCCATCTTGTTGGTGATACTTTGCTCCAAACGAGCCGCGAGAGCCTCAATTAAACTCTCGTTCACCAAGCTGTTCTCGGCGCCTATTTCCCCATGTTGTCCTACGGTTCTTTGTGTATACCTACTCATGAGTTCCTGCACACGAACATACGGAGCAGTCACAAGCGGGAAACAAAAAAAATACCACGACAAGTAGACACGTATAACAAGACCCGTAACCGTATGAAATGGATTTTTTTATTTTTTTGTAACGTTATACCCTAGCTATGACCAAAAAGATCAAACCGAATTGAACTAACCTTTGTTGCTAGAACAAGCTCTGATACCACTTGACGCGATCCTGATTGGAACGACGCTTGATAACATGTTATCCGTCGTAGTATTTACATCATTCTTAGGTTTAGATTAGATTATGTTTCTTGGACTTTACCGATTATTTGAGTTTATTCGAGGCTTTTATCTACTATTTCGTGTTTTGTGTAGGAAAGGAAGACATGAAGGAAAACACTAATGATTACGACAATTCCATCCCGAAAACATGTTTGAATGACAAGATACCTCACGTGCATGGCCATGGAAGCAAACGGAACACTCAAACCTCGAGCGAAAGGAGCCGAAAGAGCAATTGCATGTGTGCCCGCTCGGGCTGTGTATGTGTACCCGACCAGGCACCAATTTGGACCAGAAAAACGCCGAGAACCAGCCCGACTCGGGCTAGCAATGTGCACGTGTGGGCAAGGGAGCCCGACCAGGCTGGAAAGTGAACACGAACGGGCATGTGGTCTACCCGAGCGGGTGGAGGTTGTGCCTGAGCGGGTCCACCTTTTTCTCAACAAACTCCTTGAATTTTGAACGGGCAATTAAGGGAAATTAAAGCCATCTAGGGCTAGGGGATGAATCATAGACAAGAGAGGACACCTAGAGATACACAAGAAAGAGGAGAGAACACGGATTGAAGACATCGGGCATCCGAAGGATTCATCCGAACCACAACGCTCGGGATGATAGGGAAGACGAACACTTACTTCGTTTTTGTTTGTTTCTCTATGATTTCTGAGTAGATCTGTTGTCATGGGTTAGGGATGCCATTGTAATGATTGTTTTATGTTATTAATGCTTGATTTTGGGTTTTGTTCAATTGAATGGTTCGATAGGTTATAGATTTGCGCTTAATGCCTTCATACGTTGTTGATTTCAAGTTTGGATAAGACTTGATCTATTCTACTGAGATTAGACACGTTTGATGGAGATTAGAGATTCGTCTAGGCTTGAGATAGTCAGATTTGAGTCTCGTGATTGAACCTTCGAATAATTAGATTAATGAGACCGGTCAATTAATCTATTTAGGAATGGTAATAATCGAGGTAGAATTCCCATCGTTCTTAATGCATCTAGAAGTTCCGCACTACATAGGGATATGAGTGTCGTTGATGATAGAGGATGAGGATTTAGGCTTAGGCCAAGTCATTTCCGTTTATAGAGGTCGAGTTCCCATCCGACATTAGAGGTTGAATTCCCCATCGTTCGTCATGCATCTAAAAGTTCCACACCGCATAGAGATATGGGTGACGTTGATTTCCTAGGTAGGAGATTTAGGCTTACGCCAAGTCATTTCTAGCATTAGGGGTAGAGTTCCCTACTGTTCTTCATGCATCTAGACGTTCCGCGCTACATCGAGAGATGAGTGACGTTGATTTCCTAGGTAGAGGATTAGATATTAGTTCCCCATCGATTGACACAAACCGAATTTCATGATCCATAGAAACATCTATTACATGTTCCGGTTTTCCCGACACCCATGATACTTTTCATTGCCTAGTCTAGCTTTGTCATCCTTACTTATCTTTATTTTCTAGTTCACTACTCATCCATTGATCGATCTTATTCTCGAGATATCTTAGTTCTAAAGCTGCACTTAGTCCCCAAAGTTCAACCCTTGTACTACACGAACAGTATACTTGCGATAGAGTGGTCTTGGAAATAATTAAAACTCTGATCCCACACATCAAGCTGTTGGCGCCGTTGCCGGGGACTAGTCATGGTTTTTTAGAATTAGGGTTTCGTTGAGTCGAGATCCAGTCCTTTCCGAGTCTTTTGTTTGTTTTTGTTTTTTTGCATTTTTCTTTTATTTTGAGTCATTGTATCTCTTCCGAGCTGATCTATTGTTTGTTGTCTTTCCCACGTGCAGACTATTTGGTATATGTCTAGGAGTTTGAGGGGCAAAGAACTTCTCTTCGACCCCGATATTGACAAGACTACGAGAGCCTTAAAGAAACAGCAAAAAGCGAGGCGTAGTGATCCCGAGAATATAGAGGAAACAACAAGTGAGCGAGAAACAGATTCATGATAACGTCTATTTTGTTATAGTATTTTAGTCTCGTTTTATAGTTAGTTTCATCATTCATTTAAACTTTACCAAGCATTAAAGCATCATTTAGTCCTCTTTTAAAGTTCTCTCGTGTTATAGCAGGAAATGAAATATCGGGATACAAACACGAGTAAATGAAGCAAAACTAAGCAATACCACTCTCCTATCAGCTATGCACCGTCAGCATCCAAAGAATCATAAACAAGAGAAGAGAAATGGAAGCAATGGCCGCTTACAAAAAATGGAAACAATGGTCGCTTATAAAAATGGAAACTTTCGTTGGTTGGAACAAAAATGGAAAATTTCGGTTCCTAGAACAAAAGTAAGAAGATGACGATTGGAACAAGAAAAGGAAACATGTTTTATATAAAATAGAAGCAAGTTGCTGGAACAAAATGTAAACTTCCAACCGCCTACACAAAAATGGAAAGATTGCCGCCTACACGAGAATTGAAAACTGTAACCGACAAAGATAGAAAATGGAAATGGCTGCTAGAAAAATTAATGGAAATGCAAGAACAAGAAAGAAGGCAGAAATGAAAAGAGGAAAAGAAGTAAAAAGGAAAAGGAAATCATTGCTGCACAAGAGGAAAAGGAAATACAAGCTGCTGAAGAAAATAGAAACCGAGAAAATGGAAACTAGCGAAAAAGGAAATTTAGCAAAACAAGAAAAGGAGCGTATTGGCTACTTAAACCAAATGGAAATATGGTTAGAGAAGAGGAATAGGAGCTACATGGATGGAAAATAAAGAGGAAACGTTGACAATTACACCAGAATGGAAAAACAAGAGATGGGAAACTCGGAAATGGAAAACTGCAGTTGCTGTAAGAAAAAGGAAATTCCAGCCACTAGAGAGGAGGAAAAGAGGACGGGCAAAGAGGAAACATTAGAGAAAAGGAAAGAGGAGAAAGAGGTCAAATAGGGGAGAGCTTCAGCAGCCCAATTCGTACGGAAAATAGGAGATAGAAAATTAGAGAGGAGAGCACACGAGAGAGAGAGAAGGAGAGCCGAACGCACACACAAGGGCGAAGGACAGAGCGAGGAAGCCGGAGCGTGGAGGAGCTATTGAAGACGTCGGTATTGAATAGGGAGGGATCTCATGTTTTATCCATGTTGAATATAGTTATCTTTTGTGCTTCTTTTGCTGAGTTCATGTCCGAGTAGGCCCATAGCCATGGGTTAGAGAGCTTTGCCGATACGTAATGAAGTTTTGTTCTTAATGCTTGGTTATAATATTTGTTCCTTTCGGATTGATTGGTTGTTTGTAATGCTTTTGTTCTTGTTGGCCACTTGAATGAATGTTTATAAAAATCTAATTGCATTGGGAGATGAATTGGATTTTGGAACGTAGCCATGATATGAAGTCTCAATTGATTTAGAACCTTGGTCGGTCGATTGAACTTAGGAATTAAGATAACGATCTTAATGCATCTAGTAGGTGAGATTACACAATTGGGAGATTGGTAGTACGCATACTAGATAATGGGTTTAGGCATCGGGAGAGTCATTCCCTATAAAAGAGCTTGAATTCCCCGAATACGTAACGATATCTATAACCATGACCTTGTTAGAACTTCGTTGCATCATCGTGCATCTCTCAAAACCTGTGGTGTTTAGTCATTGAGTTTATTCCGTTAATTAGTTTAGTTTAGTTGCATTCGCATTCCCATCACTTATCGATTTCACACGTCTTATTTATTAGTTTACTAGCTTTAGAGTTGCATCGATTCCTCATGTTCGACCCTGGTACTATACGATCCGTATTCTTGCGGAAGCGTTAGTCTAGGTAAATTATTACTTGAGATTAACCACATCAAGTTTTTGGCGCCGTTGCCGAGGAATTGATCACGGCTTTAGAGTTAGGATACTTTGAATTAGGATATAGTCCTTTCCGGAGTCTTTATTTGTTTTCGTATTTTTTCTTTTTGCTTTTGTTTTCTTTCTTTTTGATTCAAAATCTTTTTACCTCTCAGAGCCTAATCGAATTTTGTGTTCTTTATTTTGTGAGGTAACATGAACAACATCAACTCTTTGTGTGCCGATATAGCTGAAATGAATTATCAACTTTCTGAAATTGGTTCTGTGCTTTCTGACTCATACAATTCGCATTACTCGGAGCAATCATGGGAACAAGAAGTTTGGGGGTATGAAGAAGAGATTTACCAGAGTTACAACCAGCCTTTCTGGAACGCATACAATCATGGATGGAGCGATCACGCGAATTTCCCG
>CM071864.1:12497353-12515100 GCA_036759665.1 Gynandropsis gynandra
AGGATAGCGGTCTTAATGCGTCTATGTAGGTGAGATACGCAATAGATATATTGGTATACACATGCTAGATAGTGGACAAGTCTACGCCAGTCAGTTCCTATATAAGAGCTTGAATTCCCTGAACTCGTGATAGTATCTAAGACCAATGATCTTGTTAGAACTTCGTTGCATCGTTGTGCGACTCTCGATACCTATGGTGTTTAGTCGTTCAGTCATTCCTTTCATTAGTTTAGTTTAGTTTGCATTTGTATTCCCATTCACATATCGATTTCACACATCTTATTCATTAGTTACTAGCTTTAGAGTTGCATCAATTCCTTGTGTTCGACCCTAGTTCTACACGATCCGTATTCTTGCGGAAGCGTTAGTCTAGGTAATTTATTACCTGAGTTAACGCACATCAAGTTTTTGGCACCGTTGCCGGGGAATTGATTACGGCTTTAGAGTTAGGATACTTTTGAATTAAGACATAGTCCTTCCGGGAGTATTCATTTGTTTTTTGTTTTCTTTCTTATTGAGTCAAAAAAAATTAAAAAATTTTTTTTACCTCTCGGAGCTTAATCGAATTTTGTGTTCTTTCTTTTGCGAGGTAACATGAACAACGTCAAGTCTTTGGATGCCGATATAGCTTGGATAAAAGATCAACTTGCCAAACTTCGTCATATGCAGTCTAACTCATACCGTCCACATTACTCGGAGCCATCATGGGAACAAGAAGTATGGGGGTATGAAGAAGAGATCTACGAGAGTTATAATCAGCCTTTCGGGAATACATACAATCACGGATGAAGCGATCACGCAAATTTCCCGTATAGGAACACCGAAAGTATGCTCATTGCACAACATCAATTGGGGAACTTTCAGCAATGGACGGAACCCCAAACCCAGAATTACCAGCCATGTGCACCTCCCCCTCCACAACAAGAGGTTAACTCCGATATTACGTCTATGTTTGCTCAAATCTTACAATTACAAAAAGATCAAACCAACGAGTATAGAGAGATGCGAGCAAGTTATAGAGACATGAAGAACGGGGTTATAGAGATGACAATGCACCTAAAGATCTTGGGCAATCAAGTTGCATAACTCGCTGCAAATTCCTCTGAACCACAAGGAGTTCCACCGGAGAGATCGGAAACAGATCCTCGTGAGTATGTCAATGAAATTCGCCTAAGGGATTGTTTGACGATGGATTAGCCTACTTCAATGTCTGAAAGGGGTGAAGCATCTATCACAGTAGCGGAATTGGATGTCAATGAGCTTAAGGAGAAGCTGCTTGAGGAGGAAGAAGAGCCAAAGTACGTAAAACCAGATCCGAGGCCACCTCCATTGCCATTCCCACAACGTCAACGCATGAAGACACGAGCTGCTTGATAATGAAAAGAAGGAGGAATCCCCCGACCGAGCCGCACAACACGAGCTAAATGTGGTGCAAATCAGTACATAAACGATCCCGAGATGCCGCGAAGCTACACTAAACGTCCAGCACACAATTGGGACGTTGACAAGGCACCTAAGGTGAAGATGAAGCCTTCACTACAAAGGCTTACACACCAAAAATTTCTGGAGACGCTGAAGGAAACAAGCGATGAATGCCTAACCGGTTTAATGGAGTACGCAACCGGACTTATGGACAGCGCGACCAGAATTTTTGGACAGCACCATCTAGCCCCCAACTTAGAGAACATCATGATCAAACTTAGGGAAGACATGAATGATCGTGCAAGGAACTCCACTGACCCGCGTGCTATGCCTTATCGAGAACATATTGCACGCGAGACACTACGCACACGACGACGTCGAGGACGTCCACCTAATGAGTAGCATTCGGTCAAGCTCGCGACCTTAAACAAGCGCTTATCGGGAGGCAACCCAACTTTTGCATTTTCTTTTTATTTCGTTTTCGGACCTATTCTTTTTCTTTTCACATTGATTTACTCGGTGGATAGTATTCCTTCTTTTGGATTGTGTGATTCTTTTTCATAGGTTTTTCAACACCGATATCATCCTTGAGGAGGAGACGCATACAACGTCCGGACGCAAACTCGGGATTGCAAGATACACAAGGTGCACACGCTCTAACCCTTATTTTTCCCGTTGTTTTGTATGCGAGATTCTCTTAGGTCTTGAACACCGGGATGGTGTTTCATTCAAGTCTGGAGGGGAGTACTCGTCGAGTATTATGCATGTGATTAGTATTAGATGTTGATTAGGATTAGATGTTGATTTTTTTTGTTTTTAGGAATTAATGGATGGATACCTAGTACGGATTTTCGAGTTTTAGTCATTATTGTGCGATTTTGTCGAATCGTGAACAATGGTCTAGGTTTGCTTAGAAGTCTTTTTGATACCGATTAGTTGAGTAGTTGTGCTTGAAACCATGATCTATGGTTGCATTCACCTCCAAGGTTTCAGTACCAAGTATCCATATCTCGTGTATAACGATTGATCGTTGCTTGTTTGATATATTTTATCGTTCATTGTGATTAGATTCCACACGCTTATACTCCGTTGTCATCTTGGAAAAGTTTTTGTTCGGGTCTAAGTGGTGGGTTGAGGCGCTATTCTACGTCCTAAGGGTTAGAGTGATGCGTATTATTTGGTAAAATATGAAAAGAGAAAAATGTTCTTCAATGACGCACCTCTTCACTCCGCTAAGGTTACGAGACCTTATGAGTGTGCCATAGGCAGCCTGGGTCTAAGTAGAAAGCCATCCCTCTTCGACTTTGACGTCCTAGGAACCAAGCGTGGATCTATAAAAAAATGAGAAAAGAAAAAAAAAGAAGAAGAAAAGAAAAAAAAGAAGAATATATGAACGAGAAAACGAGTTTAATGATATCTCAAGCTTAGGGAATTGGTATGGAGATCACTTGGACGTTGTCTAGGAGTATGGATTAGACTTAGGTCATTGGTAGGATTGCATGGCTCGTGACTTTCGGTTGATAGAAGTCTGAACTAGGTACGCTTAGGCTTGCGTTCATGTGACGCGTTGTTTTACATGATGGCTAATACTTCGAGGTATTTGTGCTAGTGTTCATTGTTGTTTTACTCTTCTTGTACTCGACTCTAGATTTGCTCGAGGATGAGCAAAAGGTTAAGTCTGGGGGAGTTTGATAACACGTAATCCGTCGTAGTATTTATATCATTCTTAGGTTTAGTTTTGATTAGATTTCACCGATTTATCGAGTTTATTCGAGGACTTCATCTACATTTCGTGTTTTGTATAGGAAACGAAGACATGAAGCGAAACACGAGAAATTACGGCAATTCAACCCCAAAAACGTGATTGAATGACAAGGTACAACTTGCGCAAGGCAATGGAAGCAAATCAAACACTCAATCATCGAGCGAAAGGAGCGGAAACAGCATTTCATGGTGTACATGCTCGGGCATGAAGTGTGCCCGCTCGGGCATGCCAGCCCGACCAAGTTTCAAGTCATGCATGCACGGGCTAATGGACTGCATGAGCGGGTAGAAGTTGTGCCCGCTCGGGTCCACCTTTTTCTCAACAAATTCCTTGATTTTAGAACGTCCAATTCAGGAGAAAAGAGACCTTTTAAAGCTAGGATTCGTACTAGACTAAAAGACATTGTTTAGGAGTACGGATTTTTTTTCACTTAGGTCATTGGTGGGATTGCATGGTTCAAGACTTTCGGTGGATAGAGGTCTGAACTAGGTACGCTTAGGCTTGCGTTCATGTGACGCGTTGATTTGTATGATGGCTAAATTCTTCGACGTATTTGTATTGGTATCCATGGTTGTTTAGCTCTTCTAGTACTCGACTCTAGGTTTGCTCGAGGACGAGCAAAAGGTTAAGTCTGGGGGAGTTTGATAACACGTAATTTGTTATAGTTTTTATATCATTCTTAGGTCTAGTTTAGAGTAGATTATTTATATTTCATTCATCTATTGAGCATATTCGAAGACTTTATCCACATTTCGTGTTTTGTGTAGGAAACGAAGGATTGAAGAGAAACACGAGTGATTATGCAATCTAAACCCGAAAACGAAGCTGTGTAACAAGGTTCGGCTTATGCAAGGCCACGGATGGAAGCGAGTACTCAAATACCGAGCGAAAGGAGCGGAAACTACACTTCAAGACATGCCCGCTCGGGTGGATTGAGAGTGCCCGGTCGGGCTGAATCATTCAAGAAAACCCCGTAGCCTTACACGACTCGGGTGCTCAAGGGATATGCTCGGGCATAGGTGCCCGCTCGGGTGCATTTGGAGTGCCCGCTCGGGCTGATTCATGGCAGAAAACCCCGTAGGTTTGCACGACTCGGGCTGATGAAGTACACGGTCGGGCATGGTGCCCGATCGGGCTCATTTGTGTGTGCACGATCGGGTAGGTCACCTGCACGATCGGGTGCAAGGCATGCCCGCTCGGGTCACTCACTCCAACAAACTTTCCTAAGATCTAGATCGGCAAAATTAAAAGGGAAAATCAGATCTAAAAAGAGGGGGGACGAACCAGAACACATCAGAGGAGATTGGGAGACATTAGGGCAAGGAGAAGAAGGAAGAAAACGACGGATCTACGGATCGGGAGCGAGAAGAATCTACCGAAGGCATCGGTTTATGAATAGGGAGTCATCTCTTTCTACATCTATGTCGAATCTAGACTTCTCTTGTGTTTCCTTGTCTGTATTTATGTCTGAGTAGATTCCTTGCCATGGGTTAGAGAGATTTGCTATGTTGTAATGAAGTCATATGCTTAATGAATGGTGGTGCTTAATGCTTTCATTACCTGTACGCCACTTGAATGAATGAATTTGGTTTCTATCATGTTTTCAGATTTCATGGTTGTTCTTAATGCTTTCTCTACCTGTACGCCACTTGATTGAATGATCTTAGAAATCTAATAAACCAACGCCAGGGCATTAGGTTTCGGAACATAGCCATGATTTAGGGTTTAGCCGGTTTAGAATCTACGCCAGGTCAATCGGTTAAATCTAGGGATTAGGATAGCGGACGTAATGCGTCTATGCATGTAAGATGCGCAATGGATACATTGGCATATGCATGCTAGATAGTGGACAAGTCTACGCCAGTCAGTTCCTATAGGAGAGCTTGAATTCCCTGAATTCATGATAGTACCTTAGACCAATTATCCTTTTAGAACTTCATTACATCGTTATGCAAACTCTCGACACCCATGGTGCCTAGCCATAAAGTCTATTCTCTTCGATTTAGTTTAGTTCAGCTCAATCACAATCCCAATTTTAGTCATCTCGCACGTCTAATTCAATTAGTTTAATAGCTACGAAGTCGCATCAATTCCTTGTGTTCGACCCTAGTTGCTACACGATCCGTATTCTTGCGGAAGCGTTAGTCTAGGTTTTATTACTCGATATAACGCATATCAAGTTTTTGGCGCCGTTGCCGGGGAGTTGATTACGGCTTAGGAGTTAGGAAACTTTTAGATTAGACATTAGGTTTTTAGGAGTCTTGTTTGTTTCTTGCTTTTTCGTGTTTTTGTTTGGTTTATTCGTTTAGAGTCAAGTTCTTTTGCTTCTCGTATCTCACGTGATCTTTGTGTTTGTCTTCTTTTTCTTGTGCAGCTTAATTGTGCATGAGAAACACCGGAAAAGCGGATCTAGTTTTCGACCCCGACATTGATAGAACACTCAGAAAATTAAGGAAAGAATCGAAAGCTAGTGCAAGCAATTCAGTTGATAACACGCAAGCACATTTGAATTTCCAAACCGAGGAAGTGATCGAACAACCGTTTGTCGAAGAGCTAATGGCTGAACGTCAAGATATGAACGTTCAAAATGCGCAGCAAGTGCAACCGGCACTGACCTATGGATCATACACGGTCCCTAGGCACACGCAGCTCTTATCTTGCATTGCAAGAAGAAACGTCCGTGTAGAGCTTCAACCGGCATTCATTCAAATGCTTGGTAACGCGGCGTTTAGAGGGAGACCAACCGAGGACCCAAACCAGCATCTCACTGATTTCAAGATGCTGTGCCGAACCGTAAGGGGTGGAGATGGGGTATCGGATGAGGATATAATGCTAGCTGCTTTCCCGTTCTCGGTGAAGGATAGAGCACAAGATTGGTTATATTCGCAACCAGCGAATTCTATTGCGTCATGGGAACAGCTAGAGGAGAAGTTTATGACGAGATTCTTCCCTCAAAACAAAGCTCAGCTAGCCAAGAATAACATCAACACATTTGTGCAAGGGGCAGCCGAGAGCTTATATGAAGCATGGGAGCGATTCAAAGGCTACCAACGCCTTTGCCCACATCACGGTATGGATCAAAGTTACCTCATATGCAATTTCATGCAAGGTTTATCGGACAATACGAGGATCTTGATCGTAGCCGCTGCTGGAGGTTCTTTAAGCAACCTCACCTTCCCACAAGTCGAGGATCTTATAGATCGTATGGCTTACGAGGGAAACCACAACGCCGGAGAGTACAATCGCAACGCTCCAGCAAGGGTAGCCAATGTTGATAACACGCATAACATATATGCCGAGCTAGCCGATATGAGAGCCGAGATGAATGGTAAAATCAATGGGCTCTACGAATTGATGTCCGGAGTAAATCAACAGCAATATTATGAGCAGCCGGACGAACAAAGAATTCAAGCGTACGAAGGGGTGAATTATGTAGGTAACAACCAACCTTTGGGTAATACCTATACCCCCGAGTGGAGAAATCACCCTAATCTCTCGTACAAGAATTCCGACGGTGCATTCAATGCACAACGCTCATGGGGGAATTTTCAGCCGCGTTTGATGCAACGCAATCAGAATTTTCAACCAAAAACGCAACCCCAAGATCAGTATTACCAACCACGTACACCGGCCCCTCCACAACAAGAAGCTAGTCCCGATATTGCATCAATGCTAGCTCAAATCATTCAAGGGCAGAAGGAGCATTCCGATGACTTCGTTTCGCTGAAGAGAGAATTTAATGAGTTGAAGACGCATGTAAAAATCTTGGATACTCAAGTTGCACAACTCGCTGCGCAATCATCGCGACCGCAAGGGGTTCTACCGGCGCGGCCGGAAGCAAATCCTCGTGAACACGTCAATGCTATATATCTTCGGAGTGGCAAAGTGGTGGATCAGCCCACTCATTTGATGTTTGAGAAGGATGAAGCAACCGGCACAGCAGTGGAGAATGGTAGCTACGTTGAAAAACGAAGCATGAAAACCGAGATGGAGGAAGAGCCAAAGTACGTGAAACCGGAACCAAGACCGCCACCTCTTCCATTCCCACAACGTCAACGTAAGAGACTCATGGATCAGATCATTCCCTCGACATTTGACGAAGATGAAGAGTCAAATAAAGCAATGAAAAAGGGCAGTGGCAGCAAAGAGCACAAAAATAGACCCGAGGAGGAGGGAGAGCCGAAATACGTGAAACCGGAACCGAGACCACCTCCTTTGCCATTTCCTCAACGTCAACGCAAAAAGGATGATGATGCTCAATTTGCGAAATTTGCTGAGATGTTGAAAAAGATGGACATCACGATACCATTCCATGAGGCGTTGAAGAAGATGCCTTCATACGCCAAGTTCCTCAAAGAGATACTTGCGAACAAGCGTGATGTAGAGATGGAATCCGTTATGGTAACGAATTCAATGCTGCAGCCTAATCTACCCAAAAAGATGCCGGATCCAGGTATATTCGTAATCCCTTGTAAAATTGGAGATTATGAAATAAACCATGCGCTAATCGACGTCGGAGCAAGCGTAAGCGTGCTACCATTGTCTTTGTATAAGAAATTGGATCTTAGGGGTAAGATGGATCTTCGACCGACGAGAATGGCGTTAACCATGGCTGATAGGAGTGTTAGGATACCCGAGGGAAGGCTGGAAGACGTGCCTTTGCAGGTAGGAAGATTTTTCGTCCCGGTTGATTTCGTTGTATTGGATATGGAGGAGGACGAGAAAATTCCAATCATCCTTGGTAGGCCGTTTCTCAATACGGCAAAGACGATTATACATTGCGCTGAGGGTAGACTCACACTTAAATTCGGGGATGAAGAAGTGGAGTTCAATCTGAACGACACACTTAAGCGGCCATGTATGGTGGATTCGGTATTCCACATCAACGTCTTAGAGGAGTTAGCCAACGAGGTCTTTGAGAAGTTTGGGAAGTTAGATTCTTTTGAGATGACTCTTCCAGCAGCTAGAGAGGGTTTTTGTGAGATTCCTAATGGAGAGAAGCTTTGTACAAAGCTGCTAGATGAAAAGGGTATAGAAGAAATCCCAAACCCCGAGTTAGATGAACACCGAGCAGAATTCTGCGCGACCCGAGCAAAGCGGATCGCAACCTCAGATAAGAATGGATTCTCGGGTAATCCTCATCAAGGCAATTTCTCAACTCATAACCACATGAGTACAGATCAGTTGGGGAAGGTTTCAAGTCACGAAAACATTGCAAACCAGTGCACAACCCTCCGACAATCCCAGGCAGATTCCAGCATGACACAAACGGCTTACATCGACAGTTTGTCTATTCTTGAGATGCCTAGCAGCCACTACAAACGTCCAGCATCAGATTGGAACATTGATAAGGCATCCAAGATGAAGGTTGAAATGAAGATTAGGGACGACATGGCTGATCGGGGAAGGAATTCAATTGAACCGCGTACTGCACTCTATCGACCACCTCATGTACGCAAGATGCTACACACTCAACGACGTCAAGGACGTCCATCTAATTGGTAGCACATTTTGGTCAGGCTCAAGACCTTAAACAAGCGCTTATCGGGAGGCAACCCGACTTTTGCATTTCTCATTTTATTTTATTTTTTTTTTTCGGACTATTTCTTTTTCTTTTCACATTGACTTACTCGGTAGATAGTATTCCTTCTTTTGGGATTGTGTGAATCTTTTTCACAGGTTTTTCAACGTTGATATCATCCTTGAGGAGGAAACGCATACAATGTCCGGACACAAGCACGGGATTGCAAGATACACAAGGTGCACACGTTCTAACCCTTATTCTTCCCGTTGTTTGGTATGCGAATTTCTCTTAGGTTTTGAACACCGGGACGGTGTTTCATTCAAGTCTGGGGGGGTACTCATCGAGTATTGTCATGTGATTAGGATTAGATTATTAGGATTAGATGTAGATTTTTGTTTTTAGGAATAAACGGATGGATACTTAGCATAAATTTTCGAGTTTTAGTCATTAGTGCAACTTTGTCGAATCGTGAACAATGGTCTAGGTTTGCTTAGAAGTCTTCTTGATTCCGATTAGTTAAGTAATTGTGCTTGAAGCCTTGACCTATAGTTACATTCACCTCCTAGTTTCGGTACCAAGTATCATATCTCCGTGAATACCAATTAATCGATGCTTGTTTGATAGATTTTTAGCGTTCATTAAACTCCACACGCTTATACTCCGCTGTCAATTTTTTCTCCTTGGATAAGTTAACTATTTAAGGTTTCCATTGACATGAGTACATCGATATCGATGGTTCGGGTCTAAGTGGTGGGTTGAGGCGCTATTCTACGTCCTAAGGGTTAGAGTGATGCGTATTTTTCATAAGAAAAGAAAAAAAAGAAAAGAAAGAAAACCATGGTTTAAAATGAGCTTCAATGACGCATCTCTTCACTCCTCTAAGGCCTTGCAACCTTATGAGTGTGCCATAGGCAGCCTGGGTCTAAGTAGAAAGCCAACCTCTTCGACTTCGACGTCCTAGGAACCGAGCGTGGAATTATAAAAAAAAAGAAAAGAATAAAAAAAAAGAGAATAAGAACGAGAGTATGAGCTTAATGATATCTCAAGTTTAGAAGAATTTGGTATGGAGATCGCTTGGACATTGTTTAGGAGTACGGATTTTTTTTCACTTAGGTCATTGGTGGGATTGCATGGTTCAAGACTTTCGGTGGATAGAGGTCTGAACTAGGTACGCTTAGGCTTGCGTTCATGTGACGCGTTGATTTGTATGATGGCTAAATTCTTCGACGTATTTGTATTGGTATCCATGGTTGTTTAGCTCTTCTAGTACTCGACTCTAGGTTTGCTCGAGGACGAGCAAAAGGTTAAGTCTGGGGGAGTTTGATAACACGTAATTTGTTATAGTTTTTATATCATTCTTAGGTCTAGTTTAGAGTAGATTATTTATATTTCATTCATCTATTGAGCATATTCGAAGACTTTATCCACATTTCGTGTTTTGTGTAGGAAACGAAGGATTGAAGAGAAACACGAGTGATTATGCAATCTAACCCCGAAAACGAAGTTGTGCAACAA
This sequence comes from Gynandropsis gynandra, assembly GCA_036759665.1. Classification (NCBI taxonomy): domain Eukaryota; kingdom Viridiplantae; phylum Streptophyta; class Magnoliopsida; order Brassicales; family Cleomaceae; genus Gynandropsis; species Gynandropsis gynandra. The sequence continues at coordinate 12,507,580 of CM071864.1, forward strand.
GGTTCGACTTGTGCAAGGCCACGGATGGAAGTGAGCACTCAAACACCGAGCGAAAGGAGCGGAAACTACACTTCAAGACATGCCCGCTCGGGTGGATTGAGAGTGCCCGGTCGGGCTGAATCATTCAAGAAAACCCCGTAGCCTTACACGACTCGGGTGCTCAAGGGATATGCTCGGGCATAGGTGCCCGCTCGGGTGCATTTGGAGTGCCCGCTCGGGCTGATTCATGGCAGAAAACCCCGTAGGTTTGCACGACTCGGGCTGATGAAGTACACGGTCGGGCATGGTGCCCGATCGGGCTCATTTGTGTGTGCACGATCGGGTAGGTCACCTGCACGATCGGGTAAAGAGCATGCCCGCTCGGGTCCAGCGTTCCAACAAACTTTCCTAAGATCTAGATCGGCAAAATTAAAAGGGAAAATCAGATCTGGAAAGAGGGGGGACGAACCAGAACACATCAGAGGAGATTGGGAGACATTAGGGCAAGGAGAAGAAGGAAGAAAACGACGGATCTACGGATCGGGAGCGAGAAGAATCTACCGAAGGCATCGGTTTATGAATAGGGAGTCATCTCTTTCTACATCTATGTCGAATCTAGACTTCTCTTGTGTTTCCTTGTCTGTATTTATGTCTGAGTAGATTCCTTGCCATGGGTTAGAGAGATTTGCTACGTTGTAATGAAGTCTTACGCTTAATGAATGGTGATGCTTAATGCTTTCATTACCTGTACGCCACTTGAATGAATGAATTTGGTTTCTATCATGTTTTCAGATTTCATGGTTGCTCTTCATGCTTTCTCTACCTGTACGCCACTTGATTGAATGATCTTAGAAATCTAATAAACCAACGCCAGGGCATTAGGTTTCGGAACATAGCCTTGATTTAGGGTTTAGCCGGTTTAGAATCTACGCCAGGTCAATCGGTTAAATCTAGGGATTAGGATAGCGGACGTAATGCGTCTATGCATGTAAGATGCGCAATGGATACATTGGCATATGCATGCTAGATAGTGGACAAGTCTACGCCAGTCAGTTCCTATAGGAGAGCTTGAATTCCCTGAATTCATGATAGTACCTTAGACCAATTATCCTTTTAGAACTTCATTACATCGTTATGCAAACTCTCGACACCCATGGTGCCTAGCCATAAAGTCTATTCTCTTCGATTTAGTTTAGTTCAGCTCAGTCACAATCACAACCTTAGTCACCTCGTACGTCTAATTCAATTAGTTTAATAGCTACGAAGTCGCATCAATTCCTTGTGTTCGACCCTAGTTGCTACACGATCCGTATTCTTGCGGAAGCGTTAGTCTAGGTTTTATAACTCGATATAACGCATATCACTTGTGTTCGACCTTAGTGCTACACGATCCGTATTCTTGCGGAAGCGTTAGTCTAGGTAATTTATTACTTGAGTTAACACACATCACCTAAAAACCTGAAAACCAACAAAATGGGTGTATGTAATGGATAATCGTATCGGAAATGTAAATCTAACTATGACATATATGCGAAAATGACACTAAAACCTAACCTAAAATTGATACACTTTCAGTGTTATCAGTGAACAGTAGTATAGGTTTGCTTAGAAGTCTCTTGGATACCGATTAGTCGAGTAGTTGTTCTTGAAACCATGATCTATAGTTTCATTCACCTCCTAGGTTTCAGTACCAAGTATCCATATCTCTGTGTATACCGATTGATCTTTGCTTGTTTGATATATATTTTATCGTTCATTGATCATTAGATTCCACACGCTTATACTCCAATGTCAAACTTTTTTTCTTCTTGGATATGTTTTTTACTATTTCAGGTTTTCATTGACATGAGTACATCGAGATCGATGGTTCGGGTATAAGTGGCGGGTTGAGGCGCTGTTTTACGTCCTAAGGGTTAGAGTGATGCGTATTCTTTGGTGAAAAAAAAAGAAAAAAAAAGATGCGTACTCTAGACCTAAAGGTTGGAACGGATAGACCTTCCTGCAACGGATTGGACAAGGGATGTGGAACGAGTGGTTACACGAGAGCTGCGGAAGGCTCTCGATTCACCAGTTCGTCTCTGATGGATGTTACGCACCAATGAAGAACGAACAAGACATTGGATATTATGCACAAACGAAGAACGAACAAGACATTGGATATTACACACCAACGAATTTGCTGGATATTACACACCAACAAGAAGATTTCACAAAGGAAAATCAAGATCAAATTCAAAAAGTTCAAGCTTCATGTTTACAAGAGGGTGGCTGGCCATATTAAGGAAAATAAGGCCATGCAAACTTAAATTCAACATTAAATGAAGGTTTTCATGCAAGACCACTAATAAATGCATTGGAAACACAAGAAAAATAGATATCAAGACAAGATTTGTAAATCGTGTTTATTGGAATGCGAACTTGTCTTAGAGCCCTCGGGTTATTAATTGGGTCGCGGGAAAAGTGACACGCGACCTCGTTAAAAACCCTTCATCGGAAAACCTCGTGGGACAAAACCGACGAAGGGAAAAGAGTATACGCGGGTCACTTACCTAATTAATAACCGTTGCGAGGCAGACTTTGGTTTGGATAACATTTTGTAGGATCGTGACTTCACGTGGACTTGAATATTCTTCGTGAACATGGACGGGCGTGAGAATCCCGATAATTGCATCCTTAAGCTTCAAAGCCTTGGCTCAGGTCATGAGACCAGCTGGTAGGGCCAAAGCCTCCTCCTCTTTAGCCCTAGCTCGGGTCACGAAACCATCTTCCTTCGGACTGGTCGCGTCTCGGGTTGCGTTGTCCGATTCTTATTCCGCGTTGGAGGTCGGGTCCTCTTCTGCGTTATTCGTCGCGTCCTCGATGTCATCCGGGATCGTATCACTAATGCACTTAGTACATTCATGAGGTTGATGAATCATGTTCGTAGGGCTTTCATTGGAAAATTTGTGGTTGTATTTTTTGATGACATCTTAGTATACTCTAAGAACAATAGGGAGCATGTGGAGCACCTTAGAGCGGTTATAGGTGTTCTTAGAGCGGAAAAGTTATATGCTAACATGAAGAAGTGCACCTTTGCTAGTAACAAGTTGGTTTTTCGAGGCTTTTTTGTTAGTGAGCAAGGTATCCTTGTGGATCAAGAGACTGTCCAAGTTATTAAGGGTTGGCCGACACCGAGCACGATTGGAGAGGTCCGAAGCTTCCTTGGCCTCGTGGGGTTTTACCAACGATTCGTCTGCAATTTTAGCACCATTGCCGAACCAATGACTGAGCTCATGAAGAAATACCGAGACTTTGTGTGGGGAGACACACAAGAGAGAGCGTTCCAAACGCTCAAGGAGAAGTTGATCCACCCGCCTCTCCTATCTCTCCCCGACTTCACCAAGACATTCCAGATCGAGTGCGGCGCATGCATAGTAGGGATTGGAGCCGTTCTTATGCAAGACGGCTGACCTCTTGCTTACTTCAACGAGAAGTTGTGAGGAGCTCAATTGAACTACCCAACATACGACAAGGAGATGTACGCACTCATCCGCATGCTTCAAACTTGGAAGCACTACCTATGGCCAAAGGAGTTTGTGATCCACACCGATCACCAATCACTCAAGCATCTTAAGGGCCAACAAAAATTGAACCGGAGACATGCCAAATGGGTGGAGTTCATCGAGATGTTTCCTTACATAATCAGGTATACGCAAGGAAAGGAAAACATAGTAGCCGATGCATTGTCTTCGAGAGTTGCCTTGATATAGATTATGGATGCTAAGATTCTCAAGTTTGAGTTTATCACGGAATCATATGAAGTTGATTTAGATTTTAGAGAACTCTGTGAATCTTGTCTTAGGGCACCTAGCAAGGACTACTACTTGCATGAAGGGTTTCTATTCCGTAAGAACAAGCTTTGTGTTTGCCATAGTTCTATTAGAGATTTATTGGTTCGTGAGGCACATAGGGGAGGTTTGATGGGTCATTTTGGTGTAATCAAGACGTTAGCATACTTGCATGAGCACTTTTATTAACCTCATATGATCCGAGAAGTGGAGTGAATTTGTGAGCGTTGCAACACTTGTAGGAAGTCTAAGACTTGGTTGCAACATCAAGAGCCTTACACGCCCTTACCCATACCAAGTGAGCCTTGGGTCCATATTTCTATGGACTTTGTGTTAGGATTGCCTAGGACTAGGTATGGTCATGATTCCATTTTTTTGTGGTGGTGATTGATAGGTTCCCAAGATGGCGGATTTCATTGCATGTAGGAAGACCGATGATGCATCACATGTAGCTAATCTCTTCTTTAGGGAATAATGCGATCCTTGCTCAAACGACACTCTAGACGAAGGTATGAAGGATAGTCCTTACTGCAGCCGAGTTGGAAGACTCCTTGCACAAGGTGGGTGGGGCGAATGGTCAAACGAGAGTTGCGGAAAGCTCTCGATTTACTAGCTCGTCTTTGAGGAAATTACGCACCTACAAAGAACGAACGATTCGTTGAATATTACTCACCAACAGTTGCTGCATATTACACACCAACAAGAAGAATTCTTAAAGAGAAATTCAATATTAAAATTCAAAATTCAAAGTTGATAGTTGATGTTCCACAGCCCCATGGCCAGTCATAAGGAGTAAAAGAAAGCCATGCAAGGCTTTAATGAACAATACATGCTAGAAGCCATGCAAGGCTTGAATTAAATAACCTAAAATATCCAAATTAAAAAAAATAAAAATTATAATCGTAAGATAGGGTCTTCAATACGATTAATCTTATGAAGTCTCGGATCATCAATTAGGTCGCAGAAGTGGGTCGCGGCCTCGTTAAAAACCCGTCGTTGGAAACCCCGTGGGACAAAACCAATGGAGGGAAAAGAGTACTGCGAAACACTTACCCTAATTGTTGATCATTGCTAGTTGTGCTTCAGTATGAATTATGATATGGATGTTGGAACTCTCTTGAAGACTCGAGCACTCGTCTTGAACTTGGACGGCCGTGAGAATCCCGATGATCGCTTCCTTGAGCTTCTAAGCTTTAGCTCGGGTCACGGGACCTACTGATAGGGTCAAGGCCTCCTCCTCTCTAGCGCTAGCACGGGTCACGGGGCCAACGTCCTTCTTCCGGGTCGTGTCCACCTTCCGTCCCTTCAGTTCAGCTCGGGTTACTTCTTCTGCGGCACGGGTCGCATCCCTTGTAGCACGGGTCACGTCCTCGGTAACATAGGTCGCGTCCTCCCCAGCAATGCAGGTTGTGTCCTCCTCAGCAATGCAGGTTGCGTCCTCCTCAGCAATACAGGTCGCGTCCTCTTCATTGGCCACGGCTTGGGTTGCGTCCTCGATGTTCTCTAGGATCATATCATGCCCTCCCACTTGAAAAGGATTTTTCCTCAAATTCGTTTGATCTCCGAGAAAAGGCACCAAGTCAGTAACATTATAGTTGGGACTCACATTATACTTACCTTGCAAGTTGAGTTGGTAGGCGTTGTTGCTGATTCTTTTGGTCACTCTGAAGGGACCGTTGATCCGGGGCATTAACTTTGATTTCCGCTCGTTTGGGAATCGCTCCTTTCGTATATGAACCCAAACTCGGTTGAGGGGCTCAGGAGTCATTTGTCTCCGTCCCTTGTTTACCTGTTTCACATAGAGTTTTGTTTTCTCCTCCATGTTCTTCCTAGCTTTCTCATGGATCTGTAGGACCATATTTGCTTCCTTTTCCCCGTCTAGACTAACTCGAACACACGAAAGTAATGGCATCAGATCCAATGGTGACATCTTGATGACAATTAACCCGAGCGGGCACTCCATTTCCACCCGATCGGGCACACATGCCCGACCATGTTCCTTGAGCACCCGAGTCGTGCAAAGCTACGGGGTTGTCATGGCATCAATTACCCGAGCGGGCACACTTTCGATGCCCGAGCGTGCATGTCCTAAGATGTCGTTTCCGCTCCTTTCGCTCGGTGTTTGTATGTTCTCTTCAATCCACGGCCTTGCACAAGTTGAACCTTGTTATTTCGGGGTTTAATTGCCAATATCTCTCGTGTTTCTCTTTATGTATTTGTTTCCTACAAAAAACACGAAATGTAGATGAAATCCTCGAATAGACTCGATAAATGAATGAAATCTAATAAATCTAATCAAAACTATACCTAAGAATGACATAAAAACTATAACGGATTACGTGTTATCACTTAGTTCCTAACTTTCACCATAGACTTTTCCAGAAATAACTAAGGAACTTAGTATCCCTATTGGAAACTATCGTACTAGGCATGCCATGCAATCAGACTACTTCCTTAAAGAAAAGATCCGCTATATGCAATGCATCATCAGTTTTGTGGCATGCTATAAAATGTGACATCTTAGAAAACCTGTCTACCACCACAAAGATCGAATCATTTCCATTCTTAGTCCTAGGCAACCCAATCAAAAAATCCATAGATATATCAGTCCAAGGGTGAATTGGGATAGAAGGAGGGGGTATACAAACCGTGACGTTGAACCTTAGACTTAGCCTGTTTGCATGTGACGCGTCGCTCACAAGTTCACTCAACGTCCCTCTTCATGTGTGGCCAATAGAAGTGGTCCTGTAATATCTTAAGAGTTTTGCAACTCAAAAACGGCCCATAAGTCCACCTCGATGAGCTTCTCTAACACATAATTCTCGCATCGAACAGTTAGGCAGACATAATCGGTTATCATAAAATAGAAATTCGTCTAGCCTAAAATAATGACCTAAGGCAAACTTTTCACTTGTTTTCTAAACTTCTATAAACTCCAAGTCAGATGCATATAATTCTTTAAGTTGCTGAAACCCTAGCAGCTTAGCATCTAAAGTGGTCAACAATGCGCACCTTCAGAATAGTGCATCCAGTACGACATTTTCCTTACCTTGCTTGTACTTGATGACGTAAGGAAATGTTTCGATGAATTCGACCCACCTTGCATGTCGCTTGATAACACGTAATCCGTTGTAGTTTTTATATCATTCTTAGGTCTAGTTTTAAGTAGATTTGCTTAGATTTCATTCATCTACCGAGTTTATTCGAGGACTTTATCTACATTTCGTGTTTTGCGTAGGAAACGAAGACTTGAAGAGAAACACGAGTGATTATGGCAATCTAACCCTGAAAACGTAGTTGAGTAACAAGGTTCAACTTCTGCAAGGCCACGGATGGAAGTGAGCACTCAAACACCGAGCGAAAGGAGCGGAAACAACACCTCAAGTCATGCACGCTCGGGTGGATTGGGAGTGCCCGGTCGGGCTAATTGCTACCAAACATCCCCGTAGCTTTGCACGACTCGGGCACTCAAGGAACACGACCAGGGAGGTGTGCCCGCTCGGGTGCATTTGGTGTGCCCGCTCGGGCTCATTCATGTCAAGAAAACCCCGTAGATTTGCACGACTCGGGCTGATGAAGCACACGGTCGGGCATGGTGCCCGCTCCGGCTCAAAGGTGTACAACACGGTCGGGCAAAGGGCTTGCACGAGCGGGTACAAGCTGTGCCCGCTCGGGTCCTTGGATCTCAACAAACTTTCCTAAGATCTAGAACGGC
>CM071864.1:12528595-12539356 GCA_036759665.1 Gynandropsis gynandra
CGTAATGCGTCTATGCATGTAAGATGCGCAATGGATACATTGGTATATGCATGCTAGATAGTGGACAAGTCTACGCCAGTCAGTTTCTATAGGAGAGCTTGAATTCCCTGAACTCATGATAGTACCTTAGACCAATTATCCTTTTAGAACTTCGTTACTTCATTATGCAAACTCTCGATACCCATGGTGCTTAGCTATTAGTTGATCTCATCGATTTAGTCTAGTCTAGTTCAACAACAATCCCATCCTTAGTTATCTTACACGTCTATTCAATTAGTTTAATAGCTAATAAGTCGCATCAATTCCTTGTGTTCGACCCTAGTTACTAAACGATCCGTATTCTTGCGGAAGCGTTAGTCTAGGTTTTATAACTTGATATAACGCACATCATCGCTTGCTCAGTTTGTTTTGACCCTTTAAGTACTTGAGTGATTCGTGGTCGGTGTGTATCACAAACTCCTTCGACCAAAGATAATGTTGCCAACTTTGTAACGCTCTCACAAGTGCATATAATTCATTGTCGTAGGTGGCATAGTTGAGGGTTGCACCTCCAAGTTTTTCGCTGAAATAGGCAATTGGTTTTCGTTCCTGCATTAAAACTGCACCAATTCTTACACCGGACGCATCACATTCCATTTCAAAAGTTTTAACAAAATCCGGTAAAATCAGTAAAGGGGTGTGAGTAAGCTTCTCTTTCAGCGTTTGAAATGCTGCCTCTTGTGCTTCTCCCCACTTGAATCCAACATTTTTCTTGATGACTTTTGTGAGAGGGGCGGCCAATATGCTAAAGTCCTTTACAAATCATCGATAAAATCCCGCGAGTCCATGGAAGCTTCGGACTTCCCCGATGGTTTTTGGCCTTGGCCATTCACGTATGGTTTAAACCTTTTCTTCGTCCACCTTTACGCCATCTGTACCTACAACAAAACCTAGAAACACAACGTTATCCGTACCCAAGGTACACTTCTTAAATTTTGCATAGAGTTCTTCCTTCCTAAGTACCTTTAGGAACGATTCTAGGTGACCAACGTGTTCTTCTAAGTTTTTACTATGAACCAATATATCATCGATGATGTGGTTAATCCCAAGTAATAATTTACCTAGACTAACGCTTCCGCAAGAATACGAATCGTATAGTACCAGGGTCGAACACAAGGAATCGATGCAACTCTAAAGCTAGTAACTAATGAATAGAACATGTAAAATCAATAGGTGAATGGAATGCGAATGAAGATAAACTATCTAACTAACTAACGGATTAAACTCAATAGACTAGACACCACAGGTTTCGAGAGATGCACGATGATGCAACGAAGTTCTAACAAGATCATGGTCTCAGATATTATCACGAGTTCAGGGAATTCAAGCTCTAATATAGGATCTGACTGGCGTAGACTTGTCCATTATCTAGCATGCGTATACCAATCTCCCAATTGTGTATCTCACATACTAGATGCATTAGAACCGCTATCCTAATCCCTAGATTCAATCGATCGACCTGGCGTAGATTCTAAACCGATTTAATCCTAAATCATGGCTCAGTTCCAAAGTCTAATCCCCTGGCGTAGATTCATTAAACTTCTATGATCATTCATTCAAGTGGTGTACAAGAATGAAAGCATTAAAAACAACCAATCAATCTGAAAACGATCAAATACCAAAATCATTCATTCAAGTTGCGTTCAAGAACAAAAGCATTAAGAATCACCAAGCATTAAGAACAAGACTTCGTTACATATCGGCCAAGCTCTCTAACCTATTGCTATGGAACTACTCGGACATGAACTCAGCAAAAGAAAGACAAAAGATAACCATCTTAGACATGGATAAAGAATGAGATCCCTCCCTATTCAATACCAACGTCTTCAATAGCTCCTCCATGTCCGGCTTCCTCGCTCCGTCCTTCGCCCTTGTGTGTGCATTCGGCTCTCCTTCTTCTCCTCTCTCGTATGCTTTCCTCTCTAATTTCTGTCTCCCCTTCGTCGCTAAAGCTCTCCCCTCTTTAGTTACAGCAGCCACCTCACATTATTGCCTTTTCTTGAGTTTTCCAAATCTTGATTAAGTTGGCCACGTTTCTATTACTTCCTCCAGCAAAATATAACTTTTTTCCTCTTCTCTAAGGGTGTTTTCCTTATTGTATAAGTCCCCCCACGAACTTCCCCTTCTTTTAAGTCAAATTAACTTATTTTAAGTTGCAGGTGACGGCCGCGACCCGCTCAGGCAAGGAGAATGACCCGTCGGGTACGGCGCAGAAGATCGCGCAGAAACGCGATGAAAAAGGGGTGCCCGCTCGGGCTGATGGTGTGCCCGCTCGGGCTGGCATGCTGCCCGCTCGGGCATGACTTGTGCCCGCTCGGGTAGAGGCCCAAATCGTGGTTTTTCTTGCCCGAATCGTGCACAAATTGCTGGACAAAACCGCCGTAACTTTTGCCCGCTCGGGCTAGGGATGTACCCGCGCGGGTAGTGGCTTTTCCTTGCCGATTCTCATCCCGTTTGTCCCGTGATGATCCTTAATGTCTCCACTCTGTCTTGGCACGTCCCTTAGCTCCAAAATGACTGAAAACGGGATGATAATGATGCTTAATGCTTGGTAAAATCAAATGAATGATGAAACTAACTATGAAAATAGATGAAAATACTAGAACAAAATAGACGTTATCAAACTCCCCCAGACTTGAACTTTTGCTCGTCCTCGAGCAAGACTAAAAAGAAACAAGAGAGGAGTTAGACAACAACCGGAAACTAGCACAATCAACTCGAAAAGTCAGCCACCCTACACAACAACGCGTCACACGAACATAGATCTAAGCGCACCGAATTTCGACCTCTATCTACCGAAAGCCACTAACCATGCAATCCTACGCATGTCCTGAGTTCATTTCACTAACCCCTAGACAATATCCAAGCAATCTCCATACCTATTCTAATGCGCAAACAATTCGATACCATTCTTAAGACAATTATTTTTCTTCTGTTTTGGTTCTTTCTTCCTTCTTCTTTTTTTTCGGTTTTCACACATTTTTTTTGAAATTTGCACTCGGTTTTTAGGACGTCAGAGTTGAAGAGGACAGCCTTCTACTTAGACCCAGGTTTCCAATTGGCACGCTGATTTTTTGTACCATGGTAGCGCTTGCAACGTTCGTGAAACTTCCTCTGTCTATAATCACGCTACACACCTTTCCGTGTACAAGGCAGCTGGTGAGGAATAAGTTTTCTCGCTGTTCTTGTTCGTCTGATTTAGACTGCACGCTCAAGGATCTTCGTGCTACCAACAACTCTCCTTTTGCCAGTTCCTCATCATATGTTTCGTCCGAGTTCTCAGCCGCTTCGTCCTCGGATTCGAACTCGCCATCGTCACGAATTATCATGACTCTCTTGGTCGTGCATTCACTTGCATAGTGTCCCCTTCCATGACACTTGAAGCATTTCACGTCCCGAGCCCTCGAGGTAGTAGCCTCGGTCTTTCCTTTGTCTCGTGGGGCCGCTGGAACCACTTTGGTCGTGTCTGGGGTTGCTGGAACAGATTTGTCTCTCCTTGGATAGCTCAGTTTTTCCTCTCGTTGATGGCTATATTTTCCAGCCCCAAAGTTAGAATGGGAACTCCTTCTCCACTGGAGTTGTTGTTCGATTAAAATCTCCTTATGGAGCTTCTCTTCTATTTCCACGTAGTGTTGCATCTCAAAGCTGTCCTGAATTTCCAGATTCAAGCCTCTGAAGAAACGAGACATTAATGCCTCTCTATCCTCCGAGATATTAGCCCTCAACATCAACAACTCCATCTCTTGGTAATATTCCTCCATTGTTCGGTTTCCTTGGTTAAGTTTCCTTAGTCTTCTATGTGTCTCTCGGTAATGATAACTTGGAACAAACTGCATGCGTATGATGGCCTTAATTTACAGCCACGTCGCTACTGGTTCCTAACCATTACGCCGCCTAGAATTCACGAATTGATCCCACTAACTCAAGGCGTAATCATAGAGCTCCCTGGCAACAACCCTAACCTTCTTTACCTCGGTGTAGTGTTGACAACCAAACACAAGTTCGATCTTCTTCTCCTATTCTAGGTAAGTGTCTGGGTTGGCTTTGCCGAGAAATGGAGGAATTTTAAGTTTAAGACCAGCAAGGTCATCCCACGGGTCGTCTCGGTATTCCCTCACCACTCATTTGACTACTTTGAGACGAGGATGAACTACCTCGTTCGTAATGGTTGCTGTCCTCCTCATGCTGATTCCTTTCTCGTTTTTGGAAACTATGATTGTCTCTTGGTCTGATTTTCATGGCAAAACTCCTGCCGAGATTCCTCCATTTTGTTGCTAAGGCTTTGCTCCAATCGAGCCGCAAGAGCCTCAATCAACCTCTCATTTACTCTGCTAGTTTCGGTTCCTTTATCTCCCATTGCGTTGATGATTATAAACACAGCAAACTCATGGACAACCTGCACACTAGCACAAAGCAGCCCAAAAACGAAAAAATAGCATACCAACAACCAAGACTCGTAACACATAATATACGTAGCAACGAACAGAAACTATGAACGGTTCAATTCTAACTACGGTCTAAGAACAACCAAATAGCCGAAAATGAACCAACCTTTTGTAGAGCGAGCTCTGATACCACTTGACGCGATCCTCGCTAGACCGACACTCTAGATGAAGGTATGAAGGATAGTCCTTGCTGCAGCTGAGTTGGAAGACTCCTTGCACAAGGTGGGTGGGGAAAATGGTCACACGAGAGTTACGGACAGCTCTCGATTTACCGGCTTGTCTTTGAGGATATTACGCACCTACGAAGAACGAACGATTCGTTGGATATTAATCACCAACGGTTTCTGGATATTACACAAGAATTCTCAAAGAGAAATTCAAGATTAAAATTCAAAATTCAAAGTTGATGGTTGATGTTCTACACCCCCCATGGCCGGCCATAAGTAGTCAAAGAAAGCCATACAACTCTTTAATGAACAATAAATGCTAGAACCAATTCAAGGCTTGAATTAAATAACGTAAAATATCCAAATTCAAAAAAATAAAAATTATAATCGTAAGATAGGGTCTTCGATACGATTAATTGTATGAAGTCTCAGATCAACAATTAGGTCACGGAAGTGAGTCGCAACCTCGTTAAAAACCTGTCGTTGGAAAACCCCGTGGGACAAAACCAACTTAGGGAAAAGAGTACACGCGACACACTTACCCTAATTGTCGTTCTTTCCTTGATTGTTTTTATAGCAGGTTGAACCTATTGATATCCGCACATGTGACTAATCAATTCCTATATCTTATCCAGAAAAGAGTACAACATGGATATTCTATTTCAAGATGTCATGTTGCTAAGGTGCTACAACATTAAGTATTTGAATGACTATTTTTCTTACTATATATGCTCGGTTGTGCAGGAAACAACCAGTCATTTACTCTGGGTATGGAAACAGGATAATGTCTATCATAATTCTCTTTTCTAGTTGGAGAAATTCAAATGTCAAATTTTCCAATCGTTGTGTGATGCCAATGCATCTGTAAGTATTCACTAATATTGTTTAGAAGGTTAATAATGTCTGAACTTATATTCCTCGATCAATATGAGATATCATATCTTTTTACTGAGCAACTTCTTTTGTGTCTTGTCCTTTTTGTTAACATAGAGAGGTGGTGCATTTTTATAGAAATGGGGTAGATCTTCTTCAGTTTCAACTGCTATTTCTATCACCAACGCCATGAAGTCCCTTATAACTCCTACTCCCAAAGGTGATTGGTCTTCATCTAGGTTAAGTCTTGTCCTCATCTGAATCTTAAACAAAAAGCTATTCAACTATTGAAAAAGAAAGTTTTATTTCGTTATGATGCGTTCCAAGTTAAACAAAATTAAGCTAAACTACGCGCAAGTGCACGACACATGTGTAGTACTCTAGGTGTTGATCCCAAATGGAATACACAACACAACTAAATTCAAACGAGGAATCAAACTTGTTACGAATGAATATGGTTTTGGAATCAAATAAGTAAAAGTAATAAACTAAAGAATTCTCGATAATGAAACAAACGTTCTAGGATACGGTATCACTACAAGGCTTCCGGAACCAACAATCAGTCAATCTAATCATGCATTCCTAATCAAGGTATCTAAGACAATAACCCTAATATGATTTCTATCCTTTTTCAAGGCATAGAAACGTGATTTAGTCAAGTTACCCCCTACTTTCGTGGCTGATACCTTAAACTAAACCCATCAAATTTTTTAATTCATCCAATTAATCCTCACTTGTTACTACTCTACTTTCGTGACCTAGTCTCAGCTGTTCTAAGCCTAACTATATGAGATTAGAATTCGCTTTTTGATCCTTCTCCTAAGCCCCTAAAAATGCATCTACTTGGCCTTCGTAAGTACAAGACATCCAAATACTCAAACAAAGATTAGATAAACAAAAATAGGGAATTGCATTCATAAATTAATCAAAAGAGGTTCCCGGTTTGTCGAGGGCTAATCCCTTCTCCCAGAACAAAACTACTACCTAGACATGAGTTCGAAACACAGCATCATGAAAGAAATAGAACGTCTAAAGAGCATAGTAATAAAAAGAAACGACCCGATCGATCTGCCAATACTCCTCGAATGTCTCTTGCCAAGATTGCTCCTAAGGTGATGAACAAACTCCAAGAATCTCCCCTCAGGCCGTCTGCCACAAAACTTAGGAACTCCTCCTGTGAAAAATCAGTTCCAACTGAGAAAAGGAAAGTTGCTGCTCAAGGTGCCCGACCGAGATTGACACCATGCCCGACCGGGCTACTTCTTTTCCTTTTCGTGTGTCCGGTTTCTTTTTCCTTCAAGCGGTGCCGCATTTCCTTCTTCGTTCTAAAGTTGTACACTCGACTGCGCACTGCATGCTGATCGATCGTGCAGTGTGTAAAACATGGGATTGTTCGGGCTTCTCATGCGCCCGAGCCGTGCATTGCTCTTAGGATGTTTTGCTGGATAGTGAACCTGACCGTGCTATCTTCGATGAGAGGTGATCGGTCGTGGAGTGTGTAAGCTCAGGCCGTGCACTATTCTCAGCACAAATTTGTCAAGTTCATGCCCGATTGTGCAGTTCATCATGCCCGACCGTGCATGTCCTTGTCTAGGGCAAGTTCATATCTTGTTCATTTCTTGTGCGTTTCTCGTCCCGTTTGCTCCGTTGTGATCCTCGATACTCTAACTTTGTCCCGTGTATTTTCTTTAGTTTCGAAACAAACCAAATACACCTTAAAACCTATAAAAACACGCAAACACGAAAACAAGTAAAACGAATACAAAATCACACGTAATTATCACAACTATCATCACGAACATCTCTAAAATCATGCAAGAAATGTGTACGAAAATGAGATGATCAAAACCCCCCAGTCTTGAATGTTTGCTTGTCCCTAAGGAGACGTAATCGTGGAACACAAGGGAGATACAAAAACGAGAATTCCCCTTTCTCCTAGAGACACCTTCAAAGCGGACCTAATCGATCGACTAGCAAGTTGTAAACAAATTCGGCCTATTACTTTTCAGTCTTCATCCTAGGTTCACCATGCCTACCTATGGGAAAGCAAATCAAAGGCAAACCAAGCAAGAAACCGCAATTCTATCCACCAAACAAGACTTCAGACAATTGCTAAACATAGAATAAAATGGATTCTTGTTTCGTTTATGAGCTTCTTTATTTCTTTATTCTTTTTTTCGTCTTCTTTTTTTTTAATTATTTTAATATGCAAACACACTAAGTTTCTAGGACATCTGATTTGAAGAGATCCAGCCTCTACTTAGACCAAGGCTACCGGTGACAGTATACTCTTGCATCCCATTCAAGAGAACATAGGAGTAGATGGATTTTTTATCGTGTCCTGTCCTTAGGACGTAGAAAGATGATCTCCAACCCACCACATAGACCTAAACCATCATAAAGGTATCAAGTTCGATGCAGTCATATCGATTTTAGATCATGCTTCTTGGTATTATTTCTATCAACATTGGAGTGTTAGTGTGTGCTCTTATTCTGCAAAAACAAGCTCATTTTCATATGACCGAATTATCGTCATAAAAAATAAGTAAAGTATCACCTACACGAAGTATAATCATCTGGACAGAAAGAATGAACAAGAAACTAGCCTAGGAGCCTCATCTAAACCTCCCACAAGCAACACTACTATTCCAAAAAAAAATTACGACCTTTTCTATTTTTAACCGACTAATAAGCTCAAACGCTTAGGAAAAACCTAAGCTCAAACATGCAAGATATCTTAGAAAAGGCCGGCTTCTTAAGCAACATAGGTTCAGGGTTCATCTAAAAACGTTGCACCAGACAAGTGCCTGGGGCGACTCTCCCTCTTGAGAAAAAATCAAACTAAAACTACATTAAAACTACGAAATCAAAGAGAAAAGAGCAAAACAAAGTGAAAGAAATCACCTGACAAACGTAAGTTGCTCCCCAAGACTTGAAACGAACAATATCCTCGACGTGAAGCTTCGATGGAGGGTAAGGGAAGTGAAGCTCATGTTCCTTCCTTTTTGTTAAATAAATCTGAATCCTAAACTAAAAAGCTACGAAAATGAGAAAAGAAAATTTGTTGGTTTGCCTCCTATAAAGCACTTATTTAACGTCCTTAAGCTTGATGTCTCCATTCCTCATGTGTTTGCACCGGGTCGATTGAAAAGGTAAATGGAGTTTCCGCTTTTGATCGGTTGAGCAACTTGGTAGAGCTTCAATCTCCGACCATTATCTTTGAACGTTCCACTCGACTCGCTCCATAGTTCCACTACTCCATGCGAGAATACATCTCGTACCTAAAAAGGACCAGACCAACGGGACCATAGTTTGCCAGGGAAAAGATTAAGACGAGAGTTAAAAAGTAGAACCAAATCACTTGGCTGAAAGTTATGAGGGAGGATCTTTTTGTCGTGCCATCTATTAGCGTGCTCCTTGTAGATCTTAGAGTCAAAGCTCGTCTAGCTCATTTACCTGCCAAAATTGTTTCTCACCTTATGATCAAAATTAATGAGCTTTGTCACCCAATAGGTGGGGTGCTCTACCTCGACGGGGAGTTGGCAAGACTTGCCATAAATAAGCTGAAAAGGAGTCATGCCAATGGGAGTCTTAAACGCAATCTTATAGGCCCCTAATACATCATCTAACTTCATAGACCAATCTCTACGGGACCTAGACACAGTTTTCTCTAGAATGCTCTTGATCTCCTAATTCTAAACCTCAACCTGTCCACTAGTCTGTGGGTGGTCCGGTGTAGCTACCCTATGGTTTACGACATACTTCTTAAGGAGCACCTCAAATTGTTTAGCAATAAAATGTGAGCCTTCATCACTAATGAAAACTCTAGGAACACCAAAACGAGGGAAAATCGTTTTCTTGAAGAACTTCATAACCACCCTAGAATCATTAGTCGGTGCAGGCATAGCTTCTATCCATTTTAACACATAATCTACACCTACCAAAATATATTGATTACCACATGAAGAGAGAAATGGTCCCATGAAATCTACCCCGCAAAACTCAAACAATTCTACCTCAAGGACATAATTTTGTGGCATCTTGTTCCTCTTATCTATATATCCTATTATTTGACATCGATCACACGAAGAAAATACCTATGGGCATCTATGAAGAGAGTAGGTGATATGATCTTGGACGACGTTGAGGACGCGACCAGTAATGCAGAGGAGCACGCGACCCACGTGGCTGAGGAGAACGTGACCTGCGCGACCCGAGACACTACCCGCTGATCATCTCGTTTTCATACGTATTTCTTGCATGATTTAAGAGATGTTTTTAATATATATTTGTTGCTTTACGTACGATTCCGTATCCGTTTTACTTGTTTTTTTGTTCTAGGAGAAGGGATTAGCCCTTGGCTATCCCGGAACAACTTTTGATTTATCTTTGAATGCATCTTCCCGTTTTCTTTTATCTATTCTATATCTGAGTGCTTAATTTACTTGTGTTTGTGATGGCCGCATAAATGCATGTGTTAGGGGTTAGGAGAAGGACCGAAAGGAGAATTCTAGTCCTAGAAGATCAGGTTTAGAACAACCGAGGTTAGGCCACGAAAGTAGGGTAGCAACGGTTGAGGGTAAAACGGATGAATCATAGTTCTTATGGGTTTAGTTCAAAGTGTCAACCACGAAAGCAGGGGGCAACTTGACTAGATCACGTGTCTATGCCTTGAGAGAGGGTAGATATCATATTAGGATCGTCTGCCTTAGATAACTTTAACTGGGATTGCATGATAGATAGATTGATCGTTGGTTCGGTAGTCTTGTGGTGAAACTGGATTCCTAGAACGCTTGTCTTATCGTTAAGAACTAATTTGTTTATTTACTTTTAGTATTCCATTCTTCACACCATATTTCATTCGTTAGCAAGTTTGATTCATAGTTCGAGTTTAAGTTGTGTTGCATAGTCTCTGTGGGATCGACACCTGAAGTACTACACACGTGCCGTGCACTTGCGGGGAGTTTAGGTTATTTTATTTAACTTTTAGAATGCATCAAGTTTTTCGCGCCGTTGCCGGGGACTATAGTCAACACGTCTTAGATTCGAACCTAGAGTCTTTGTCACCCCGTCTTAGATTGGAGCCTAGAGTCTTTCTTGTTTGTTTTTGTTTTTGTTTTCTTTTCTTTCGTTCTTTCTACGTAAATCGTTCTTTATTTGTCCTTTGCAGAGCCTTCAGATCGACGAGAGATGGATAATCAGAATGGCAATGGACAAATGCAGCAACAGCAACTCGT
>CM071864.1:12540399-12550450 GCA_036759665.1 Gynandropsis gynandra
AGCAAAGGCAGCAAACATCGACTCAAACCAAATTCAATGCGGACGTGGGGACAGCGATCAACGAGCTTAAAACTCAGATGGAATCTTTGAGAAATCATGTGAAGAGTTTAGAGAACTCCGTAGCACGGTAGACAGCTCCCAGGTAAACCCGAGCTAAACCCGAGAGAGTACGTGAATGCTATTTCTGTGTGCAGCGGTGATGTGGTTGAGAATTCGCCCTCGAAAGAGCGAGGGAATGCTGCTGGTACGTCCATGAATAGAGGAAAAGGTAAGGTTGCGATTATAGAGGATTCGAACCAGATTTAGACAAACCATACATTGCTCCACCGGCGTACAAACCTCCTATACCGTTTCCTCAACGGTTGGTGAGCAGTAAGAATGAAGAACGAGTGGGAAGATTTGTAGAGGGTCTCAAAAAGCTTGACATCAACATCCCATACGTGGAAGCCTCCAAAAGATGCATAATCATGCCAAACTCATCAAAGAGGTACTGTCCAAAGAGAAGCACATCGAAGAGAACGAGACTGTAGCACTCACCGAGGAATGCAGTGCAGTTCTTCAGAACAAGCTGCCACCAAAGTTGAAGGACCCCGGAAGCTTCTCCATTCCATGCATAATTGGTAATTTAGATATTGAAAATGCTTTGTGTGATTTAGGAGGAAGCGTGAGCCTCATGCCACACTCAGTTTTAAGCGGATGGACTTCGGGAATCTGAAACCTATGAAGATGTCTCTACGCCTCGCGGATCGTACGGTAAGATATCCGGTGGGAATTGTTGAAAACATTCCCACCATGGTAGGTAAACTTTGCATTCCCACTGATTTTGTTGTACTTGAGATAACGGAAGACGCTAAAATACCTATTATTCTTGGTAGACCGTTTCTAGCTACTGTAGGTGCCCTGATAGACGTACAACGAGGAAAGCTGTCCTTACGTGTCGGAGATGAGACGATCGAATTCCACATGTCCAGCCCCATCAACGAATCCTCATTCAAGGAGTCTTGCTTTACAGTTGATTCGCTGGACGAGTTAGAGAAAGACACGCATGATCAAGTAAGTGTTTCTGATCCGCTTATACGATATTTAACACAAATTTGCGAAGATGCAGGATTTACAGACGAAGGAGCTGAGGTGTACACGACGTTCATGAGTGCCATTGCAGCACTAGGAGACGCCCCATGTGAGGAGATACAACACGAAATCCATGCTGGTTTCGCAGCGGAGAAGACGCCCGAACTTGAGCCCGATCCTCCGCCGCCTTCTCTTCGGTATGAGTACGTTCAGCCCAATAAAACATACCCTGCTGTTATGAATGCTAACTTGAGTGCAGATGAGATGAGAAAAAAAACCACACGCGTAAAGAAGCGTAGAAGAGTTAGCTCTTCAATGTGTATGCACGAAAATTATACGGAGGACAGCCACGAACCTTCCACCGAAACTCAAAGGAGGCTGCACCCGCATTTGCACGAGGTAATGGAAAAAGATGTCATTAAACTTTTCAATGCAGATACCATTTATCCAACCTTGGGCAGCGAGCAAGTGAATCCCGTGCATGATGTGCCAAAGAAAGAAGCAGTGACTAAAGGATGACACGACAAAATGATCCTACCTCATGACTTACAATCAGGTGATATAGTTCTACTTTTGAATTCTCATCCTATGCTTTTCTCGGGCAACCTACGTTCCCGTTGGTCTGGTTCTTTTCAGGTACGAGAGGTATTCCCCCATGGAGCAGTAGAACTAAGGAGTGATTCGAGTGGCACATTCAAAGCTAATGGACAGCAGCTAAAGCTCTACCAAGTCGCTCAACTGATCGAAAGCGGAAACTCCATTTCCCTTTCCGATCCACCCGTCTAACACGCATGAGGAATGGAGACGTCAAAGCTTAAAGAAGTTAAATAAGCACTTTCTGGGAGGCAACCCAGCTGTTTGATTTTATTTTTCTTAGTTTCTAATTTGAGACTCGGTTATTCGTTTTCGATAAAAAAACAAAACAAAACAAAAGAGAAAAAACACAAAAAATACCACCGCAAACGTGATTTACTTCCCTTACCCTCCATCGGAGCATCACGTCGAGGACGCCGTTCAATTCAAGTCTGGGGGAGCAGCACACGTTTGTCAAGTGATTTCGTTTCATTTTCTTTCATCTTTCCTTTGACTTTGTAGTTTTTAGGTTATTTTGTCGTTTTCAGTTGTTTTTGAGTCAGAGTCGTCACAGGCACTTGTCCGGTGCCACGTTTTGAGATGAACCCTGAACCTAGGATGCTTAAGAAGTTGGCCTTTTCTGTGAGATTTTGCATGATTGAGCTAGGTTTTCCCTAAGCGTTAAAGCTTATTAGTCGGCTGAAAAACAATAGGTCATAGTTCTTTAGGAATCCTAATGTTGCTTGTGGGGGGTTTAGACGAGGTTGCTAGGCTAGTTTATCGTTTATTCTCTCTACCCAGATGGTCATACTTCGTGTAGACGATGCTTTACTTCTTTTCTATTGAGGATTATTGGATCATATAAAATCGAGCTATTTTGCAGATTAAAAAAAAGCGCACACTAACACTCCGCTGTCGATAGAAATAGTGCCTAATAAGCATGATCAAAAATCGATATGAGTGCATCGACCTTGATACTCTTTCGATGGCTCGGGTCTAAGTGGTGGGTTGGCGATCATCTTTCTACGTCCTAAGGGCATGGCACAAAAAGCCGCCTACTCCGGTGCACTCTTGAACGAGATGCATGAGTATACCGTCATCGGTAGTCTGGGTCTAAGTAGAGGGTGGATCCCTTCAAATCCGACGTCCTAGAAGCCTAGTGTGTATGCAAAGAAAAAGAATAAAAAAAGAAAAAAAGAAAAAAAAGGAAACGAAAAAGAAGTCATAAAAAGAAAATAAAAAGAAAAAAGAAAAAAGAGAGAAAGAAAAAGAAAAAAAATAGAGAGAAAGAAAAAGAAAAAAAAAAGAAAAAGAAAGAAAGAAGCTCGGAAAGAAAGAAACAAGTATCCTCGGTTGATCTAGGTTTAGCATTGTCTGAAGTCTTGTTTGGTGAAGGGAGTTACGGTGGCTTGTCTAGTTTTCCTTTGATTTACTTTCTCATGGGTAGCCTTGGTGAACCTAGGATTAAGACTGAAAACTTAATTAGGCCAAATTTGCTCTCGACATGCTAGTTGATCGGTTAGGTTAGCTTTAGCGGTATTTCTATGAGAAGGGGGAATTCTCGGATTTTGTACACCACATGTGTTCCACGTTTATGTTTGCTTAGGGACAAGCAAACATTCAAGTCTGGGGGATTTTGATCATCTCGTTTTCATACGTATTTCGTGCACAATTTAAGAGATGTTTTTAATATATCTGTGTTGCTTTACGTATGATTCCGTATCCGTTTTTTTTTTTGTTTTCGTGTTTTCATGTTCTTACAGGTTTTTACGCGAATTTGGTTCATTTTGGAGCTAAAGAACATGCACGGGGCTAAGTACCAACGTCGAGGATAATCACGGGACAAAACGGAACGAGAATTAGCATGAAGAGCCTCCACCCGGTCGTGCACAACTCACACCCGAGCGGGCAAGAGCCACGGCAAATTTGGTGCGCATTCCACGCACGACTTGGGAAAGGAAATGCACGAGCAGGTGCCTCACACCCGAGCGGGCATCCCATGCGGATCGCGACCCTCGCGTCCGACCTAGCCGTACCCGAGCGGGTACATTGACCACCCGAGCGGGTCGCGCACTTCGGCAGCAATCTAAAGTTAAGTTAATTTAACTTAAAATAAAAGGAAGCTCGTGGGGGATTAAGGCAACATGTAGACCGACTTAAAAGACATAAAAGGAGGCCAGAGGACGACATTGGAGGAGATTTTATTCAGTTCGTGAATTAGGAGAGAAGGAGGAGGAGATTCTTGCGAGGAGGCACACGAGGAGCATTGGAGATCAACCCGACACTTCGGTTTCGTTTGGTTTTCATGTTCCTTAGACGTTCTATTTCGTTTATGTTTGTTTACAGACGCATGAGCGAGTAGTTTGTTTGTTCTAGGATAAGGGATTAGCCCTTGGCTATCCCGGAACCACTTTTGATTTATCTTTGAATGCATCTTCCCGTTTTCGTTTATCTATTCTCTATCTGAGTGCTTAATTTACTTGTGTTTGCGACGGCCACGTAAATGCATGTGTTAGAGGTTAGGAGAAGGACCGAAAGGAGAATTCTAGTCCTAGAAGATCAGGTTTAGAACAACCGAGGTTAGGCCACGAAAGTAGGGTAGCAACGGTTGAGGCTAAAACGGATGAATCATAGTTCTTATGGGTTTAGTTCACAGTGTTAGCGACGAAAGTAGGGGGCAACTTGACTAGATCACGTGTCTATGCCTCGAGAGAGGGTAGATATTATATTAGGATCGTCTGCCTTAGATAACTGTAACGGGGATTGCATGATGGATAGATTGATCGTTGGTTTCGGTAGTCTTGTGGTGAAACTGGATTCCTAGAACGTTTGTCTTATCATTAAGAACTAATTTGCTTATTTACTTTTAGTATTCCATTCTTCACACCATATTTCATTCGTTAGCAAGTTTAATTCATAGTTCGAGTTTAAGTTGTGTTGCATAGTCTCTGTGGGATCGAAACCTGAAGTACTACACACGTGTCGTGCACTTGCGGGTAGTTTAGGTTATTTTATTTAACTTTGAGAACGCATCACCCGCACTGTAGAAGAGGCCACTCGCACCACAGAGGAGACGACCCGAGTCAAACAAAAGGTGGACGCGACCCGATGGAAGGACGTTGGTCCTATGACCCGAGCTAGGGCTAGAGACGAGGAGGCCTTGACCTTACCAGCTGGTCTTGTTACTTGTACGTTCTCTCATTTTGTTTGTTTTCTGCTTGTGGCTGCTCCGTGTGCTATTGTGCAGGGGACTGAGAGTAGGTTATTTCAAACCACCAAGCGCCATGGGAGATAAAGGAGCCGAAACCAGCTGGGTGAACGAGAGATTAATCGAGGGTCTCGCGGCTCGTTTGGAGCAAAGTCTCGCCAACAAAATGGAGGAGTTTTGGAAAGAGTTTCGACTCAAACATTCGACCCAACCGAGAGACACTCATGCGTTCCACCAGCGGGAAAGGAACCAACATGAGGAGGACATCAACTACTGATAACGTCTATTTTGTTATAGTATTTTATTCTCTTTTTATAGTTAGTTTCATTATTCATTTGAACTTTACCAAGCATTAAAGCATCATTTCGTCGTCCGTTAGCGTTTCCTCGTGTTTTGCAGCAAATGGAGATACCGGATCACAAACACGAGCGAATGCCGCAAAAATATTACCGTTTCACGCTGAAGGAGAAGCAACCCGCGCGCGGTGGACACTTAGCCCGTGCGGGCTGCATGGACCAGCAATCTCAGCATGCTCCGAGCTCAAGTCAAGCCCGAGCAGATCACCTTTCCCACACAACCCGCGCGGGGTGCCTACCTTAGCCCGCGCCGGGCAAGACCACAATTCCTTGCACCAGCAACTTCAGCCCGAGTCGGGCTCCTCACCAGCCCATGCGGGCTCTCTCCTGCCAGCCAGCCCGAATGGGGCACTCATCAGCCCGCGCGGGTCATGTTCGTCACCTGCATAAACTAGAAAATGAAATTTAGCAAACCAAGAAAAGGAACATGTTGGATACTTAAACAAAAATGAAATATGGTTAGGTAAGATTAAGGGGAGCTACATGGCTGGAAAATTAAGCGGAAACATTGACAATTACATAAGAATGGAAAAACAAGAGATGAAAAACTCGGAAAAGGAAAACTGCAGTTGCTGTAAGAAAAAGGAAATTCCAGCCACTAGAGAGGAAGAAAAGAGGACAGCCAAAGAGGAAAGATTAGAGGAAAGGAAAGAGGAAAAAGGGGGATAATAGGGGAGAGCTTCAGCAGCCAAAAATTCGGACAGAAACGAAGAGAGAAAAACAGAGTAGCACACGTAGAGAGAAAGAAAGAGAGCAGAATGCGTACAAGGGCAAGGACGGGGCGACGAAGCCAGAGCGCAGAGGAGCTGTTGAAGACGTTGGTAATAAAATAGGGAGGTATCTCATTCTTTATCCATGTGTAATATAGTTATCTTTTGTGTTTCGTTTTCTAAGTTCATGTTCGACTAGGTCCATAGATATGGGTTAGAGAGCTTTGGCCATTGATAACACTGAAAGTGTATCATTATTAGGATAGGTTTTTGTATCATTTTCGCATGATTCCTACATTGATTCTTACTTATCCGATTCTATTTTGAGCTTCACACACCCGTTTTATTGGTTTTCAGGTTTCTAGGCGACAAGGCCTAAATGAGCTCAATATGAAGGATTCCTGTCAAAAACCACAAGATTTGAAGGAAAATCTACTCAGAGCCGAGACCGAGCTCCAGAACCCAAAGGAACGCCCGAGCAACGAGCGGAATAGAGGAATATCAAGATCACAAGGGTGCCTGACCGGGCACTATTCTCCACCCGCTTGGGTAAAGTCTACGGGGTTTGTCCATGCAAGATTACACGACCGGGCACATGAACAAGGAGATCGGGTGATCACTACCCGATCGGGCGAATTCTGAATACCCGCTCAGGCACTTAGCCATCCATTTTGCCCCGTAAGTTTACGCGACTCGGGCCCTCAACCACACGATCGGGTGATCACTACCCGATCGGGCGCAACGTTCAACACGGTCGGGCAAGCCTTTACCCGACCGGGCAACACCACTGCCCGAGCGGGCCGCGTAATCCGTAACAACCTAGATCTAAGTTTCAAACGAGCAAATAAAAGGAAAGGAAGAGATCTAGGGCAAAGGGGGCGATGAACAGGGAAAGAAAACACTGGAGAACATCTGGGAAAGCTCGGGAAGCATCGGAGAAGAAGAGAAGCACCGATCCGTACACCGGTAACGCATTAGGGAAGGTCGAGGCATCGAGTTCCTTAGGGTTTTATCATGTATTGGGCTGTGTTATCTTCTGTTTTCATGTATTCCATGAGTGAGTAGAGTCCCTACTGCGGGTAGGGTTATCGGTTTTGTTTGTATGAACGATGATTTTCTTTAATGCTTAGTTCTATGATTCTTACTCTTGATTTACGGTTCTATGCTTAGCAATATCAATCATATGTTAGTGCTGACCGCTCAACAACAATGGATATCGAATCTTGCTGGAAGGTTAAGGAACGAATCCGGTCCGCTAAGTAGTAGATTAAGCCTTGGCTAATGAGAATCTGACCGGTCGGTTAGCCAACTTAGGGATAGTGATTGCGGTCTTAATGCTGCCATGGTACGTGTTAATCGGCTGTCGGAAGGCAGGGTTGCATGTATCCATGGTTAGGAGGTTTAGGCTCGGAAGAATCACTCCTCAACCGTAGAGCATGAATTTCCCGTTGTCAAGAGTAGGTTGTAGATCTATGATCTTTAGTCGTTCGTGTATGCAATATCCGGTATCCCGTACACCCGTAGTATTCATCATATCTAGTTCATCTTTACCCTCTTTTCGTTGTCACCATTAGGATAGACTTAGGACCATTAGAACCATATCCCCCCCTATCACCTTTCTTCCTAGTTTAGTTTTGTTCTTAGTTTAGCTGCACTTAGTCCCTAGAGATCGACCCTGGTACTACACGATCCGTATACTTGCGGTGAAGTGGTCTAGGAATTTATAACTCGTGTTTCCACACGTCAGCCATATGTAATGAAGTTTTGTTCTTAAAGCTTGGTTATAATATTTGTTCATTTCGGATTAATTGGTTGTTCGTAATGCTTTTATTCTTGTTGGTAGCTTGAATGAATGATTATAAAAATATTAATTGCATTGAGAGATGAATTAGATTTTGGAACGTAGCCATGATTTGAAGTCTCAATTGATTTAGAACCTTGGTCGGTCGATTGATTGAGCTTAGGAATTAGGATAGCGATCTTAATGCATCTAGTAGGTGAGATTACACAACTGGGAGATTGGTAGTACGCATGCTAGATAGTGGGTTTAGGCATCGAGAGAGTCATTCCTTAGGAAAGAGCTTCCCCGAATACGTAACGATATCTATAACCATGATCTTGTTAGGACTTCGCTGCATCATCATGCATCTCTTGAAACCTGTGGTGTTTAGTTCATTGAGTTTAATCAGTTAGTTAATTAGTTAGTTTATCTTTATTCATATTCCAATCACTTATTTATTTTACATGTCCTATTCATTAGTTTACTAGCTTTAGAGTTGCATCGATTCCTTGTGTTTGATCCTAGTACTATACGATCCGTATTCTTGCGGAAGCGTTAGTCTAGGTAAAATTATTACTTGAGATTAAGCACATCAAGTTTTTGGCGTCGTTGTCGGGGACTTGATTACGGCTTTAGAGTTAGGATACTTTTGGATTAGGAAATAGTCCTTTTTGGAGTCTTATTTGTTTTTCTTCATATTTGTGTTTTCTTTTGTTTTGAGTCAAATTCGTTTACTTCTTGGAACTCACACGACTTTTGTGTTTTATTTTCTTATCTCGTGCAGCTCACTTGTGCATGAGAGGTGCCGGAAGTGCTGATCTAGTTTACGACCCATATATCGATAGAACGCTCAGAGAATTAAGGAGACAAACGAGAGCTAGTGCAAGCCAACCGGTCGATAACAAACAAGTGCAGCTAGACTTCCAACCCGAGGTAGTAATCGAACCAAAAATTGTAGACAAGATCGAAGAAGAGTTAATGGCAGACGTCTAGACTTGAACGTGCCACAAATGCAACCAAACATGCCACAAATGCAACCAGCGATGACCTATGGATCATACACAACTCTTGTCATGCATCACTAGGAGAGACGCTCGCGTGGAATGACAGCCGGTATTCCTCCAGATGCTCGTTAACGCAACGTTCAGAGGGAGACCTGCCGAGCATCCGAATCAGCATCTTTTTTATTTTAAGATGCTCTACAGAACTATCAGAACCAGAGAAGGAGTATCGGACGAGGACATCATGCTAGCTGCCTTCCCATCTCAGTAAAGGATATGGCCCAAGACTGATTGTATTCCCAACCGGCGGACTCTGTACGATCATGGGGACAACTAGAGGAAAAATTCATGACGTTGTTCTTCCCTCAGAGTAAAGCTCAGCTCGCCAAGAATCAAATCAACACATTCGTCCAAGGGGCAGCTGAGGGTTTATACGAAGCGTGGGAATATTTCAAAGGCTACTAACTGATCATCTCGTTTTCATACGTATTTCTTGCATGATTTAGGAGACGTTTTTGATACATATGTGATGTTTCACGTATGATTCCGTTTCAGTTTTACTCGTTTTCGTGCTTTTCATGTTCTTACAGTCTTTACGCGTATTTTGATCATTTTGGAGCTAAAAGGACGTGCACGGAGCTAAGGAGCAACTTCGAGGATCATCACGGGACAAACGGGACGAGATTGAGCAAGAAAAGCCTCCACCCGGTCGGGCACAACTCTTGCACGACCGGGCAAGACCTTCGGCCAAACTTGTGCACCATTTGCACGACTCGGGCATGACTTGCCCGACCATTTGCCTTGTGCCCGACGAGTTACCCTAGCCGCACCCGAGCGGGCACACTCAATGCCCGAGCGGGTGGCGGCCCGAAACTACCTATTAAGTTAAGTATATTTAACTTAAAACAAAGGGGACTCGTGGGGGCAATTTAGGCAACAATTGGACCAACTTAGGAGGCTTAATAGGAGGTAAAAGACGTCATTACAGCAAGCATACAGTGGAGATTAATTCAGTAGAAGATTAAGGAGATTCTTGCGAGGAGACAAGCGAGGAGCATTGGAGATCGAGCACTACCACTTCGGTTTTATTTGGTTTTTATGGTCCTTAGACTTTCTACTATGTTTATGTTTCTGTACAGACGCATGAGCGAGTAGTTCGTTTGTTGTAGGAGAAGGAATTAGCCCTTGGCTATCCCGGAACCACTTTTGATCTATTTTGAATGCATCTTCCCGTTTTAGTTCATCTATTCTTTATCTGAGTGCTTGAATTTACTTGTGTTTGCGATGGCCACGTAGATGCATGTGTTAGGGGTTGGAGAAGGACCGAAAGGAGAATTCTAGTCCTAGAAGAT
>CM071864.1:12575116-12587624 GCA_036759665.1 Gynandropsis gynandra
CTGGCCATGTAGATGCATGTGTTAGGGGTTAGGAGAAGGACCGAAAGGAGAATTCTAGTCTTGGAAGATCAGGTTTAGAACGACCGAGGTTAGGCCACGAAAGTAGGGTAGCAGCGGTTGAGGGTGAACGGGCGAATCACAGAGTTTATGGGTTTAGTTCATGGTGTCAGCCACGAAAGTAGGGGGCAGCTTGTCTAGATCACGTGTCTATGCCTTGAGAGAGGGTAGATATCATGTTAGGATCGTCCGCCTTAGATAGCTTTAACTGGGATTGCATGATAGATAGGTTGATCGTTGGTTTCGGTAGTCTTGTGGTGAAACCGGTTTCCTAGGACGTTTATCTCATCGTTAGAACCCAAGTAGTTTATTTACTTTTAGTATTTCATTCTTCATCACCATTCTTTCGTTAGCAAGTTTGATTCGTAGTTCGAGTTTAGGTAGTGTTGCGTTGTCTCTGTGGGATCGACACCTAAAATACTACACACGTGCCGTGCACTTGCGGGTAGATTAGGTTATATTTAACTCTGATACGCATCAGGCATCTCGGAAGTTGTTGAACTCGCGTTACAAGCTGCTTGAGGTGCGCTGGAATCTGTCTTGAATGCGGAGATTTGTGCACTGGTTTAAGACGTATTCTTGAATGGAATTGATGTCCACTTGAGCTGTGCTTATGTGTTTGTGAGTTGAGAACTCCTCTTGATAAGGATTGTCCGAAATTCCACGTTTTGCTTGGGTTACGACCTGCTGGGAGTGCGTCTAGCTCGGTGTTCGGGATCTCTTTCATCTTTCCTTCGTCCATAAGCTTTGTGTAATGTTTCACTTCGTTAGGTTCATTATAAAGTCCCTTTCCAGCTGCTAAAATAGCCATCTCAAGAGAATCCATGTTCCCGAACTCTTCGATAACTTCCTCGGATAGTTTATCTAGGACGTCTATGAAGAATACTGAATCCACCATACAAGGATGTTTGAGCGTTCATTCAAATTAAACTCCACTTCTTCATCTCTGAACTTCAATTTGAGTCTACCTTCAGCACAATGTATGATCGTCTTGGCCGTATTAAGAAACGGCCTACCGAGGATAATTGGGATTTTCTTGTCTTCTTCCATATCCAAGACAACGAAGTCCACCGGGACGAAGAACCTCCCAACTTGTAAGGGCACGTCTTCCAGCATACCCTCGGGTATCCTAACACTTCAATCAGCCATGGTGAGCGCCATCCGAGTTGGTTGAAGATCCATTCTACCTTTGAGATCCAATTTCTCGTAGAGAGACAATGGTAGCACGCTTATGCTTGCTCCGACATCGATGAGTGCATGGTGAATTTCATAATCTCCTATTTTACAAGGCATCACGAATATACCTGGATTAGGCATCTTCTTGGGTAGGTTTGGTTGCAGCATCGAATTAGTCACCATGACGGTTTTCGTCTCCACATCTCGCTTGTTTGCAAGTACATCTTTGAGAAACTTGGCGTATGAAGGCATCTTCTTCAACGCTTCATGGAATAGAATGGTGATATGCATCTTCTTCAACATCTCAGCAAACTTTGCAAATTGAGCCTCATCATTCTTCTTGCGTTGGCATTGTGGAAACGGAAAAGGAGGAGGCCTCGGTTCGGGTTTGACGTATTTCGGCTCCTCTTCCTCCTTTTTATTCTTTTCAACTTTGCTGCTCTTTTCAACCACTGTACTAGAGGATTCTCCCTTTTCAAACATCGAATGAGTGGGCTGATCCAGTGTCTTACCACTCCTTAAGTGAATTGCATTGATTTGCTCACGAGGATTTGCTTCCGGTTTCCCCGGTAGAACTCCATGCGGTCGTGGTGCCCCTTGTGCTAGTTGTGCAACTTGCGTCTCCAAGTGTCTAAGGTGAGTTTGAAAGCCCTCTAGCTGCTTCTTGGTGTTCTCTTGATCTACTTTCACTTCCCTCAAAAAATTATTCTAACTTTGTTTTACTTCCATCAACAAGTTGCTTTGATTTTCTTGGAATTGGAGGAGACGAGTGAACATGGTGTTGATGTCAGGGGCTACTTCAGATTGGTTTGGCTGTGGCTGAGGCGCATGTGGCTGATAAGTTTGAGTTTGGGGTTGCGTCCTTGGCTGAAAGTTCTGACTTCTTTGCACCATTCGCGGCTGAAAGTTTCCCGATAATTGTTGCACGTTCAATGCACTATCGGAGTTCTTGTAGGAGAAGTTAGGGTGATTCATCCATCTGGGGTTGTATGTGTTCCCAAAGACTGGTTGTTGCTTACATAGTTCATTTCCTCATACCCTTGAACCCATTGTTCTTCTGATTGCTCCGAATAATGAGGACGACGCGACTCAGATAGGAGATTCTAGATCTCTGCGACTTGGTTTTTCACCTCGGCTAGACCGCGTAGAGAGCATGCATCTCGTTCAAGTTAGCCACCCTTGCTGGAACGTTGCGATTATATTCTCCAGGGGCGTTTCTGCCTTCATCAGCCATACGATGAAGTTGCTCAAAGAACCTCCAACTGCTGCTATGATCCGAATTCTCGTGTTCTCCATGAGTCCTTGCAGAAAGTTGTGTATAAGATAGCTCTGATCCATGCCGTGATGTGGGAAAAGGCGTTGGTAGCCTTTGAAACGTTCCCACGCTTCATATAAACTCGCAGCTGCTCCTTGGACCAATGTGTTTATTTGATTCTCAGTGAGCTGAGCTTTACTCTGAGGGAAGAACCGCGTCATGATTTTTTCATCGAGCTGTCCCCATGATCGTATAGAGTTCGCCAGTTGGGAATACAACCAGTCTTGGGCCTAATCCTTCACTGAGAATGGGAAGGCAGCTAGCATGATGTCCTAATCCGAGACTCCTTCTCTGGTTCTGATAGTTCTGCAGAGCATCTTAAAATCAGTAAGATGCTAGTTCGGATCTTCGTGGGTCTCCCTCTGAATGCTGTGTTACTAAGCATTTGGATGAATGTTGGTTGCAATTCAACGCGAGCGTCCCTACTAGTGATGCAAGACAAGAGTTGCGTATGCCTAGGGACCGTGTATGATCCATAGGTAACACGGCTAGAATTTGTGGTGCAACGAGTCATGGTGCATTTTGATTGTTTCGTTCCGCCATTAGGTTAACACGGCTGGAATTTGGTTCTATTACTTCTTCGGGCTTGCTGTCTAAAGTGGCTGGTGTGTCATGTATCGGTTGACTTGCACTAGCTTTTGATTTCTTTCTCAAATCCCTGAGTGTTTTATCTATGTCTGGTTGGTAAACTAGATCAGCACTAACACAAAGGATAACGTGTGAGCTCCGAAAAGTAAAAGAAATTGACTCAAGAAAAAGAAAACAAAACAAAAATCACGAAAAACAAATGCGACTCCGGAGAGGACTATGTCCTAATCCAAAAGTATCCTAACTCTAAGGTCGTAATCAAGTCCCCGACAACGGCGCCAAAAACTAGATGTGGTTAATCTCAAGTAATAAAATACCTAGACTAATACTTCTGCAAGAATACAAATCGTATAGTACCAGGGTCGAACACAAGGAATTGAGGCAACTCTAAAGCTAGTAGAGTGATGAATAGGATGGTAAATTCAATTAACTAAACACCACAAGTTTCGAGAGATACACGATGATGCAATGAAGTTCTAACATGATCATTGGTCTTAGATATTATCACGAGTTCAGGGAATTCAAGCTCTAATGTAGGAACTGACTGACGTAGACTTGTCCACTATCTAGCGTGCGTACTACCAATCTTCCGATTGCGTAATCTCACCCACTAGACGCATTAGGACCGCTATCCTAATCCCTAGATTCAATCGGTCGACCTGGCATAGATTCTAAACCGATTAAATCCTAAATCATGGCTAAGTTCCAAAGTCTAATCCCCTGGCGTAGATTCATTAGGATTCTATAACCATTCATTCGAGTGGTGTGTAAGGACGAAAGCATTTAAAACAACCAATCAATCTAAAAACGATCAAATATAAAAATCATTCATTCAAGTGGCATACAAGAACGAAAGCATTAAGAACCACCAAACATTAAGAACAAGACTTCGTTACATATCTGATGCGTGTCAAGTTAAACAAGTTAACCTAAGACTACCCGCAAGTGCACGGCACGTGTGTAGTAGTTAAGGTGTCGATCCCACGAGGACTAATGTAACGCAATCTAAGAATAAAATTTGAACCAATGCTTGCTGCAATAAATAAAAATGATGAGATGAAATGATGAAGTGGATGAATATGCAGTGGATAAGTGAGTTCTAAACAAAGAGACAAACGTTCTAGAATCCGGTTTCACCGCATAGCCTCCGAAACCTAATTTCGATCTATCTAATCTTGCATTCCCTATCAAGATATCTAAGGCAGACGATCCTAATGTAGAACCTACCCTCTCTCAAGGCATATGAAAGTGGCTAGATTGAGTCATCCCCTACTTTCGTGGCTAACAGCCCAACTAAACCCCATTACGATTCATGATTCGCCCCGATTCAACCCTCAACCGTTACTACCCTTCTTTCGTGACCTAGTCTCGGTTGTTCTACCCCTCATCTTCTAGGACTAGAATTGACCTTTCAGCCCTTCTCCTAATCCCTAACACATTCATATACGTGGCCATTCGTAAATACAAGTCCTTAAACGCTCGACAAAGAATAGATAAACAAAACGAGGAAATGCATTCATAAACAAATCAAAGATGGTTTCGGTATAGCCATGGGCTAATCCCTTCTCCTAGAACAAATCTACTACTCGCTCATGAGTCTAAACAACATAAATGAAGTCAGTAGAGTAAAGAGTATAGAGATATCAAATGAGCGATGATCCCAAAAAAAATCCTCGACTCCTTGCGTGCTTCCCATCAAGGGGACTCTATGGATGGATAGTGGCTGTGAATGGTGTGTTCTAGATGGTGGTTGGATTCATGATGAATGCCTTCTGCCCTTGAGGCTTTATAATTTGAATTGGAAGCTTTGGCCAACTTGTTTCCACCAAATTAGTCGGTAGGCTGTTTTACAAAGTCATGCCCGACCATGCTCCATGTCATCCCCGGTCGGGCATGCTTCATCCGTGTGAATAGGTGAGTTGTTTTTTGCTCATTGCCCGACCATGCTACTCTTGATGAACGACCGTGCTTCCTTCAATGGTAGGTGCCCGACTGTGCTCTTGGAACGCCCGACCCCTGCATAAGCTACGGGGATGAATCTACACCAAACTCCCGACCATGCTCTTGTCATAGCCTGACCATGCTCTTGCTTCACCAAGGAAGATGTCCGACCATGCTGGACACCAAGCCCGACCGTACAGCTTCAGCAAAGAGGAGGTCGACCGTGCTGTCTTGGACGCCCGGTCGTGCACAAGGTGAAGGTGGCTATTCGGTCGTGCACTTGATCATGCTCCACCATGACTTGTCCATTTCTCATTCCCTTCCATCCGTTGTGACCTTCAATGTCGAATTATGTCCCGTGTATGCTCTTTAGCTTCGAAAAGAATCGAATACGCATTAAGACCTATAAGAACACAAAAACTAGTAAAACGGATACAAAATCATACGTAAACCTTGCAACTATGGTTATAAACATTTCTCAAATCATGCGAGAAACGTGTATGAAAAAAAGATGATCAAAATTGACAAAACTCTCTAACCTATGGCTATGGACCTACTCGGACATGAACTTAGAAAAAAAACGCAAAAGAAAACTATCTTCAACATGGATAAAGAATGAGATTACTCCCTATTCTAGTACCGATGTCTTCAGCAGCTCCTCTGCAATCCGGCTTTGTCGCTCCTTTGTTGTCTTCGTGTGCGTTCTGCTCTCTCTCTTCTCTCTCTACTCTGTTACGTCTCTCCCCTCTCCTCTTGCGTTTTCAGTCCAAAAGCCTCTTTTTCTTTGCTCCCCTCTCTTCTCTTTCTTCTCCTTTCTTTCCTTTTTTTCTTTTTCCACTTTGGCCGAGTGTTTGCCATTCTTTTGTCGTGAGTTTCCATTTGTTTTCCATGGTTGAATCTTTCCTTTTCTTCTTCGATGCGTGCAGGTTCAACATGCCCGACCGGCCACAAGAGTGAGCTAGGTCGGGCACTTCATCTAAACCTAGCCCGGTCGGGCTTCATGCATGACCGAGTCGTGCAACATGTTCGGGCGAGTTGCTGTCTTCACAAGCCCGGTCGGGCTGGTATGGTTGCACGGTTGGGCTGGTTGTTGGTTCCAGGAGCACAGGCGGGCTATGTTTTGCTGCACGGTCGGGCTGGTTGCCATTATTAAGAGCACGGGCGGGCTGTGCTTTGCTGCACGGTCGGGCACCTCACCTCGCTTGTGTTCCCGATCGTGCTGGTGATGGTGATCAGTCGGGCAGGTTGTTTTCTTCAATGCCCGGTCGTGCTCTTGGAGTGATGTAAGGCAATTTCTCGTATTTGCTTGTGTTTGCTCGTTTTCGTGTTCGATGTCTTCATTTCCTGCAAATACACGAGAAAACGATGAAAGAGGACTACGTGATGCATAATGCTCGGTCAATGATGTGCGAACTATCAAGCAATAAAAATGCCGAATATCCACTTATCGCAAGAGTACGGATCGGTGTAATACAAGGGTCAAACTCTAGGGACTAATGCAACCTAAGCTAAGAATATGACTAAACTAAGGCGGGTTGAATTGGTGGTGATGCGGGACAAATTTCTAGAACACTAAAATGAATTATGACAGCGATGATGAGACGTGAAAAACTTGTTAATTTAGAACACTATGGGTTTCGGGTTACCGAGTTTTGCAAGGATGCAACGAACAAAGGATCATGACCCTGTCGAATTATCTTGATAACGGGGAATTCATGCTCATAAATAAGGAATGGTTCTCTTGACACCTAAACCTCCTAACCACAACCCATAGCTGGAAGCTTACTCACTCATGATTTCTAATGTAAAACATGCGAAATTAACCCTAGACATGATAATTAATAAGAAATATAATTCCTTGGTCTTCCCTATCTCGTTACCGACGTCTGGATTGTTGTTTCTCTCCTTCTACAGCTTCTCCTGAGTTTCTCCTTGTATTGTTCAGTCTATTTTCTGGCCTGAGCCACCCTCTTCAATCATCAGCCGCCCCTTTTCCTTTTTAATTTTTGTTCCAAACCTATAATAGTTAGCTGCTAAAAAGGGGACCCGCGTGGCTAGGTGCTCAATCCGCGCGGGCTCATCTGTATCCTTCAGCCCGAGCGGGCTGCTTGCCTTCCCCGGTCGTGCAACATTTGCTGGAAAAGTAGCCCGCACGGGGTAAAATATCCGCCTCGCGCGGGGTCATCATGTTTGTCCAATCCAAGCGGATTCTCTTCTAGCCTCAGGCGTGTGAAATTTCTGGGGTTGCAGCCTGCACGGGCTATTGTGACAGCACACGCGGGTTCATGTAGTCTCATGCAGTACGAGCGGGTTGATGTTCAACACGTGTCGGGCTCAAAATTTTGTTGGATGCAGCCCGGGGGGGGGGGCTTCTTCCAAGCCCGCGCGGCCTAAGTTAACTCCGTGTTTCTGCTCCTCTTGCTCGATGCTCAGGTATTCCATTTGGTTTCGTGGCCTGAATTT
The DNA here is from genome assembly GCA_036759665.1 of Gynandropsis gynandra. Classification (NCBI taxonomy): domain Eukaryota; kingdom Viridiplantae; phylum Streptophyta; class Magnoliopsida; order Brassicales; family Cleomaceae; genus Gynandropsis; species Gynandropsis gynandra. The sequence continues at coordinate 12,582,657 of CM071864.1, forward strand.
GCTCTAAGTGGTTTGTAGCTTCCAGTATGTGCGGATGAATCCAAGAATTGACATTTTAAAGCTCGTTTTGGCCTTGTCACCTTAAAACCTAAAAATCAACAAAAAGAAGTACATCAAGAACGTTCGTGTCGGTTTTAAAACTCGTGCTATGCAAACTATGCGGAAATACTATAAATGCCTAGCCTAAAACTAACACATACTACGTGTTATCAATAAACTAACTATGAAACCAAACTTAAATACTATAACAAAATAGATGTTATCATAAGGTAAAAAGAAAATTCAGTCAATGATAATATCATTTAATTAAGAGAGACAAAATGAATCCGTATTGATTAACAAAACTATTAAATATTATCCAGCAACAATTAGCTAGAATTTGTTCAGTTTTGCTTGGAGTATGCAACCAAAATTATCCAACAATAATCCAAAACCCATGTATTCAAACTAATTTTTGTAATTTTTTCTTAGGATCAAAGTATATACATCTAAAGCTCTGCTGAAAAGCTTTCGAAGGCGTCAGACCTATAAATATGAAAGTAATACCTCAAGTTAGCTATGATAAAAGATGAACAACACATTCGAGATTTTGACATGAAACAAGATAAGCTTTTGGACGTCTTATTCAGTGATGAAATTAATCTGTATTTCTAAGTCTTTATCCATTGAATTATGCAATAGGTCAACGACTTTTATTTGATTTCAAGAAATCTCTAATCCTTCTAGTTCATCAAAGACTTCTTATCTTAATTTGGTAAACTTTTGGGTAGGCAAGATATTGCGGAAACAAAAAAAAACAGGGCTAGAGAAAAGTTGATGACATCGAAAGCCGATAGTGAAGGAGGGAGAAACCAGAAAACCACCACAAAACATGGTTTCTCAAACGTTTGTTTATCTTCTTCTCACTAAGGTGTGTCAACTCCCTTTTGTTTGATTCAAACCAAAAGAAAAAAAAACTTCTTTAGAAACCAGAAAACAAACATGATAGTGAGTGAGGGTGTTTCGGTTGGAGCTATAGGACCTGAACGACTCTGAAACCTACTGTAGACCGAGTAGTTGAAGCCTGGGTTAGAACACAATAGCAAAGATGCTTAGAGTAATTGGGGTTACTTGTTAGATCGAGACTGGTTGGATGTAGATTCGCGTGAATGGGAAGAGCAAGAGATGGAAGTTAATGAGCCAACTTTGAAATCTCCACCTCAAAAGCTCTACTCAAATTGTTGTTTTTGTTCTTGCTCACTACAGCTCATCAATGTTTCATGTAATTTGTTCAAACCAAAAGATAAAGAATGACATCAAAAAGCCAGAAGGCACACCTAAGAGGGATAAGATGGAGGAAAAGCGTACAACTAGAATTCAACGACTTTGGGTAGAAACACATCGGGAAAATCTACCATTTCCATTACCCAATGGATAATCAACAGTCTGAATTGATTACTTGACCTACATTGAGGATGATATCAAGGAATCAAGGTTATCTATTTCAATACTCATATAATAGCTTTGCACCCTTTACGACTTTCGTGTTCTATTCCTGCCTCTGTTTTTACTTCACTCATAAAGTAAAAAGGCAATTCAATCAATGATAATAGCATTTGGTTAAGAGAGACAAAATGAATATGTATTTATCAACAAAAATTTTTGAGCGAAATGAGATGGGTACTTTGAATGCCAAGGCAACAGATTCTATCTATCTTTATAGGTCATAGGTTAAAGTTTGTTATCCCACAACCATTACTCCTTCTTGATCATCTCGTTTTTTTACGTATTTCTTGCACGATTTAGGAGACGTTTTTGATACATATGTGATGTTTTACGTATGATTCCGTATCCGTTTTACTTGCTTTCGTGCTTTTCATGCTCTTACAGGTTTTTACGCGTATTTGGACCATTTTGGAGCTAAAGGAACATGCACGGAGCTAAGGAGCAACTTCGGGGATCATCACGGGACAAACGGGACGAGATTGAGCATGGAAAAGCCTCACCCGGTCGGGCACAACACTTGCACGATCGGGCAAAACCTACGGCCAATTGTGGGGACCATTTAGCACGGACTCGGGCAAGCATTTAGGACCATTTTGCCTTGTGCCCGAGCGGGCACACATGCCATGCCCGATCGGGCACCATTCCAGCACCACAGGACGCGCACGAACTGCCCTAGCCGCACCCGAGCGGGTACACTCGCTACCCGAGCGGGTAGCGGCCCGAAACCTCTCAAAACTTAAGTAAACTTAACTTAAAACATAAGGGAACTCGTGGGGCAATTTAGGCAACAATTGGACCGACTTAGGAGGCTTAAAAGGAGGCAAAAACACGTCATTAGAGCAAGCTTACAGAGGATAACAATTCAGCGAAAGATAGAGCAGATTCTTACGAGGAGATAAGCGAGGAGCATTGGAGATCAAGCACCACCACTTCGGTTTTGTTTGGTTTTTATGTTCCTTAGACTTTCTACTATGTTTATGTTTCTTTATAGACGCATGAGCGAGTAGTTTGTTTGTTCTAGGAGAAGGGATTAGCCCTTGGCTATCCCGAGACCTCTTTTGATCTATTTTGAATGCATCTTCCCGTTTTAGTTCATCTATTCTTTATCTGAGAGCTATAATTTACTTGTGTTTACAAAGGCCACGTAAATACATGTGTTAGAGATTAGGAGAAGGACCGAAAAGAGAATTCTAGTCCTAGAAAGTCAGGTTTAGAACAACCGAGGTTAGGCCACGAAAGTAGGGTAGCAACGGTTGAGGGTGAACGGGCGAATCACAGAGCTTGTCTAGATCACGTGTCTATGCCTTGAGAGAGGGTAGATATCATCTTAGGATCGTCCGCCTTAGATAGCTTTAACACGGATTGCATGATAGATAGGTTGATCGCCGGTTTCGGTAGTCTTGTGGTGAAACCGGAATCCTAGGACGTTTATCTCATCGTTAGAACCCAAGTAGTTTAGTTAATTCCAGTATTTCATTCCTTATTCACATTCTTTCGTTAGCAAGTTTGATTCATAGTTCGGGTTTAGGTAGCGTTGCATAGTCTCTGTGGGATCGACACCTAAAATAATACACACGTGCCGTGCACTTGCGGGTAGATTAGGTTATATTTAACTCTGATACGCATCAAGTTTTTGGCGCCGTTGCCGGGGACTATTGTCAACGCGTCTTAGATTCGAACCTAGAGTCCTTCTTGCTTTATTTTTGTTTTTATTTTATTTTTGCTTTTGTTTACTTTCGATTCTTTCTACCTAAGTTCCTTGCGTTCGTTCTTGTTGGTGTATGACCAGGTCGCAGGGCACTTCTAGTCTACTCAAAATCGACCCAGAGATCGAGCGAACTTGCAGACTACTGAGAAAGGGTAAGGAAGAAGACAACACAGAGCCGTCAGAACAACAGAATATCGATAATCAGAACGGCCATGAACATGCTCAGTTACCTCTCGGTAATTTGGGGCAAATGCAGCAACAGCCACTCGTGCCTCAACCACGAGAACCACAGGCTCCTCCACCACGTCGTCTAAGGGATTACGTGGTGCCGAACATGAACAACGTGCAAACAGCCATAAGGATGCCTGCTGTTGCAAGAGAACAATTCGAGATTAAGCCAGCGATGATCAACATGCTTTATCAGAAGCAATTCATGGGTGGAAACCATGAAGATCCACATCAGCACCTCAGAGACTTCCTCGAACTTTCAGGTACGTTCAAAATCCATGGAGTCTCTGAGGATGCAATCTTGCTGCGTCTTTTCCCTTTTTCAATTGGGGGAAAAGCGAAAGCTTGGCTGCAATCACTCCCCGCCGGATCTATCACCACTTGGGATCAGCTCTGCACACTGTTCCTATCACGCTTCTTTCCTCCGAGCAAGACAATTCAGATAAGGGGGAAATCACGACATTCAGGTGCAGAGATGGAGAAACGCTATTTGAGGCGTGGGGTAGATTCAAGGATCTTCTACAGTCATGTCCACACCATGGACTTGAGCAGTGGTACGTTATCCAAACTTTTTATAACGGAATTTCAGATGAGCACCGCATGAGGTTGGATAACGCTGCCAGAGGATCATTCATGGATCTGAGCGTCGAGGAGGCATTCGAGCTAATTGATAACCTCGCCATGAACCACACCATGTGGTCAACCCCAAGAGGTACGCCTACTAGCACTCGTCGTTTATATGAGCCTAACCAGAATAGAGCCATGGGTAATGCAGCGAATGCTATGTACTGTGCGAATTGCGGAGATACGGACCATGTAGCGTATCAATGCACAGTACATGAGGATTACGAACATATGAATTATGCCCAGCAGCAAGGCAACACACAATTCGGGAACACCTACAACCCGAATTGGAGGAATCACCCGAACTTGTCATATCGAACGACTCAACCGGTGAAGTATTCGGGGTTTCCACAAAGGCAGAATAATTTCCAGCAAAACAACCAACAACTCCAGCAAGCACAGCAAGCCCCGCAAGCTCCTCACCCTCCTCAAGCCTCTTCATCAAACCTTGAGGCGGTATTGCTCGAATTCATGAAGGAGCAGAAGCAGCAACAATCGATTCGAACCAAATTCGACGCGGATGTTGGGACAGCGATTAGTGAGCTTAAAACTCAAATGGAGTCTCTGAGCACTCATGTGAAGATGAAGCAGGAACAGCAACAACAGGAGTTTAGATCTCAGATGGAGTCTCTGAGCACTCATGTGAAGATGAAGCAGGAACAGCAACAACAGGAGTTTAGATCTCAGATGGAGTCTCTGAGCACTCATGTGAAGATGAAGCAGGAACAGCAACAACAGGAGTTTAGATCTCAGATGGAGTCTCTGAGCACTCATGTGAAGATGAAGCAGGAACAGCAACAACAGGAGTTTAGATCTCAGATGGAGTCTCTGAGCACTCATGTGAAGATGAAGCAGGAACAGCAACAACAGGAGTTTAGATCTCAGATGGAGTCTCTGAGCACTCATGTGAAGATGAAGCAGGA
>CM071864.1:12614929-12645140 GCA_036759665.1 Gynandropsis gynandra
GCGGAAAGGGTAGTGGTGGTACCCTCGGGGGAGGTGCTACATAGGGTAACTCCCTCTCCTCTTTCTCAGTCCTCTTCTCTTCCACGCCTAGAGTGTTGGATTTCTCTTTTCTAATGACTAAAGGCTCCTCTCTTGCAACCATTGAAGGCGTGGATTGTCCCACCGTATTGCCACTCCTCAAGTGGATGGCATTGATCTGCTCGCGAGGGTTTCTTCTCTAATGACTAAAGGCTCCTCTATTGCAACCATTGAAGGCGTGGATTGTCCAACCGTATTGCCACTCCTCAAGTGGATGGCATTGATCTGCTCGCGAGGGTTTGTCTCGGGCTTCTCGGAAGGCTGTCCGGGTTGTCGCTTCGAACCTTGGGCTAGCTGAGCCACTTGCGTTTCGAAGAGCCGCAAGTGCGTTTGAAATCCGTCCATTCTCTTCTTCATATCTTCTTGCTCAGCCCTAATCCCTCCAAATGCACTTTTCTACCCTTGATGCATCACTTGGAGCATCGAAAGAATGTCGGAATCACCCAAAAATTGTGCACGTTGCTGGTGCCCATAGTCTTGGCCGCTACCTCTCGGTTGGAAACCTTGATTAGAGTTTCTCGCCATTATCCGCGGTTGAAAGTCTTGCGGATTTGCTACATTGTTCGTGTTGCCATATGAGAGGTTGGGATGTGATATGATCCCGGAGGACGCTGAAGACGCGACCATCAACAGTGAGGAGGACGTGACCTGCAGAAAGGACGTGACCAACAACACAGAAGAGGACGCGACCCGTGGAAAGGAAGAAGAGGGAATCTGTGCGACCCGAGACGCCAATCCCGCGGCCCGAGCCCGAGCTCTAGAAGAGGATGCCTTGATCATACCCGCTGGTCCCATGACCCGAGCCAAGGCCGAGAAGTTCAATGAAGCTATTATCGGGATTCTCACGACCGTCCACGCTCACGAGGAGTATTCGAGTTCACGCGATATCACAAGTCTAAAGAACGTCATCAAAGCCGAAGCTCGACCCGCTACGGTCATTGATTAGGTTAAGTGACCCGCGTGTACTCTTTTCCCCTCGTCGGTTTTGTCCCACCGGGTTTTCCGACGATGGGTTTTTAACGAGGCCGCAAGTCACTTATTTTCCTGCGACCTAATTAATGATCCGACGCGAGACACGAGATGGACGCAACACAAGGTGCACGGCCAACAAGAAAACTTATCTTCTTGTTTGAAGATTTCAAGACCATTATGAAGGCCCTTGCATGACAAGTAGCATTTAATGAACTTAAGTTTGAATTTTCTTGTTTTTGTCTAAATATGGCCGGCCCCCCCTTGTATGAACATCCAACTTTTATCAACTTTGAAATTAATCTTTGAATTGATCTTTGATCATTCTTGAATTCCCTTGTGAATTCTTTGGGTTGTTGGTGCGTAATATCCAGCTTCCTACTCGTTGGTGCGTAATATCCAGCTTCCTACTCGTTGGCGATACCAAGCTCGTTTACTGCAGCCTTTGATGCGTAGTTGCGATTGTACTCCCCCACCTTCTTGCCTCCTTCCCTTGCCATGCTCTCGATCAAGTTCTCGAGCTGATTAAACGTGAGGTTGCTAAGGGAACCACCACCCGCTGCCACGATCATGAATCGGGTGGTCTCTTGGAGTCCTTGGATGAAATTCGTGATAAGATATTTCTTATCCATCCCCATCAAATAAAGATCCTCCCGAGTGACTCCCGTTCCAACCTTAGTAGTGCTACATAGCATCTTGAAGTCCGTAAGGTGGGAGTTCGGATCTTCGTTCTCCATTCCTCGAAAGGCCGAATTGTTGAGCATTTGAATAAAAGCCGGTTGTAGCTCAACCTGGTTATCAATCGTGCGGGCCATGCACGAAAGTAACTGCATGTGCTTAGGAGCAGTGTATGCTCCATAAGTCTCGTCGGCAGCAGCCATGTCGGGAATACTCACGTTGTCTTCTCCGCTGCTTGCACTATGCGTATCCTCCTCCTCAGAGGCGTGTTGCTCGTGGTTGCTCGTTCTTTCTACCTCGGATTATGAATCAACTATTCCGATCCTTCTCTTTTTGTGCAGGCTTCTTAAAGTGCGTTCAACTCGGGATCGTAGATGAGAAGTTTCTGAGTAGAGCTTCTCATACAAGTCTCCTGCACAACAAGAAACAAAACACCAAAGCGTAAATCCGCGGTAGATAGAAAAGACTCGATAAAGGGAAAAACAAACAAAAACAAAAACGAAAAACAAACAAACAAACAAACAAAGACTCCGGAAAGGACTAGATCTTAATCTAGCTAATTCCTAGTCTAGGCCGTTATTAGTCCCCGGCAACGGCGCCAAAAACTTGACGTGTGGAAACACGAGTTATAAATTATCCTAGACCACTTCACCGCAAGTATACGGATCGTGTAGTACCAGGGTCGATCTCTGGGGCTAAAGCAGCCAAAAACTAAGAATGGAACTAAACTAAGACGAATAAGGATAGAAGAGGATATGGTCCTAAATATCTAAAACTAACCTAATTGGTGACAACGATACTAGGTTGGGGATAAACTCGGATATGACGAACACTACGGGTGTCGGGATACCGGGAATCATATAAATGAAACAACTAAGGATCATAGATCTATCAATGCATCTTGACAACGGGAAATTCATGCCCTAAGGTGAGGAGTGATTCTTCCGTGCCTAAATCTCCTAACCATGAGTACGTGCAACCCTACCTTCCAGCAGTGATTAACCCGTAGCACGGTAGCTTTACGACCGCAATCATTATTCCTAAGACGACTAACCGACCGGTCAGATTCTCATTAGTCGAACTTAAGCTACAACTTAACAGGTCCGGATTCATTCTTTAACCTTCCAGCAAAGTCCGAAATCCTACGTTGCTGAGCGGGCAGCACTAGCGTAAGAGTGATAATGCTAAGCGTAGAACCGATAATCAAGAATAAATCAATAAATCTAAGCATTAACGCAAATCATTGTTCATCCAATACAATCCGATATCCCTACCCGCAGTAGGGACTCTACACTCATGGAGAAAACAAAAGACGAAGATAACATAACCCTATACATGATAGACTCTAGGAAATTCGATGCCTCGACCTTCCCTATCGTGTTACCGGTGCAAGGATTGATGCTTCTCTTCTTCTCCAACGTCTCCCGAGCCTTTCCAGATGTTTTCCCAGCCTTTCCTTGCCCTGTACGTCGCCCCCCTTCGCTCTACATCTGTTCTGTTCCTTAAATTTGGTCGTTTGAATGTTAGATCTAGGTTGTTGCGAAATACACGGCCCGCTCGGGCACCACTGTTGCCCGGTCGTGCAGAGGCGCGCCCGGTCGTGCTCTTTCATAGTGCCCGATCGGGTATCCAGAACCCGATCGCGTGGTTGAGCGGCCCGAGTCGTGCAAACTCTCGGGGCAATTGGGATGAATTAACGCCCGAGCGGGTATACGTCTTGCGCCCGATCGGGTAAGGCTACCCGATCTCGTTGCCTTCGTGCCCGGGTCGTGCAAGGTATATGGGTAAAACCCCGTAGGTTTTACCCGAGCGGGTGGTCTATGGTGCCCGACCGGGCACCCTTGTTGCCTTGAAGTTTCTCTTTTCCGCTCGTTGCTCGGGTGTTCCTTCGGGTTCTAAGGCTCGGTCTTGACTCTGAGTGGATATATCTTCAAAGTACGAGGTTTTGGTCAGGAATCCGTCTTTTAAAGCTCATTTAGGCCTTGTCGCCTAAAAACCTGAAAACCATCAAAACGGGTGTATGAAACTCAAAATCATATCGGATATGTAAATCTATATATAAAATGTATGCGAAAATGGCACTAAAATCTATCCTAAAATTGATACACTTTCAGTGTTATCAAGGGTCATCTTCTGATCAGACATATCTTATGACATCTGTCGTGCTTTTTAATATGGTCGTAGATGCAGTGGTATCTGACCATTCCAAGTGAAACTGATCCATCATATATCACTTTGGTTGTTTATTCAATTTGTAAACATGTTTATAGATGAAACTTGGGTGATGGTGTGGAACATTGTGATAGTCTTTGCGAGGTCGAACGGTCTGCCTGATAGAAGATGTGAGATAATTCTGATGAACAACTAAGGAAGCTATTGTCGTTAGCTTTGAAGCCTTTTGAGTCATGGTGGTGTTTGCATCAGAGGAGGTTGGAGAACTTTCTATAATGAAAATGGACAACATGCAGGATATTCCCTCACATTAAAAGTGGTCTATAATGGAAAAACATCTGTGCTTCGGTTTCTCCTGACAGGGTCTACCAACAATCTTTATTTTCGTGTAATTTATTGTTATGAAACATGGTTCGGTGTTCCTTAAACTTGATAAACCTTTTTAATTGTAATTGGTATTATAATCATATTTATATTATTATTATTATTATTATTATTATTATTATTATTATTATTATTATTATTATTATTATTATTATTATTATTATTATTATTATTATTATTATTATTATTATTATTATTATTATTATTATTATTATTATTATTATTATTATTATTATTATTATTATTATTATTATTATTATTATTATTATTATTATTATTATTATTGGGTTGCACAAACGTTGTACATACATGATGTGTACAACGTTTGTGGTAAGTGCTAGCACGAACATTGTACACACACGTTATGATTTTTAAAAAAAGAAAGGTCAGTTGTGATTCAAATTTTAGTCTAAGGTAATGCGAGAAAAATTTCAACCTCATTAGGTGTTATTTGAGAATGAAGCCCCTTGGTGTTCTTGGTGGGTTTCAGATATAAGAAACAAGATGGAAATTAGGGTTTTTTGGTTTGTTGCTAATCACCTTGTATGATACTATAATTAGGGTTTCAGATATAAAAACATTGTTGCTAATGTTTTGCCATTTTTACACTTACCTATTAACAACTATTTTACCAAAAATGTCTTTGTTCTTGCATAGGTTGTGCGAGTTCTTCAAGCTTCATGCATCCTAGGCTATCATCTTCTACTGGGCTTCATGAGTTTCCATCTTCGATGTTGGGTCGTCTTCAAACTTCTTGTCGTCTAGGCTTGGATCTGCACGTGGTACTTCTAGGATGCCATTGCCTTATTCTTCTTTGTTGTATTTGGTTATGCCGTGTATTGGTTTTGCCCAACTACTTAGTTTTTTTGTCTTGTGACCGAACTAATGAATTGACTCTTCAATCTCAATTCTTGATCCCTTTCCATGAACCCTAACTCTTCTTCATCAAAACCCACATGATTACAATGAAGACCATGTGTGAGCTTGTCATGATCATCAACTCTCTCTTGACTGACTTATACATCTCAAGGGAATCCATATTCCCGAACTCTTTAAAGACTTCTTCGGCTAGTTTCTCTAGGACGTCGACGTAGAAAATCGAATCCATCATAAAAGGCTGCTTGAGTGTGTCATTTAGATTGAACTCCACTTTTTCATCACCGAATTTTAACGTGGTTCTACCTTCAGCACAGTGTATGATCGTTTTTGCCGTATTGAGAACGGCCTACAGAGGATGATCGGGATTTTCTTGTCTTCCTCAATTACTAAGACGATGAAATCGATTCGGACGAAGAACGTCCCAACTTGTATAGGCACCTCTTCCAGCATACCCTCGGGTATCCTATCACTTCGATTAGCCATGGTGAGCGCCATTTGGTAGGTTGAAGATCCATCCTACCCCTAAGATCCAATTTTTCGTTTAACGAAAATGGTAGCACGCTTACGCTTGCTCCGACATCAATTAGTGCATGGTTAATTTCAGAATCACCTATTTTACAACAGAACACGAATATACTTGGATCGGGAATCTTCTTGGGTAGGTTTGGCTGCAGCATCGATTAGTCACCATGACGGTTTCCGTCTCCACATCTCGCTTGTATACAAGTACGTCTTTGAGGAACTTAGCGTATGAAGGCATCTTCTTCAACACTTTGTGGGATGGAATGGTGATGTGCATCTTCTTCAACATCTGAGCAAACTTAGCAAATTAAGCATCCTCATTCTTTTTGCATTGACATTGGGGAAACTGCAAAGGAGGCGGTCTTGGATCGGATTTTACGTATATGTGCTCCTCCTCTTTGGTTTTATTTTTATGCTCTTCAACGTTGTTGCCATTTTCCATTGTTGTACTAGAAGTTTCACCTTTATCAAATGTTGAAGGAGTGGGTTAATCTATCAGTTTCTTGCATTGACATTGTGGGAATGGCAAAGGAGCCGGACTTGGTTCGGGTTTTACATATTTTGGCTTATCTTTCTCCTCAGTTTTCTTCTTGTGCTCTTCAACGTTGCTGCCTTTTTCCACTGTTGTACTAGATGCTTTACCCCTTTAAAAAATCAAAGGAGTGAGGTGATCCATCGTCTTACCACTCCTTAGGTATATGGCGTTGACGTGTTCACGGGGATTCGCTTGTAGTGTTCCTACTAGAACTCCTTGTAGACGTTCTGCTCCTTGTGCTACTTGTGCAACTTACGTCTCCAAGTGTCTAAGGGGAGTTGAAAGCCCTCCATCTGCTTCTTGGTGCTCTCTTAATCCGCTTTCACTTCTTTCAACAAATTATTTTGATTATTTTGATGTTGTTGCACTACTATCAGCAAGTTACTTTAATTTTGTTGGACTTGGAGGAAATGGGCGAACATGGCGTTGATGTCGAGGGCTACTTCAGATTGGGTTTGCTAGGGTAGGGACGCATGTGTCTGCTAGTTCTGAATTTGGGGCTACGTCCTTGGCTGAAAGTTTTGATTTAGTTGTAGTGCCCACGATTGAAAATTCCCCAATAGTTGCTGCGCGTTCAATGCACCGTCGAAATTCCTATATGAGAAGTTTGGATGATCTCTCCATTCAAGATTGTACGTGTTTCCCAAAGGCTGATGGTTGCGTGCGTAGTTTACTTCCTCATGCCATTGGACTCCTTGATCCTCTAATTGCTTCGAATAATGTGGACAATGCGATTTACATACAAGATTGTAAATCCCAGCGACTTCATCCTTCATGTCGACTAAACCGACATATAGAGCATGCACTTCATTCACATGAGCTACCCTTGCTGGAGTGTTGCGGCTGTATTCTCCAGCGGTGTTGCTGCCCTCATCGGCCATACGATCAATCAAGTCTTCGATTTGTGGAAAAGTGAGGTTGCTCAAAGAACCTCCAAATGCGGCTATGATCAAAATCCTCATGTTATCCATGAGTCCTTGCAGTAAGTTGTGTATGAAATAGCTTTGATCTATGTTGTGATTTGAACAAAGGTGTTGATAGCCTTTGAAACATTCCCATGATTCGTATAAACTCTCGGCTGCTCATTTGACGAATGTGTTGATTTGATTCTTGGCGAACTGAGCTTTACTCTGAGGGAAGAATCGCGTCATAAATTTTTCCACTAGCTATCCCCGAAATCGTATAGAGTTTGCCGGTTGGGAATACAACCAGCCTTGCGCTTTATCTTTCATTGAGAATGGAAGGTAGCGAGCATGACGTCCTCATCCGAGACTCCTTCACCCGCTCTAGTGGTTTGGCAAAGCATCTTAAAATCAGTAAGATGCTGATTTTGATCATCGGTGGGTCTCCCTCTGAATGTTGCGTTACCGAGCATTTGGATGAATGCTGGTTGTAATTCGACGTGAGCATCACTTCTAACAATGCAAGACAAGAGTTGCGTATTCCTAGGAGCCATGCATGTTCCATAGGTTAACGCGGCTGGAATTTGTGGCGCGTTTAGGATGCGACGTTCTGCCATTTGTTCTTCTTCGGTCTTGCGCGATAGAGTACCTCACACAATAGAAACACAAGAATCGGTTAGGCTCCGAAAGGTGAATATAAAAATTTTGACTCAAGAAAAAGAAAATAAAACAAAAACACGAAAAACGAATAAGACTCCGGAAATGACTATGACTTAATCCAAAAGTATCCTAACTCTAAAGCCGTAATCAAATCCCCGACAACGTCGCCAAAAACTTGATGTGGTTAATCTCAAATAATAATTACCTAGACTAATGCTTCCGCGAGAATACGGTTCGTATAGTACCAGGGTCGAACACAAGGAATCGATGGAACTCTAAAGCTAGTAAACTAATGAATAGGGCGGTTAAAATAAATAAGTGTGTCGAATGTGAATAAAGCTAAACTAACTCATCAACGAATTAAATTCAATTAACTAAATACCACAGGTTTCGAGAGATACACGATGATGCAATCAAGTTTTAACATGATCATTGGTCTTAGATGTTATCACGAGTTTAGAGAACTTAAGCTCTAATATAGGAACTGAATGGCATAGACTTGTCCTCTACCTAGCATGTGTTCTACCAATCTTCCGATTGCGTAATCTCACCCAATAGATGCATTAAGACCACTATCCTAATCCCTTGATTCAACCAACCGACCTGACATTGATTCTAAATTGATTAAATCCTAAATCATGGTTAAGTTCCAAAGTCTAAACCCCTCGCAAAGATTCACTAGACTTCTATAATCATTCATTCAAGTGGCATGCATGAACGAAAGCATTAAGAACCACCAAGCATTAAGAACAAGACTTCATTACATATCGACAATACTCTCTAACTCATGGCTATGGATCTAATCGGACATGGATTTAGAAAACAAAACACAAAAGAAATATATATTCAACATAGATAAAGAGTGAGATCCCTCCCTATTCTATTACCGAATTATTCAACAGCTCCTTCGTATTTCGAGTTATTGCCCCGTCTCCACCCTTTCGGTGTGCTGCTCTCTCTCGCTCTCTCGTATGTGTTGTGTGTCGGAAGGTGAGTGTTATGTCCTAATTTTTATGCCCTCTTGACCCCTACGTCCTTTTTCCTTTTTCCTTTCTCTCTTTTTCTCCTTCTTTTCCTCTTTGGCCGAATCTAAGCTCTCCAGCCGAGTCCTTTTCGTCCTCCTTTCCTCTTTGACTAGTTTCCATTTTCTCGGTTTCCATTTTCTTCAGCAGCTTGTGTTTCCTTTTCCTCTTGCGCAGCAACGATTTCCTTTTATTTTCTATCCTTTCCTCTTTGGCTGGCTGCCTTCTTTTTCTTGTCCATGCATTTCCATTTATTGTTATAGAAGCCATTTCTATTTTCTATTTCCAACGATTGAAGTTTCCAATTCTCGTGTAGGCGACTATCTTTCCTTTTTTGGGTTGGCAGTTGGAGGTTTACATTTTGTTCCAGCAACATGCTTCTATTTTATGTAAACCATGTTTTCTTTTCATGTTCGAACCGTGCTCTTCTTAATTTTTTTCAAGCAACGGAAAGTTTCCATTTTTGTTCTAGCCACCTACTTCCATTTAGCCTTGCCCGTAAGTTTCCATTTTTGAAGGCTAGCGGCTGGTTTCTATTTCTTGTAGGTTGCGGCTACTTATTTCCATTCCTTAACTCCAGCCATGCTTCCATTTTGTGTAGGCAGCCAGCACATTTCCATTTTGTTCGAAAGGCCAACAATTTCCATTTTTGTAAGCGGCCATTGTTTCCATTTTTGTAAGCGGCCATTGTTTCCATTTTTTGTAAGCGTCCACTGCTTCCATTTCTCTTCTCCGGTTTATGATTCTTTGGATGCTGACTGTGCATAGCGTATAGAAGAGTGGTTTTGCCTAGTTTTGCTTCATTTACTCGTGGTTGTATCCCGATATTTTATTTTGTGCAATAACACGAGAAAACGCTAGAAGAGGACTAAATGATGCTTAATGCTCGGTAATGTCTAAATTAATGATTAAATTAACTATGAAAATGGAATTAAATACTATAACAAAATAGACGTTATCACTCATGAACTGCCTCTTCAATCCCAATTCTTCGATTCTTTCCCAAGAACCCTAACTCTCCTTCATCGAACCCCGTCACACTAGAGAGATCATGTATGAGATGGTCATGATCATCAAAATCTTTGAGAGCTATTATGGTAAGATCAACTTATGTTGTTATTTGTTATTGGCTCGTAAGGAAAATAAAACACCTCGACTTCTAAGGTGGATCTAAGGATCAAGAGGAGAACGGGGAGAGGCCGATTGAGTCGAATTTGAATGGTTCTTGTAGGGTTGTGGAACGATAGATGGAGGAGGGATGTTGAGGAGGTGGAGGAAGCTGTTGTTGTGGTTGATAGAGGAGGTTTCGATCTCGTCCTCTACCATAACCATTACAATTACCATGACCATGTCCATGGCCTCGACCACGACAACACATATGCCCATGGCTATTCTAATTGTTATAATTTGATGTAGGGAATTCGTTTCAGAGAATGGTGCAGACCTTGTGGGACAAGTATGATGATGTTTCATTAGTAGCTCATTTTGTTGTTCTGCAACGAGAAAAACTGTAACAACTCGTGATATGTTGAAATCCTTCGCTCAATATTGTTGTTGTAAAATGACAATAGCAACATGATATTTTGATAATGTTTTCTCCAACTTATCATAGTCACTTATCTTCTCTCCACATAGTTCCATTTTGCAGGTTATTTCAAATATCACATAATGATATTAGTCCACCGACTTATAATTTCAGAGTCTCAGATTTAAGCAATCATTCATTGCTTTTATGAGAATCACATATTTTTTATGGTCAAATTTATCTTGATCAGACTCTCACAAATCTGCGAGATCTTCTTTTGCCCGATCGTCATTGTAAATTCCATTGCCAATATAATGGCGTAAAAAATCATGGCTTTTGCTTTTTCCACTTATGAGGAAGTATTTCCTTTATCTATCGCGCCAATGATATTTTTGCCTTTATTATGCATTTAGTATCAAACGCTCATGTCATATAATTTTTTCTAAGGTATTAACTGTCGTGATTTTGAGATTCATTAAGTTCGACATGAAGATCTGTTATCACTAAAGAAAAAATGTTAAGAAATTAAAAATAATGTTAAGGAAATGATTATATAATAATTGAAGTGGTAAAACAATCAAGTTCGACATAAAGATCGTACCAATTTATTTTGGGATGATTTAACCATTTAACACTAAATAATAAAAACAAAATATAAATAAATAATGAGGTGGATTATATGTATCATTTACAAAATACAAACAATTAAAAAATAAAATTGAATAAATATAACACAACAACGAGTGACATAATCATTCTGGTAACAATAATGAATAAAGATAGATATTCATAAATATTAATATTATTGATCGGTCTACAAAATAATATAATATAATATAAATATATTATGATCAGAATATATAATTTACGAGGTCTATATAATTCATTTTACTTGAAATTGAATCCAAATTTAAATCAAAATCAATTGAAAATTGAAATCGTAAAAATTGAAATTAAAAATATTACATACAATGTGTAATACCAATTTTTTTCTTTTTTAGTTGGTTAGAATATTTTGCTTATTATGTGTTAAAAATTAAATTACAGTCTTATATATATATATATATATATATAATATCTTATATCATTGCATCTTATATTAATATCTTATATTAATATATGTAAATTACATTATATAAATAATACAATTATTTAAGTATATATATTAACATAATATGTACATACACATTATTATATATTTTAAGGAGAATACCGTTGTCGAAAAAATCACAAGACATATTCAATTAATTCCAAAGTACAGATTTAGGACACTCACATCGAACACTATCTCATTAATAATATTATTTGTTGCTTATCTTACTTTTATTTTATCAAATACATCTTCCAACTTTTGATCAAAAAATTGAAATTCGGTTATTATTAAATATGCGAGTTTTTTATACTATTAATCCATTAACATATTATGTTATTTTTCATAAAAATTGCTCTTATTGCTTTAAACAGAGGAATATCAAAAATACCCTCCTAGGGCTAAAACACTTCAAAAGTACCCTCGTAAATCTGATGAAGAAAAAATTGGAGAAAAGACATATGTGCTCTTATATTTTGTTAGTGAAATATGCATACGGATGAGGGAAACGCAAATTTCAGAGGAGTGAAAGACAAATTTGAGAGGAGGGAAACAAAGTTAAGAGCTATTTCCTTTCATTTTCGAGCGATTTTCTTCCATTTTAGAGCGATTTACTTCCATTTTCGAGCGGTTTCTTTCCATTTTCGAGCGATTTCCTTCCATTTTGAGCATTTTGCAGCAATTTTCGAGCGATTTCCAACGATTTTTTAAGCATTTTCAGTGAATTCGAGCAATTTCCAACGTTTTTTGGCAATTTCCAGTGATTTTTAGGCGATTTCCAGCGATTTCTGGCACTTTCCGGCGATTTTGGGTCGCACTGGGTCACAGAGTCGAACTGGGTCGTAAAGTCGAATTGGGTCGTAGTGTCGCAGGGTTACAGGGTCGAACTGGGTCGCAGGGTCACAGGGTCGAACTGGGTCGCAGGGTCACAAGGTCGTAGGGTCGGGTTGGGTCGCAGGGTCGCACTAGGTCGCAAGGTCATAGAGTCGCAGGGTCGAACTGGGTCGCAGGGTCGCACGAGTATTCTTAGGAATATTAACATTTATAAGGGTATTTTTGAAGTTAATTTTTTTTTCGGGAAGGGTATTTTTGAAGTGTTTTAGCCCTATGATGGTATTTTTGAAGTTGCCCGCTTTAAACCAACTCACAAGCAGAAACAATGTCACAAAACTATCAATATAGGATGAATTTACAATGCAATTTCGATCAAATATCGATACGATGATTGTCAGACAAAATGTTATGGTTGTGATAGGCGTTATTCCCAAAATGAAAAAACGGTATTAACAAAACAAAACACTTGTTAACATTTATTTTAGATTTATTATAATGTTGTGTCATTATGTGTTTGTTCTTTGTAAATGTATAAATTAGATGTTGTAACATTTCGATAATCATCCTCCTCAAAGATCTACACCAATCAAAATATGAAAATAATCCGAAAATTTCGCGAATAGAAAGTTTTAAAAACGCCGAACTATAAGTTTATCTTAATAATCCCTTTTATATCATATTCTAAATCCAAATAAATTTTTCAAACATATACAAATACGAATATAATAAACAATCTTGAAAGATATGTTCAGATAAAATATGCTATCAAATTTTCCAATACCTTATGTTTTATTATTTCTAAGACAATATCGACTAACTGAAATATTCATTTACGTTATATATTAAAATAGATTATTTAAAATTTGAAATTAAAAAATATTATTTATCTAACTTCTTTATATAAATATTTTTTAATAAATCATACCATTGTATTATTATATACGTATATAAAATACCATCATAACACTTGAATTAATTAATATAAAATTTATAAAAATCAAATAAATTATAAAAAAAAATCGCACAGCCTCGTTTGTGTGTACAAAACAGTGCTTAATGACCTTTACAATACCCTAAACACCAACTACATAATTTGATTCAACGACTTTTACAATACTCTAAAATATTATGAGACCTTTCTATTTTCGGGGGTTCTATAATGCCCTAAACACTACATCCTTATCAACGAGTCGACGACGTTGAACACAGTCATCCCGTAGAAGACCAAATCCTGCAAAATTCCCTTCATTTTGTCTTAGGATTCTTCTTCGACAGAAACGATAAAGTCGGCTTTGATGAACACGGACGACGATAAACCCAACGATTATGAAGGTAAACTTCTGTGTCTCTCTTTCTGGGAGTTGTGAAATCTAAATTGAAAATTTTCGATGTGTCTTACCTGATTATTCATCTGATGAAACTATTTTGGTAGCTGAATTATTTCGATTGGTCATTTACATCAAAGTGTTTGCACACCACATTTTCAAAGTTGGTTCGGGTACCTGTGATAGTTGCCAAGAAGATCGGCTAATTCTCGAACAGGTGTTCTTGTATCATTATATAGTCGAAAACCATCTTTTCTGACCATTTGCGTGTGCGCGTGGTTCTCGAATATGTGTTCTGGTAACATAAACAGCTATAGATCATTTTCTGACCTAGTTACAGTTCGGGTTTAGAAGCCTACAGAACATAGCACTTGGGTTCAAAGCAGTAACTTTCCTAAAAGAAAAAATCCATGTTATTAGAATGTTAGCTTGGAATTGTACAAAAAAGCTTTGGATCATTTTCTTGTATTTGTGCATTTTCGTTTATACTCTACAAGACATAACCATATCAAACTTCATTTGGAATGATTAATTGTGATGGAGCCAAAATGGTAAGAACAAAGACCCATTACTGATATAAAATCCCAGTACTACAAACCATAAAGCAGTTTTCCAAAGTGTTGGTAACACATTCCCCACAACCTTTTCTTAACCAAGAATGAACTCCCCTAAACCTTCTTCCACCAAACCTATTTATAGCCAATTATAAATACTATTTTCCCTAATGTAACTAACAACTATCTACTGAAAGATTTCCATTCTTGAATTGTTACTAATCGTGCCCATCTAGTTGTTCTTCGAATCTTGAATGGCTTTTGCTACATGTGTCTTATCAATACCCAACCCTCTTAAGTCTCAGCTTGTCCTCAAGCTGAATCCTTGAAAAAAATGATTCCGAACTAAACACATACAGTGTAAAATGCTCATAGATCCGAGTCAAATCTCCCTTCCGTATCTTCCACAAGAGCTTGGTTGCGAGGGACATTCTTTTTCAAACTTGGTGCACGATGTACATTAACTATGCGTTTGAAATTAAATCGCATAAGCCATCTAGTTTGTTTCTTATTTTTCTTTAACTTGATCACAACATCCCATATCTTGTGGGCATCACTAAATTTCTCATGACAAGAATTTGATAAGAAACCATCCCATAATAGACCCAAACCAATTTTGCAAAGGCCCACGAATCTCATCCCAAAAGCTAGCTTATGGGGTGAGGGTGCATATGGCCTTATAAGGCATTACTTAGTTCCATTCGTAAGCAATGAGATTCTAACAATGCCTTCATGTTTAAGCACCGATGTCCTCGTCGGCCCACTCTGATAGTCCACTCTAGACAGCCCACTCTAGCCTAACCCAGGTCGCCTCTTCCTAGGTCGGTCCTTTCGGGTCGCCCCCTTCCTCGGAGTCGAGCAAACGGTGTGGGCAGACTCTGATACCAATTGATAAGAATCCATCCCATAATAGGCCTAAATCAATCCTGCAAAGGCCTACGGATCTCATCTCCAGTAGCTATTTTATGGGGTGAGGGTGCCCATGGCCTTATAAGGTATTACTTAGTCTCATTCCTAAGTAATGTTGGATCCTAACAGAGTCTTAGAAAAGATTGAGAAATAGAGAACACCACCTCGTTCCCATTGCCATCGTCGGATACCTTTCGTTTTCATTTTCTTCAAAACATGAACGATGTTGAAACTCACCATCGAAGATGGGTTGATGAGTCTTCACAAAACTTCTTATCAGAATGAAGCACTTCCTTGGTGAGGAAATCCCTATAAATCCTCAAATACTTTGCTGACATTCGCGAGAGGAATTTTTATAGAACACCCTCCATGCAATACCCAAACTACCATCCCTCGAATACGATCCCTTCATATCTTTCTACAAAGGATATTCAAATCAAACTCTTGTCTGCCTCACCATCACATGAATCTGTATTTCTTTACACACCAGACCTAAAGGCGCACATTCTTTAAACATGAGGCAAAATGAGGACTTACTCACGTGAACACCATTTTCCTCATACTACAATTTGAAGAGTCGATCCCCACCTAGGGAGGATTCACTTATTGAGTCTCCATAGCATCTTCTTGGTCTTGATTTCTTGTGCTCTAAATAATTCTTTTGCTTCTCCATGAATTTCCCTTGAATCACCACATTCTCCCTTTCTATTTTACTAGTGACAAGGGACTCGCGGGCAATCCAAACCAAATTGGTGAGAAGTGGAGACCCACCTTCGCCTACGCGGATTGTCTCTTGTTCCCCTTCTTCCATTGCCTTGGGTGGAGGCTATGGTGGCACAATTGCTACCTTATCTTTGGCAATGGCGGTTGAGGAGTTATTTGACGGTGGTGGTTGTTGCCCCATCAATGATGGCTATGGTGTCGTTTCTATTGACGAGGGAGGTTGAAGGATTTCTCCTCACACTGTTTCTGCATTTTCATATTCCACCACTTCTTCTACTCAATTAGATCCTTTCAAGAAATCCACATCGTCTTCGTCATCTTTCATAACCTTTTTTCTTGAATTCCTTTCCTTCCATATCCATCTCCACTTCGTCTACTTTTTTAATTAAATCTACCCCAACAGCTTCATCTTCCATAACCTTCTTTGTCTTCAATCCTTGTAATACCTGATTCATCCAATCCAGTGTACAAAATTTTCCTTGAGTCGCAATAAGAAATGATTATTAAACGTAGTCCAAATACAAAAAGGGAAAATCAATTTGCTACTAAGAAACCAAGAGAATGCTTCACCTTCCATGAATCCATATACACGAATTGCAATCGTTCTAAATTTGTAGTTTGGTCATGATCATTGAAAAAATTTTCAATCCAAACAAGCCAAGATTAAGGATTATCACCATAAAAGATAGGAATCTTGATGATTCCGTCACTCTTCATTAGGGGTGTAAAACGAGCTGGCTCGACTCAGCTCCTCTCAGGCCGCCTTCAGCTCGCCAAAAAACGAGCTGGCTTGCGAGCTAGACTATTTAATTATTTTGAAGTAGTTATAATATCATATATGATAAACATCATCAAATGAACCAAATAAAATATCGAAAATATGAAAACATTAATTCAAACATAAAATTATAAAATATCATTGAACTAAATAAAGAACAACCCTCTCGAATAAAAATGTATCAAATATCATTGTACTAAATTCGACCGTTCGTAACTTTTTTTATTTAGTTTTTAAAATATATTAATGATTAGAAAAAGGAAAATAAATACATTATAATAGATATGTTTAAACAATATATTATTCTTTATTAGATGCAATATAATATATGATATACAAGAAAAGGAAAATATGTGATTTTGTACATGATTTTTTTTCAGCTCGCGAGCCAGCTCGTCTAAGCTCGGACTCGTTGTCCGCTCAGCTCGCCAGCTTGTCTTTTAAAGGAGTTAGAAAATACCCAACTCAGCTCGCTTAAATATGATCCGAGCTAGAGCTGGCTCGCGAGCCGGCAGCTCACTTTTCACCCTTACTCTTCATTGAAGCTTTCACATTTTTCGATGGATCAAACTACTCTGGTACCAAAATGTTTAGAACAAAAACCCTTCACTAATATCAAATCCCAGAATTACAAATGATAGAGCAGTTTTCCAAAGTGTTGCTCACACTTTCCCCACAACCTTTTCTAAACCAAGATTGAACACCCATAAACCTTCGTCCACCGAACCTATTTATAGCCAAAATCCAAATACTATTTTCTCTAATGTAACTAACAACTATCAACTGCAACACTAAAGACTGTCATTCATGAATTGTTTCTTGTTCTTGTTCTTGGAATCTTGAAGGGCTTCTCTTACATGTATCTTATCACCAAATGTAGCTTATGTCTTCACATTGATCAACTTAAAGACTAAAATCAACTTTTTCCTCACAAAAAATATGATTCCTAAACATCTTATTTTTATATTTGTTAAGCTGCCGTTGAGGACCAAGACCGCGAATTTTTAATGAAAGCGATAGAAGAAGCTTACAAAGGTGTGGAGTGCGGGGATGGTAGACCCTTTGGTGCAATCATTGTTCGGAATGGGGAGATTGTTGTTAGTTGTCACAATATGGTTAGCAGAAACAATGATCCAACCGCACATGCTGAAATTATTGCTATCAGAGAGGTGAGAGACCATCTTGAGTAATTCAAGAGATTCTAGTTTTGTTATGCCTTTTCGATTTTTTGAGGTTCTAATGGAAGATGATGAACAATTTGTGTTAAACTGGCATGATGCACACACTAGTAGTGTGACACTACAATCATAATACATAGAAAATAATTACAAATTGTGACATAATTCTTTGCTTTAACTGTTGTCTTAAAACTAATGTCGTTGTCTTTCTAGGAAACTGAGATGTGGTTGTTGAGCACGTTAGTCTTATGATGAGTAAAAACTAAGGACTACGTGTAATTTTCTCTTCAAATAATTTTGTATTTTTCGAGTAAAATCAATGTTCAAACAAAGGTAGAAACTTTAACAAGTAGTTGTTTCAAACTTATGATGCCATGCAGAAAATTTTAACTTCATTCATTTCAAGATTTCAGAAATTCAACACATTTTTCAGCTCAGATTCCTAAAATTTGAGGGTGTTCTTCACTGAGGTCGTTTCTGTATATAGGTTTATGTGATTCATATAATTTGCGCAGTACTGTCTATTATTTAACTTATACATGATAGACACACAAAAAGTAGCGATATGGGGTTTCCACATTATTCTAGAAGGTATTTCAATTGTATTGGAGTATCTTCCCTTTGTACGAGTTTCAGGTTTCATCGATCTGCAGATCACGATTTTGGAAATGGGTTGTTGATTTCAGGCGTGTAAGAAACTGAACAAAAGGGATCTCTCCGACTGTGTCATGTACGCTTCTTGTGAACCATGCCCAATGTGCTTTGGAGCCATCTATTATTCCAAATGCACGGTAACAATTCAAGAAAAAACTCCATCTACTTTCAAGAATCCTAAAAATTAAAAAATGGCAAACATGACTTGGTGATTAGTTTCATGATTCTGTCTTTGATTTAAGTTTCTTAAAATTGAGGTTCATCATAAGTGTATTGAACCTATTAATTATATGATTCAATTTAGAACTTAACAATACCTTCAAACTGACATTTCCCAGGGTTTAAATTTGAACTTTGCTTAGATTTATTTGATTTCCGAGTTTTATGAATTGCTGCCATAACAACACTTGTGAATTCATACGAGTTCTTAAAATTTTTGGATTAAAGCTTCAGAATATTGGCTTCACGATCTGCCCAATTAGCATTCTGTATTGATTAAGCAGCAAACGTGCTTTTCCAGCTAAGATACGAATGTACCATTGTAGAAGTAGTTCGTTCAGATCTTCACTTTAACTTTTCTGTTGTCACGCTTGGACCCCTAACAACTCTGTACAGCTTTTGCATGACAAAACTCTCATACAAATTCTTCCCTTCAAAAGTGTAGTACTAACATAGCCAATTTTTACGGAGTAAATTATTTTCGAGATTACGATCATACAGTTCTACTCAATCAAATTTAATGTTGTTTCCCAAGTACTTGGAATCTTTTTTTTTCCTCATTGTCGCCGCTGAACTCAGTATGCACAATTATTAAGCAGAGATTGGTTTACGGAGCAAGAGCTGAGGCAGCGGTGGCAATAGGATTTGATTCTTTCATCTCTGATGCTCTGAAGGGCACCAACTATGCCCAGAAAGGTCATTTAGAAGTCAAGAGGCTCGAAGGGGCAATCGCTGCAGTCGCTGAACAGATCTTCGAGAACACCAAGGACAAGTTCACTCTCTAGAGTTTGATGTGTTCGAATTCATGTTTCTTGAGGTCAAAGTCTGTATGCGTATGTTGCGCTCGCTTGAAAACAAACAACGATTTACATTGTATGTGCAAAAATGTAATTTGGTGATATATTTTTTCATGAATTCAATCGAATAGAGTTTGTTGCTGTAGGTTTTTGTTGATTTATTTTTAAGGTCTGGTTAAATAAACATAATCTTTGAACATTGATTAGAAAATAGGCTGCATGGTAAATCTCTTATATATCTAGAAATAATATATGTAGAGATGTTATATATGCAGTATAAACATATTTTAACAACTCAATTATGTAATTTAGTATGTTAACTTAGGTTTTTAGTCTGTTTTTCTAAACAATGATACATGTATCTTATGAATTGTTGGGTGTAGTTACGATAGTAAGAAAACTTCATGAATATCTACCTCAAGATCTTTCTTTTTCGTCAACAATTAACACGGGTAGGAATGCGTAGAGAATCAGTTTCTCTATTTCGCTCTTTGTTGTTTCTCTGAGAAACATTTTCTCCTGAATGTGATTTTGGCTTAACTGTTAATCATCCTTATTTAAACTCTAATAATTAAAGCTTTTAAATTATTTTTGGATTTACAATAATTTTAAGATAAACACACGATAAATTTCAATAATCTCACTTACCCAAATGACAATTGTGTTACAACTATTTTAGTATATGTATCTCTAAAAAGGCAACAACATGCATATATCATATGCGAAACTCAAAGAGTATGTATTTTTAATGGAAGATTATTATATTAATTATATAACCATATCCAACGTAGATTGTCAAACAATCATCAACAAAGACCGAAACACTCGTAAGCGTGTGACATCATGAGTTTAGTATTTAATTAGTAGCTAATTAGTTTAATTAATCAACTAAATGAGAATGACATCTAGGAACGCTCCTCAATGACGAGATGACGTGAAGTAACACCATTACTCCGTAGAACCCTTGTAAGAATAAAGTAGTATTTCGTTGTCTTTTCAGCTTCGTATAATTCTATAGCACACTTTGATAGTTAAAACAATATGATATGATGCGTTCAAGTTAAATAAATTAACCTAAACTACCCCCAAGTTCACGACACGTGTGTAGTACTCTAGGTGTCGATCCCACAGGGACTACACAACACAAACTAAATTCAAACAAACGAATCAAACTTGCTACGAGCGTAATTGGTTTTGAGATCAAATAACTAAAGACAATAAACTAACGAGTTATCGGCAATTAAAAATCGCTCTAAGATATGGTTTCACCACTAGGCTCTCCGGAACTAACAATCAATCAATCTAATCATGCATTATCAATCAAGACATATAAGCTGGACGATCCTAATATGATTTCTACCATCTTTCAAGGCATAAAAACGTGGTTTAGTCAAGTTACCCTACTTTCGTGGCTGATACCTTAACCTAACCCCTTCAAGTTCTATGATTCATCCGATCTTAAATCTTCAACCGTTACTATTATACTTTTGTGACCTAGTCTTGATTGTTCTACGGGATTAGAATTCTCCTTTCGGCCCTTCTCCTAAGTCCCTATGCATCTACTTGGCCTTCGCAAATACGTTCCGGGAGTTCCAAGGGCTAATCCCTTCTCCTAGAACAAAACAACTACTTAGATATGAGTTCAAAACAAAGCATTATAAAAGAATTAGATAGTCTAGAGAGCATTGAAATCATACAAAATGATGTCTGGATCGATTATCCAATGCCCCCCCTCAGATCTCCTACTCGATGGATGCTCAATGACATGAGAGAATACGAACACCCATTCTCAAAACGTGCTGGTTTCCTCTTCTCCCCCAACGAATTGCCCAGTTTCCTTTTCTCCTTCCTTTTCTTTTCGTCTAGTTTCCTTTTCTCCCTTCTTTCCTTTTCAACCGAAACGTGCCCCATGGGGCTAAGTGGCCACCCAGCACAGGCTCCTCTTGGCTGCTGATCTGCGCAGGCTTGGAAGCACCCCGAGTTATGCAGATTCTGTTGGATGGTGCAGCCCGTGCGGGCTAAAGGGACCACCTCGTGCGGGTTCATGTCCTTACATGGGGCTTAGTCGTGTTTTCTCCTTTCGCTTGATGCTCGGGTATTTCGTGCGGTTCCTTGGCCTGAATCTGCACCGACTGATTTATGGCTCCAAGCATGTTCAGTTAACTCCAAGAATCAACATCCTTAAGCTCGATTTACCTTGTCGCCTTAAAACCATTGAGAGTACTTCGTTCCGTGTATGTTATTTAGCTCCAAAACGAACCAAATACGCCTCAAAATCTGCAGGAACATGTGAACATGACAACAAGTAAAACGGATATAAAATCACACATAAACATCACAATTATCATCATGAACACCTCTAAAATCATGCGAGAAACGTGTATGAAAATGATATGATCAAAATCCCTCGGACTTGAATGTTTGCTTTTTCCTAAGCAAACGTAAGCGTGGAAATTATGGGAGATAAAAAAACAAATGAGAATTCCACTTTCTCTTAGAGACACTGCAAAAGCGGACCTAATCGATCAACTAGCAAGTTGTGAGCAAATTGGGACCTATTACTTTTCAGTCTTCATCCTAGGTTCACCATGGCTACTGATATCGGAAATATCAAGCTAAATCTATTTCCTAGACCACTTCACCGCAAGTATACGGTTCGTGTAGTACCAGGGTCGAACTCTAGGGACTAATGCAGCCAATCCTAAGAATATCACTAAACTAAGACGATGAGAAGTAGATGATGGCGTGGTGAGAATATCTAAAAGACTAAATTCAAATTAAGCCTAAAACGTCTATATGTACAAGAGTTAACCTAATTAGAGAGTATAGAAATTACAATTATGTCCCTATTACAATAATGTCCCTGTATACCGGGTTCATACTTTAACCTTCCAGCAAAATATGAATTCCTATGTTACTGAGCGGGCAGCACTAGTATAAGAGTTACGATGTTGATTGTAGGACCGAATATCAAAACAATTACGATAGATCTAAGCATTAACGCATAAATTTATACATCCGTTACAATCCGATATCCTTAACCCATAGTTGGGAATCTACTCACTCATGGAGTTTACAGACAAAGAAGATGACATAACCCTAAACATGATAAACCCTAGGAAACTCGATGCCTCGATCTTCCCTATTGTGTTACCGATGCGTGAATTGATGCTTCTCTCCTACTCCAGCGTCTCCCGAGCCTTTCCTGATGATTTCCAAGCCTTTCCTTGCCCTAGGCATCACTCCCTTGCGTCTGGATCTGTTTTGTTCTTTTAATTCTCTCGTTCGAATTCAAAATCAAGGTTGTTGTGAGAAAGGCAGCCTGCTCGGGTACACCTTTTACCCGGTCGTGCAGAGGCGCACCCGATCGTGTACTTTGTCCTGCCCGTTCGGGTATCAGCACCCGATCGCGTGGTTGAACAGCCCGAGTCGTGTAAACTCTCGCGGATTTTCAGGGGCTAATTAACGCCCGAGCGGGTACCTTGTTGCGCTCGATCGGATATTACTACCCGATCATGTTGTCTTCGTGCCCGGGTCGTGCAAGGTGTTGCAAATAAACCCCATAGGTTTTGCTAGAGCGGGTAGACCTCAGTGCCCGAGCGGGCACTCTTCAATTCTTGATTTTGCTCTTTTCCGCTCGATGTTCGGGTGTTCCATTGAGTTCCGAGGCTTGATTTCCGCTCCAAGTGAATTATATCATCAATTTGTATGATTTGACTCAGGAATTTGTCTTTTTACGCTCGTTAAGGCCTTGTCTCCTTAAAACCTGAAAACCAACAAAATGAACGTATGTAAAGAAGAATCATATCGGAAATGTAACTCTAACTAAGAAATATATGCGAAAATGATACTAATACCTAACCTAAAATTGATGCACTTTACGTGTTATCAAACTCCCCCAGTCCTAAACCTTTGTTTGTCCTCAAACAAAACTAAAGTCAAGTATAGAGAGAATCTAATAACGATGGATACTAGCACGATAAATTCAAAAAGTTAGTCATTCCGCAAATCAATGCATCACATGAACAAAAGCCTAAGCGTACCGAGTATAGCCTTATATCTACCGAAAGTTCCGAGCCATGAAATCCTACTAAAAATATAAGTCTATTTCACAACCCTAGATAACGTCCAAGCGATCTCCATACCAATTCCCCTAAGCTTTTGATATCATTAAACTCATTTTTCTCGTTCTTATTGTCTTTTTTTTCGATACTTAGATCCACGCTTTGTTCCTAGGACGTCGAAGTTGAAGAGGGATGGCTTTCTACTTAGACCCAGGCTGCCTATGGCACACTCATAAGGTCGCGTGACCTTAGCGGAGTGAAGAGGTGCGTTATTGAAGAACTTATTTTTTTCGGTTTTTTTTTCTAGATTACGCATCACTCTAACCCTTAGGACGTAGAACAGCGCCTCTACCCACCACTTAGACCCGAACCATCGATCTCGATGCACTCATGTCAATCCTAACTCGGAATAGTCATAAACTTATCCTAGATGACAGCGGAGTATAAGCGTGTGGAATCTAATGACTATGAACGGTAAGAATATATCAGCTAAGCAAAGGCTAGACGGTAAACACGGAGATATGGCTACTTGGTACCGAAATCTAAGGGGTGAATTCAACTATCGATCATGGCTTCAAACACAACTACTGACTACTCGGTATCCAAAAGGCTTCTCAGCAAACCTAGACTATTGTTCACGATTCGACAAGGTCACAAGAAATTGACTAAAGCTCGAAAAATTTGTTCTATGTCCATCTATTTATTCCTAATCCTAATCCTAATCCTAATCACAAATATGTCACTCATAATGAAAAATCGTATCACTCAAATTAAAGAGTACCCCCCAGACCTGAACGGAACACAGTCCTAGTGTTCGAGATCTATGGGGGATACCCACATGCCAAAACTCGAGAAAATTTAAAAAGTAAGAACGAATATACCTGGTATGTTTAGCTTTCTCGAATTGTGATACATCCAGATTGTGATACTCTGTTGCTCTAATGCAGGTGTTATCGTGAAGGACCTGAGATGTGAATCATGCAATGCAAAAGATAGAGCAAAGAGTACTAAGTCAATAAGTCTGAAAGAGCGTACATAAGCGCGAAAACTAAAAAGAAGAAATAAGAAAAATAGGTCCATAAAACAAGAAAAAGGAAAAAGGAAGAAAGGTGGCCTAATCCTCTTCCTCTCCACCGCGGGTGGCCGGAGGGTCTGCTGGCTCCGCGGTGCCCCTTCCCCAGGTGGGAAGTAGAAGGACTGCAACTCGTACGGGATGTGCGGGCTGTACGGAATGGCGCCAGTGTGGTAATCCTGCGGAATCGGCACATACGGCTCCTGGTAGTGCTGCATGCTGAGCTGCTGGAATCTACGAACGGACTCTGTGAGGTAGTACGTGTGCTGGATCGACTGCTTCTGAAACTGCTGCTGCTCCGCATACCTCGCAGCCTCAATGTCGTGCCTCCCCGCCTCGAGGTCGTACCTCTGCTCTGCCATGTAAGACTGGTATCTAGTCTCCTCCGCAACATACCTGAGAGTATCGGAGACACCTTCCATGGAAGGGAAATCAGAGCGGTGATGAGGGTACTCTGGTCGGGCGCGAGAGTGAGTGGCACGTCGGCTGCGCTGTCTAGACATAGATGGTCCTGGTGCAGCGACTGGAGGTGGATCTATCTCACCTAGTCTCGGGCCGATGTTTCCGATGGCTGGGTCAATCCTGAATCGAGAGCCCTCCTCGTCCAATCCTAGCATCTGAATCTCAGATAGGTCGACTTCCAAGTTTCGACCGTGCTCATCCTTGTAGCTCCATATGACATTATACCTCTCAATCGTTATCGCCCTTCGGTTGCGCAAGTTCGGAAGGTTCAGCTCGGGCTCCTCATTGATCTTGTCGTCAATCAGGATGCCAAGGTTGATCCCGACTCTTTGTGCTATCATGGTGACAATCCCACGGCACATGATCTTCGTGTCCGTGCTACATTTCTCGGTGGCGATGTCATGGAAATGCCGCATGACTAGCTACGCCAAGTCGACGTCTAAGATATCCCACTCGTTAACAGCAAAGCCTGTGCTCCCCACCCGCCTAAGGTACGCCAACTCCGTGTGGTTGACTCCGCCTTGTGCTCCTTTTCCTTGTTTGGAAGAGACTAGGAAGTAATGAAAGTACCTTAGAGCAGGGTGGCGTATGTGACTGGCCTTCGACCTCGTCGAGTAATCACCGTACGCAATCTGAGCCCAGAATTGCGCTTGACGGCTCCGGTTGTGCTCGGGCATCTTCGTGAAGTTGCAATGCAGAGCGTCAAGTATAATCGTGAATTGTCTCGCGCTGAGCCGGTAGTTCTATCCCAGCAGACAGAACTCCATGAAAGCTCTCTCTCCGATCTTCGGACTCGGGGAAAAATGCAGCGTAGGACGCAAAGAACTCCGCTGTGAGGTTGCGGTAGGTGTACTCCAGTGTGTCCCTCAATCCCGTCCATCCCAAAGTGTTGAAGATAGTGTCTATGTGCTCCTCGATGTGGAGGGCACTCATAGCTTTCGAGGATAGGAAGCGGGACGGGAAAATCCGCGGTTGCAGCTCGGTGAATCTCGACTTCTGACCGGACGAGAAGGTTGTCGTCCGGTAGTTGTATTGCTGGTGAGACGTAGTGATCGGCATGTATGGCGTCAATTCCGTGACGGCATCCGACTTTTCCGGCCATCCGTGTTCTAGATCATAGGCGTCAGATCGGCGTTTCTTTGAGCTCTAGAAGATCTTCGGGGCCATCTGCAAAAAAACGAATAAGAAATACCGAATGTAAGTCACTGTCTGCAGGGTGCCCGATCGGGTAGAACACGTAGCACGGTCAGGCTCAAATTCGTTAAAACACCCCCGTAGGAATCGCCCGACTCGGGTAAAAACACCGCCCGATCGGGTAAAAAGTCAGGACGCCCGACCGGGTTCTAAACCTAGCCCGATTGGGTTGAATCGCGAATCGCGACATCCAGTTCGCATTCCATGGCTCAATCAACGATTTCAACCTAAATTTTCTCTAACCAGGCCTAAATCTAGTCGACAGCAGTGCAAATCACAAAATAATTCATGAATATACCTGGGATTCGAGAGAAAATTGAGAGATTTTTCAGGTTTTTTCGAGAGAGAGGAGAGAGATGGTATTTTCGAGTAATCGAGGGTCTCGACCGGTGACGATGGAATGGCGGCGGCGTACAAGCGACTCCGGCGGATGAGATTGCGGCGTGAGGGTTTGCAATTTGAGGGAGTACGTTCGGGTTGAATTTGTGAAGTGAGAATGGCCGCTCGGGTTACTCGAAATAAAGCTTACCTGTGTAGAATTTACGGTGCCCGATCGGGTCCTCTGAAGTCGCCCGATCGGGCTTCTCTCATTCTGACCTACCCGCTCGGGTGGAGCTGTCTGCCCGACCGGGCAGTGCTGCAGACTTGAAAAATTACGAGAAAATCCATGCAGCATAAATCGATAAGACCACTAAATTCCTAAATCCTTAAAAAAATTGTCCAAGTTCTAAAAAAGAGTTCAAAATAATAGAAATAAGATGAAAACGATGAAAGGATACGGGGCTCGGGTTGCCTCCCGAGAAGCGCTTGTTTTTGGTCTTTAGCTCGACCCTAGCGTCTTCATACGCGTGTGATCTCGGAAGAGGAGGTATGCCTCTTATGTCTTCAAGCTGATCAGCACGACGTGGCTCGAACCCTGGAGGGTTTCTCACTTGCAATTCTCGGTTCTTCTCGTTCGATCCCACGACTCCTTCGTATCTCCTTTAGACTCGGTTATGGTTGAGCGTTTCCTCTGTACTCCATGCGGGATAGGAGTGTATGTGGGTCACCGAGGGTGTAGGAGATGGTGTGTGTGACCGTAGAACCGTTGCCCGCGTTGAGATCTCGGTTGAACCGTGCGGATTGTGGTTCTTCTCTGGTGCCCGATCGGGCTCCTTCTGTGCCCCGCTCGGGTAGCCAGAAGTGTAATTTACCCCTTGAGTGATGCACGAGTCGGGCTGTGAGGTCGCGCGGGCGGGTTCCTATCCCGTCCTTCTGCCTGATCGGGGTCACTCAACCACCCGCTCGGGTGGCCAATTGAAGCATTTACCCCTGTGAGTACTACCCGAGTCGGGCTATGTGGCTACCCGACTGGGTCTCCTAAAATTGATGCTGCCCGTGCGGGTGGAGTGTGTTGCCCGCTCGGGTCACCTCTCTACTGAGGGATTTTTGGCTTCTCCTTGAACTGCGTGAATGCGTCGGCATCGTAGAGTTGCTGAAATTGGCTCCCGCTGCACTCGGATAGTGGTATCTCCTCTGGATGAATGTCACGATGTACACGTTCAATCTTCTCCGTTGGTGCATCCATCGTGGTAACGTGCATTATGGGTTCGGTCATATATAGCTTCTTCAATGCCTCGTCGAGTTTGAACTCGATAGACTCGTCCCCGAATTTCATCACTAGCCTGCCTTCCGCACAATAGATGACCATTTTTGTTGTGTTGAGGAATGGTCTTCCCAGAATGACGGGGATCTTCGCATTGATCTCCATGTCCACAACAACAAAATCCGCGGGGAACCTGAATTCTCCCACTTGCACGACAACATTCGTCAATATACCCACGGGACTCCGTACGGATTGATCAGCCAAGGTTATTTGCATTCGCGTGGCTTGAAGGTCTCCTACTCTATTGAGCTTCTCAACAAGGGATAATGGTAGCAAGCTCACACTCGCTCCGATATCTATTAGTGCATGCTCAATTTCATAGTCGTAAATCTTACAGGGAATGACGAAATTACCTGGATCGGGCATCTTCTCGACCATGGTAGGGGGCTGTATAAGTGAGTTCGTGACCATTACCATCTCGTTGTCCACGGTTCTCTTCCTCATTATGATGTCTTTGAGGAACTTTGCATATGATGGGATCTTCGTGAGCGCATCGTAGAAGGGGATGGTGACTTGTAGCTTCCTCAAGAGTTACACGAGTTGAGAGAATTGGGCCTTGTCACTTTGCTCCTTTGACGCTGCGGAAAGGGTAATGGTGGTACCCTCGGGGGAGAATTTATGCGACTCTTGGCGAGAAGCGCTCTGCGGAAAGGGTAATTGTAGGAATGCGACTCTTGGCGAGAAGCGCTCTATGATCCGGGAAGAATTGTTGCATGAGTCGTTGCTCCAGATCATCCCGCGACGTAATTGATGCAGCCGGCAAGTTGAACAGCAAACGTTGCGCCGCATCTTTAAGCGAGAATGGGAGCACGATCAAGTAAAGATCCTCCCGAGTAACTCCCGTTCTAACCTTGGTAGTGCTGCAAAGCATCTTGAAGTCCGTAAGGTGGGAGTTCGGATCTTCGTTCTCCATTCCTCTGAAGGCCGAGTTGTTGAACATTTGTATGAAGCCCGGTTGTAGCTCAACCTGATTACCGATCGTGCGGGCCATGCACGAAAGTATTTGCGTGTGCTTCGGAGTGGTGTAGGCTCCGTAAGTCTCATCGGCAGCAGCCATGTCGGGGTTATTTGCGTTGACCTCTCCGCTGCTTGCGCTATTGGTTTCTTCCTCTTGAGAGGCGTATGTCTCGCGACCGCTCTCTCCTTCTACCTCGGATTCCGAATCCGCTATTCCAATCCTTCACTTCTTGCGCAGGCTCCTTAATGTTCGCACGACCTCAGGATCGTATATGAGGAGCTTTTGAGTGGAGCTTCTCATACAAGGCTCCTGCACAACAAGAAACAAAACACCACAATGTAGATCCGCGGTAGATAGAATAGACTCGATAAAAGAAAACGAAAAGAAAATGTGAAAAACAAAAGAATACTTCGGAAAGGACTAGATCTTAATCTAGCTAATTCAAGTCTAGGCCGTAATTAGTCCCCGGCAACGGCGCCAAAAACTTGATGTCGGAAATATCAAGCTAAATATATTTCCTAGACCACTTCACCGCAAGTATACGGTTCGTGTAGTACCACGGTCGAACTCTAGGGACTAATGCAGCCAATCCTAAGAATATCACTAAACTAAGACGATGAGAAGTAGATGATGGCGTGGTGAGAATATCTAAAAGAGTAAACTAAATGGTAGCAACAATAGAAGGTTGGGGAAGACTTGACAATGACGAACACTGACGATGAAGAACACTACGGGTGTCGGGATACCGGGAATCGTATGATGTAACAACTAAAGATCATAAACCTATCGAATTATCTTGATAATGGGAAATGCATGCTCTAAGGTGAGGAATGATTCTGCTTAGCCTAGACCTCCTAACCATAAGTATGAGCAATCCTACCTTCCAGCAGCGATTAACCCATACTATGGCAGCATTACGAGCGCAATCCTAATTCCTAAGTCGATTAACCGACCGGTCAGATTCTCATTAATCGAACTTAACCTACAATTCAACGGTTCAGGATTCATACTTTAACCTTCCAGTAAAATATGAATTCAGATGTGCGTTAACTCAAGTAATAAATTACCTAGATCTAACGCTTCCGCAAGAATACGGATCGTGTAGTAACTAGGGTCGAACACAAGGAATTGATGCAACCTTAAAGCTATTAGACTAATGAATAAGACGTGTGAAATCAAATAATGGATGGAATGCAAATGCAAACTAAACTAAACTAATGATAGGAATGACTCAACGAAAAAACACCATAGGTATCGAGAGTCGCACAACGATGCAACGAAGTTCTAACAAGATCATTGGTCTTAGATACTATCACGAGTTCAGGGAATTCAAGCTCTCCTATAGAAACTGACTGGCGTAGACTTGTCCACTATCTAGCATGCGTATACCAATATATCTATTGCGCATCTCACATACATAGACGCATTA
>CM071864.1:12650928-12662512 GCA_036759665.1 Gynandropsis gynandra
ACGAAGGATCCGAAGCATGGAGGATCTATTCAAGACATCGGTTGATGAATAGGGAGCATTCTTATTCTCTTTCTATGTCGAACTTAGACTTCTCTTGTGTTTCCTTTTCTGTATTTATGTCTGAGTAGATCCTTTGCCATGGGTTAGAGAGTATTGCTATGTTGTAACGAAGTCTTACGCTTAATGAATGGTGGAACTTAATGCTTTCATACTTGTACGCCACTCGTTATGAATGAAATTGGTATTTTATCATGTTTTCAGATTTCATGGTTGATCTTAATGCTTTCATTACTTTACGCCACTCGAATGAATGATGTTAGGAGTCTAATAAACCAACGCCAAGGCATTAGACTTCGGAACTTAGCCATGATTTAGGGTTTAGTCGGTTTAGAATCTACGCCAGGTCAATCGGTTGAATCTAGGGATTAGGATAGCGGTCGTAATGCGTCTATGCATGTAAGATGCGCAATGGATACATTGGTATATGCATGCTAGATAGTGGACAAGTCTACGCTAGTCAGTTCCTATAGGAGAGCTTGAATTCCGTGAACTCATGATAGTACTTTAGACCAATTATCCTTTTAGAACTTCGTTACATCACTATGCAAACTCTCGATACCCATGGTGCTTAGCTATAAGTTTATCTCATCGATTTAGTTTAGTTTAGTTCAATAACAATTCCATTTTTAGTCACCTTACACGTCTATTCCATTAGTTTAATAGCTTATAAGTCGCATCAATTCCTTGTGTTCGACCCTAGTTACTACACGATCCGTATTCTTGCGGAAGCGTTAGTCTAGGTAATTTATTGCTTGATATAACACACATCAATGGGGATCTTTGTGATTTCCACCCGTGAATTGCTTCTGTTAAAGCATGTTAATCATCACAGGCTTAATCTCAAACTGCTATCTAGCAACAGTAGACATCCGTATGGTAGTTTGGACATTGTTCATGTTCGGTACCACGTAATCTCGAAGTCGACGTGGTGGAAGATCATGTGGTTCTTGCGCTCGAGGTGCGAGTTATTGTTGTTGTAACTGTCCCAAATTGCCTATGGGTAATTGAGAATGTCTGTGACCATTCAACATATGGTTTTGGCAATAAAAATGCCTAATATCCACTTACCGCAAGAGTACGGATCAGTGTAATAAAAGGGTCGAACTCTGGAGACTAATGTAACCTAAGCTAAGAATACGACTAAACTAAGATGTGTTCAATTGGTGGTGATGTGGGACTAATTTCTAAAACACTAAAGTGAATTGTGACAACGATGGAGAGAAGTGAAAAACTTGATAATTAAGGACACTATAGGCTTCGGGAAACCGGGATTTGCAAGGATGCAATAAACAAAGAATCATGATCTATCGAGTTATCTTGATTCCGGGGAATTCATGCTCATGAGTAAGCAATGGTTCTCTCGACACCTAAACCTCCTAACCATAACTATGTGCAATCCTACCTCCTGATAGCGATTAACTCGTGATTACGATAGCGTTAAGCGCACAATCCTAATTCCTAAGTCGATTAACCGACTGGTCAGATTCTCATTAATCGAACTTATTCAACAATCAACTATTCCGGATTCATAATCTAACCTCCCAGCTAAACACAAATTCCTAGCTTACTGAGCGGCCATCACAAGTATAAAGCGTTTACGATATTGATTGCAAAACCGAAATTCAAGACAACTTCGAAAGGTTTAAGCATTAAATAATTTGAAGCATCCATTACAAATTCGATATCCCTAACCCATAGCTGGAAATCTACTCACTCATGGTATCTACTGTAAAACAAAAGAAAT
The DNA here is from genome assembly GCA_036759665.1 of Gynandropsis gynandra. NCBI lineage: Eukaryota > Viridiplantae > Streptophyta > Magnoliopsida > Brassicales > Cleomaceae > Gynandropsis > Gynandropsis gynandra. Next base: position 12,652,733 of record CM071864.1, read on the forward strand.
AAACCCTAGAAATGATAAAGGATAAGAAATACGATTCCTTGGTCTTCCCTATCTTGTTACCAAAGTCTGGATTGTTATTTCTCTTCTTCGACAGCTTCTCCTGAGTTTCTCCTTGTGTTTTTTAGTCACTTTTCTAGCCCTGGCCACCGTCTGAATTCATTAGCCACCCTTTTTTCATGTTTAATTTTCGTTCAAAGTCTGAAACACAGATTAATCTTAAAAAGGGGACCCGCACGGGCTATGTGCTCACCCCGCGCGGGCTCATCGTATATCACTCTGCCCGAGCGGGCTCCTTGCCTCCCAAGTCGTGCAATATTCGCTGGAAACACAGCTCGTGTGGGTTAAGATGTCCAACCCGTGCGGGGTCCTCGTGTTTGTCCAAACATGAGCGAGTGCTCTTCCAGCCCGAGGCGCATGAAATTTTCTGGAGTTGTAGCCCGCGCGGGCTAGTCAGACAGCACGCGTGGGTTCATTTAATCTGCACGAGCACGAGCGATTTGATGTTCAACACGGGTCCGGCTAAAACTTCTGCCAAGGCAGCACGCGCGAGGGCCTTTTCAAGCCCAAGCCGGCTGAGTTAATTTTGTGCCTTTGCTCCTTTTTGCTCTATGCTAGGGTGTTCCATTTGGTTCCGTGGCTTGAATTCACTCCTAGTGGTTCGGAGCTTCCAGTATGTGCGGTTAAATCCAGGAATTGACATTCTAAAGCTCGGTTAGGCCTTGTCGCCATTAAACCTGAAAATCAACAAAATGGGAGTATATAAAGAACGTTCGTGTTGGATTCGTAACTCGTACTATGCAAACTATGCGAAAATGATATAAATGCCTAGCCTAAAACTTACACACACTTCATGTTATCAAACTCCCCCAGACTTGAACCTTTGTTTGTCCTCAAACAAAACTAAGGCTAAGCACAAGATGAGTTCAAGAACAACAAGCGGATACTAGCACAAATTTTCCAAACAATCAGTCACCATGCACAACAACGCGTCACACGAACTTAGACTTAGGTGAACCTAATTCAGACTTCTATCGATCGAAAGACACGAGCCATGCAATCCAACATATCGCCAAAATTCATTTCCCTACCCCTAGAAAACATCCAAGCAATCTCCATACCAAATTAATCATGCATAAATGAGAGACTATTTCTGTTTTTTTTCTTCTGTTTTCTGTTTTTTTTTTGTTCGCGCTGGGTTTCTAGGACGTCGGCGTCGAAAAGGGTGACTTTCTGCTTAGACCCAGGTTGCCAATTGGCACACTCATAAGGTTTTATAACCTTAGCAGAGTGAAGATCATCTCAAACCCTTAGGACGTAGAAGAGCGCCTCAACCCACCACTTAGACCCGAACCATCGAGAACAATGCACTCATGTCAAAATAAGATGAAAATAGTTATTAGAAACTTATTCAATTGATTGACAGTGGAGTGTAAGCGCATGAATTAAGAAAAATAAAAATAAAAAAATCTAAAAAACATGTCTCACTTAGCAAAGAGAATGATATACACGGAGATATAGAAGCTTGGGACTGAAGTCTACGGACGGAATACAACTATGAGCCAATGATTCATGCACAACTACTAGACTAGTCGATATATATAAATGCTTTTCAGCAAACCTAGGCTTTTGTTCCCGATTCGTTAAAATGCGCAAAGATGACTAAAGTTCGTAATATCATACTAGGTATCCGGTAGAAATCCTAAGAATTAAGAAAAAAATAAAAACAAAATATAAACACCTAATCCTAATCCTAATCGCAATCATATCACTCAAAGAGTGCCCCAGACTTTAACGGAACACAGTCCTGGTGTTCAAAATCTATGAGAGGGACTCGCATGCCAAAACTCGAGAGAAGATAAAAAAAGGTATGAACGGGTACACCTTCTGTATTTTGCTTTCTAGAGTTGGTGATACAACTGGATGTTATACACCTTTATTCTATTGCGGGTATTATCATGAAGAGCCTGTGATATGAGTTATGCAACGCAAAATAGAGAAGAAAGTAATACATCAGAATGTCTGATAGAGCATACATAAATGCGAAAAAGAAAAAAAATAAGTTCCATAAACTAAAAAAAAAAGAAAAAGGAAAAAGAAAAGAAAAATAAAAGATAGAAGGCCTAGTCCTCTTCCTTCCCACCGGAGGTGGCCTGAGGGTCTGCTGGCTGCGCGGAGGTCCCGTCCCCAGGTGGAAAATAAAATGATTGAAGCTCGTACGGGAGGTGCGGATGGTAGGGAATGGCCCCCGTGTGGTAGTCCTGTGGGATCGGTACGTACGGCTCCGAGAAGTGCTGCATACTAAGCTGCTAGAATGGGCGAACGGACTATGTGATGTAGTATGTGTGCTGAATGGACTGCTCGTGGAGCTGCTGCTGCTCCGTATACCTCGCTTCCTTGGGGTCATATTGCTACTCCGTCATGAACAACTGATACAAGCTCTCCTCCACAATGTACCTGAGAACATCAGAAACACCTTCCATAGAAGGGAAGTTAGAGCGATGTCCACGGTAGTCAGGGTGGGTACGAGGTGGAGGAGGAGCACGCCGGCTGCGCTGTCGGGATATCCTCGGTCCTGGTGCAGCTGTTGGAGCTGAATCTGGCTCATCTAGTCGCGGACCAAGGTGGCCTATGCCAGGATCTATCATAAAGCGCATGCCCTCCTTGTCTAGTCTGGGCATCTGAATCTGGTCGAGGTCGACCTCCAAGGTTTGACCACGCACTTCCTAGTAACTCCAGATGATCCTCGTTGAATCGTTGGCTATGGCACGTTGATTTATGAGGTTCTAGAGGTTGAGCTCAGGCACCTCGTCGATCTTATCCTCTGTCAGGATACTGAGGTTAATCCCGAGCTTCCGTGCTATCATCGTGACCACTCCACCACAATGGATCTTCGTATCCGTGCTGCCCTTCTCTATGGTGATGTCATAAAAGTGCTGCATAATCATTGATGCAAAGTCGATATCGCTCATGTCCCAATCGTCACCATCAACGTCTAAGTGGACCGCATGCTTCAGGTATCCCCAGCTCTGTGTGGTTTACTCTGCTATGTGCTCATTTGCCAAAAATGGAGAAGACTAGAAAATAGTGGAAGTACCTGATGGCGTGATGGCGTATGTGGCTAGCCTTAGACTTCGTACTTGAGTAGTTCCCATATGCCATGCGGCTCTAGAAATCGGCTTGTTGTTGCTTGTCAAATCCCGACAGTTTGGCGTTTGCGCTATACGGGACGTCTAGCACAAAAGTTAACTGCGCCGTGCGGAGTCTGTAGTTATGTCCCAGCAAACGGAACTCCATAAATACCTTGTCCGGATCCCCTGACTCGGGGAAAAAGGCATTGTATGATGTGAAGAACTCGGCTGTGAGGTTCCGGTATGTGTATTCCCTTGCCTCCCGCAATCCCCTCGACTCCATTGTGTTGAACATATTGTTAATGTGCTCTTCGATGTGGAGAGCACGAATGGCTTTCGTGGATAGGCAGCGGGAAGGTAGAATGTGCGACAGTAGCTCGTTGAATTTGGACTTGTGGTCGGACAGAAAGGTTGTTGTCCGGTAGTTGTATTGCTGGTGCGACGTGGTGATCGGCATATATGGAGTTAGCTCCGTGATGGCGTCCGGCTGTAGGGCCATCCCTCCTCCGGATCATAATCGGCTCATCTTTTCTTTGAGCTCTTAAACAGTTTCGGAGCCATCTGCAAACTTCCCCCGACTCGGGGCCACACAGGGCCCGCGCGGGTAGAGTGGTCTGAAACAGGTTGCCCGCACGGGTTCTAACCCTAGTCCGTGCGGGTTGGTTGCGAAATCACAACCTGGAAATTCCTATTCGAGCCGCAAACCCTGAAAAATAACCTAAATCCTTCCAAGTAGGCCTAAATCTAGTCCAAATCGGTCGAAAACATAGAGTAGTTCTCGAACATACCTAGATTAAGCGAAGAAATTGAAGGATTTGAGACAGTTTGAGAGAGAAGAGGGAGAGAGAGAGATTTCGAGTATCCGACCGAGGGGTTCATCGGTGAAAGGTGTTGACGGTGAGAAGCAGCGACGACGGCGGTGACGGTCGTTTGGATGAGTGTCAGTCGGTGATAAAAGGATTCAATGGTATTTTTCACGCTTGGGGGGTTTACTTTGTGAGGGCTCATGTTACTCGAAATCTTAACTTACCTCTGTAAAATGACCTAGCCCGTGCGGGGCTGATCATCTCATTTTCATACGTATTTCTTGCACGATTTAGGAGACGTTTTTGATATATATGTGATGTTTTACGTATGATTCCGTTTTCGTTTTACTTGTTTTCGTGTTTTCATGTTCTTACAGGTCTTTACGCGTATTTGGACCATTTTGGAGCTAAAAGGACATCACGGAGCTAAGGAGCAACTTCGGGGATCATCACGGGACAAACGGGACGAGATCTAGCAAGAGGAGCCTCCACCCGGTTGGGCACAACTCATGCCCGATCGGGCAAAGGCTACGGCGAATTTCGGTGCGCATTCATGCACGACTCGGGCAAGGAAATGCCCGACCAGCTGCCTTATACCCGAGCGGGCAGACGTCATGCCCGATCGGGCATCCCTTGCAGGCCACGACCTGCGCGACTTGACCTAGCCGCACCCGAGCGGGCACATTCATCGCCCGAGCGGGTCGCGACCCGAGTTATCAGCCAAGTTATGTAAAATTAACTTAAAATAAAAGGGAACTCGTGGGGGAGATTAAGGCAACTTACAGACCGACTTAGGAAACAAAAAAGAGGCCAGAGGACGACATTAGAAGACACATTCATTCAGTTCGTGATTGAGGAAATTCTTGCGAGGAGACAAGCGAGGAGCATTGGAGATCAAGCCCGGACACTTCGGTTTCGTTTGGTTTTCATGTTCCTTAGACTTTATATTTTGTTTATGTTTGTTTACAGATGCATGAGCGAGTAGTTTGTTTGTTCTAGGAGAAGGGATTAGCCCTTGGCTATCCCGGAACCACTTTTGATCTATTTTGAATGCATCTTCCCGTTTTAGTTCATCTATTCTCTATCTGAGTGCTTGAATTTACTTGTGTTTGCGATGGCCACGTAGATGCATGTGTTAGGGGTTAGGAGAAGGACCAAAAGGAGAATTCCAGTCCTAGAAGATCAAGTTTATAACAACCGAGGTTAGGCCACGAAAGTAGGGTAGCAACGGTTGAGGGTAAACGGATGAATCATAAGATCACGTGTCTATGCCTTGAGAGAGGGTAGATATCATGTTAGGATCGTCTGCCTAAGATAGCTTCAACTGGAATTGCATGAAAGATAGATTGATTGTCGGTTTCGGTAGTCTTGTGGTGAAACCGGATTCCTAGGACGTTAGTCTTATCGTTAGAACCCAAGTAGTTTAGTTAATTTCAGTATTTCATTCCTTATTCACCTTCTTTCGTTAGCAAGTTTGATTCATAGTTCGGGTTTAGGTAGCGTTGCATAGTCTCTGTGGGATCGACACCTAAAATACTACACACGTGCCGTGCACTTGCGGGTAGATTAGGTTGCCGGGGACTATTGTCAACGCATCTTAGATTCGAACCTAGAGTCTTTCTTGCTTTGTTTTTGTTTTTGTTTTTGTTTTCTTTTCTTTTACCTAGACTAACGCTTCCGCAAGAATACGGATCGTATAGTGTGATAACACGTAATCCGTTGTAGTTTTTATGTCATTCTTAGGTATAGATTTGATTAGATTTATTAGATTTCATTCATTTATCGAGTTTATTCGAGGATTTCATCTACATTTCGTGTTTTGTGCAAGAAACGAAGACATGAGGAGAAACACGAGAGATATTGGCAATTTAACCCCGAAATGACAAGGTTCAACTTTTGCAAGGCCGTGGATTGAAGTGAACATGCAAACACCGAGCGAAAGGAGCGGAACAACATCTTAGGTCATGCACGCTCGGGCATCGGAAGTGTGCCACTCGGGTAATTGCTACCAAACAACCCCGTAGCTTTGCACGACTCGGGCAATCAAGGAACATGATCAAGAAGAGGTGCCCGCTCGGGTCGATTTGGTGTGCCCGCTCGGGCTAATTACCATCCAAAATGGCCGTAGGTTTACACGACTCGGGCTAGGTAAGCCACACGCTCGGGCATAGGTGCCCGCTCGGGCGAAAATGGGTACAAGCTGTGCCCGCTCGGGCCGTTGATTTTCTCAACTAATTCCCAAGATTTAGAACAGCCAAATCAGATCTATAAAAGGGGGATTCGAAGGAGATTTGAAAGGGGGGACTCAAGGACAATACAGTGCCATTGGAGACACACTTGGAAGGATCGAGAAGGATGGATCTACGGATCCGAAGCATGGAGGATCTATTGAAGACACTGGTTGATGAATAGGGAGCATTCTTATTCTCTTTCTATTTTGAATTTAGATTTCTTTTGTGTTTCGTTTCCTGAGTTCATGTCCAAGTAGATCTATTGCCATAGGATAGAGAGTTTTGCTAACATGTAGTGAAGTCTTGTGCTTAATGAATGGTGGATCTTAATGCTTTCATACTTGTACGCCACTCGTTATGAATGAATTCGGTATTTTATTATGTTTTTAGATTTCATGGTTGTTCTTAATGGTTTCATTACTTGTACGCCACTTGAATGAATGATGTTAGAAGTCTAATAAACCAACGCCAGGGCATTAGACTTTGGAACTTAGCCATGATTTAGGGTTTAATCGGTTTAGAATCTACGCCAGGTCAAACGGTTAAATCTAGGGATTAGGATAGCGGTCGTAATGCGTCTATCCATGTAAGATGCGCAATGGATACATTGGTATATGCATGCTAGATAGTGGACAAGTCTACGCCAGTCAGTTCCTATAGGAGAGCTTGAATTCCCTGAACTCATGATAGTATCTAAGACCAATTATCTCGTTAGAACTTCGTTACATTGTTGTGCAACTCTCGATACCTATGGTGATTAGTCTTTGAGTCATCCCTATCATTAGTTTAGTTTAGTTAGTTTGCATCTGCATTTGCATTCCATCACTATTTGATTCGTCACGTCTTATTCATTAGTCTAATAGCTTTAGAGTTGCATCAATTCCTTGTGTTCGACCCTAGTTGCTACACGATCCGTATCCTTGCGGAAGCGTTAGTCTAGGTAATTTATTACTTGAGTCTACGCACATCAAGTTTTTGGCGCCGTTGCCGGGGAATTGATTACGGCTTTAGAGTTAGGTATCTTTTTGATTAAGACATAGTCCTTCCCGGAGTCTTCATTTGTTTTTCGTTTTTGTTTTATTTCTTATAGAGTCAAAAATAAATAAAAAAAAAGAATTTTTACCTCTCGGAGCTTAATCGAATTTTATTCTTTATTTTGCCAGGTAACATGAACAACATTGACTTTTGGAGTTCCGAAATAGCTAGAATGAAAAATCGGATTGACGAACCTCGTCATATGCTATCTAACTCATACCGTCCCAATTACTCGGAGCAATCATGGGAACAAGACGTTTGGGGGTATGAAGAAGAGATCTACGAGAATTATAGTCAGCCTTTCGGGAATACATACAATCATGGATGGAGCGATCACGCGAATTTCCCGTATAGGAACACCGATAGTATGCTCAATGCACAACATCATCCCCTTCCACAACAAGAGGCTAACTCCGATATTATGTCTATGCTTGCTCAAATCTTACAAGTACAAAAAGATCAAACCAACGAGATTAGAGAGATGCAAGCGAGTTATAGAGACATGAATAACGGAGTTGTAGAGACGACAATGCAAACCTACGGCGATTTCTTGGCACAACTCGCTGCAAGTTCCTCTGAACCAAAAGAGGGTCTATCGGGGAGTTTAGAAACGGATCTTCGTGAGCATGTCAACAAAATTTGCCCAAGGGATTATTTGACGGTGGATCAGCCTACTGCAATATTTGAAAGGGGTGAAGCAATTATCACAGTAGCGGAATTGGATGCCGATGAGCTTAAGGAGAAGCTTGAGGAAGAAGAGGAGCCAAAGTATGTAAAACCGGAACCGAGACCACCTCCTTTGCCATTCCCACAACGTCAACGCATAAAGACGGTAGATAAGCTAAATCCCTCAATAAGTGAAAAAGGAGATGAATTTGACAATGGAGCGGATAAGGCTATAGACATTGATAAGCATATGACGAAACCCGATTCCTTTGTCCTATTTCTTTTTCTGTTATTTTTATCTTTATGGACCTTTTTATCATTTTCTTGTTTTTAGATAGCTTTTCTGTACGCTATTCAGACTTATCTAGTGTTCTTTGTTCTACTCTTTTGCATTGTATGTGTCATATCACAGGTGTCTCACATTAGCACATGCATTAGAGCACAAGGGTCCCTACATGCCAGACGAATCATTGAGAACGCCACACGCACACACCAGGTGTATTCACTACTTTTTCATACTTTCTCGAATTTGTTTTGTCATTTCATGCTTTCTCGAATTTGTTTTGTCATTTAGAGGTCCCGATTAGTTAATTAATTGTGCTTGAAACCATGACTTATAGTTACATTCACCTCCTAGGTTTCAGTACCAAGTTTTCATTGACATAAGTACATCGAGATCGATGGTTCGGGTCTAAGTGGTGGGTTGAGGTGCTATTCTACGTCCTAAGGGTTAGAGTCATGCGTGTTCTGTATAAAAAAAATCAGAAAATATTCTTCAATGACGCATCTCTTCACTCCGCTAAGGTTTTGAGACCTTATGAGTGTGCCATAGGCAGCCTGGGTCTAAGTAGAAAGCCACCCTCTTCGACTTCGGCGTCCTAGGAACCAAGCGTGGAACTATAAAAAAAGAAAGAAAAAGAAATAAAAAAAAGAATAAGAACGAGAATTTGAACTTAATGATATCTCAAGCTTAGGAGAGTTGGTATGGAGATCGCTTGGACGTTGTTTAGGAGTACGGATTAGACTTAGGTCATTGGTAGGATTGCATGGTTCGAGACTTTCGGTTGATAGAAGTCTGAACTTGGTACGCTTAGGCTTGCGTTCATGTGACGCGTTGTTTTGCATGATGGCTAATCCTTTGATGTATTTGTGCTAGTATCCATTGTTGTTTAGCTCTTCTAGTAGTCGATCCTAGGTTTGCTCGAGGACGAGCAAAATGGCTAAGTCTGGGGGAGTTTGATAACACGTAATCCGTTGTAGTTTTTATGTCATTCTTAGGTATAGATTTGATTAGATTTATTAGATTTCATTCATTTATCGATTTTATTCGAGGATTTCATCTACATTTCGTGTTTTGTGCAAGAAACGAAGACATGAGGAGAAACACGAGAGATATTGGCAATTTAACCCCGAAATGACAAGGTTCAGCTTTTGCAAGACCGTGGATTGAAGTGAACATGCAAACACCGAGCGAAAGGAGCGGAAACAACATCTTAGGTCATGCACGCTCGGGCATCGGAAGTGTGCCCGCTCGGGTAATTGCTACCAAACAACCCCGTAGCTTTGCACGACTCGGCCAATCAAGGAACATGATCAAGAAGAGGTGCCCACTCGGGTCGATTTGGTGTGCCCGCTCGGGCTAATTACCATCCAAAATGGCCGTAGGTTTACACGACTCGGGCTAGGTAAGCCACACGCTCGGGCATAGTTGCCCGCTCGGGCTCAATTGTGGGCACACGGTCGGGTGCTTCTAAAGCATAACCCTACAAGTTGATTGGAAGATCCCTGAACCCCATCATGGATCGGACCATATCCAATAAAGTCCGATTGCCCGCTCGGGCTCAATTGTGGGCACACGGTCGGGCACATGGCCTGCACGAGCGGGTACAAGCTGTGCCCGCTCGGGCCCTTGAT
>CM071864.1:12686949-12717645 GCA_036759665.1 Gynandropsis gynandra
TTGTGTTTCGTTTTTTGAGTTCATGTCCAAGTAGATCTATTGCCATAGGTTAGAGAGTATTGCCAATATGTAATGAAGTCTTTTGCTTAATGAATGGTGGATCTTAATGCTTTTATACTTGTACGCCACTCGATATGAATGAATTCGGTATTTTATCATGTTTTCAGATTTCATGGTTGATGTTAATGCTTTCATTACTTGTACGCCACTCGAATGAATGATGTTAGAAGTCTAATAAACCAACGCCAGGGCATTAGATTTTGGAACTTAGCCATGATTTAGGGTTTAATCGGTTTAGAATCTACGCCAGGTCAATCGATTGGATCTAGGGATTAGGATAGCGGTCGTAATGCGTCTATGTATGTAAGATGCGCAATGGATACATTGGTATATGCATGCTAGATCGTGGACAAGTCTACGTCAGTCAGTTCCTATAGGAGAGCTTGAATTCTCTGAACTCGTGATAGTATCTAAGACCAATTATCTTGTTAGAATTTCGTTACATTGTCGTGCAACTCTCGATACCTATGGTGATTAGTCTTTGAGTCATCCCTATCATTAGTTTAGTTAGTTAGTTTGCATTTGCATTTGCATTCCATCACTATTTTGATTTCACACGTCTTATTCATTAGTCTAATAGCTTTAGAGTTGCATCAATTCCTTGTGTTCGACCCTAGTTGCTATACGATCCGTATCCTTGCGGAAGCGTTAGTCTAGGTAATTTATTACTTGAGTCTACGCACATCAAATTGCTATCCAGCTGGAGGGAAACAACGACGTTTCAAGAACCGGTTATCGATTCGGATGCAACGTCTTCACAAGGTGCTGGTGACCATTGGGATGACATCGGCCCCACAAGTTTAGATGAAATGTAATAGAATTAGATTTTTATTTTTTGTAAGAACTTTTAAAATATTAATTAAGGTTATTTGAATTTTTTTTAAAATTTTTAATTTTTTTTATTTTTTTAACTTACCAACGGATGTCCGTTACAATTTGCAACACGCATCCTTTGGAATCAAAATTTCCCGCCAAATGGTAACGGATGCCCGTTGCCATTTTTCGCCAATTTGTAACAGATACCCGTTTCCATTTTCCGCCATTTTGTAACAGATACCTGTAGCAAATTTTAATTCCCATTCATTTTTTCGTTCCAACAGAATGGCAACAGTTTGATAACGGGCATCCGTTACAATTTGATAACAGGCATCCATTGCAGATTTGTAACGGGCATCCGTTACAATCTGCCAACGGAGTGATCCATTGCCCGTCCGTTGCAAGTTTACAACGAATTATATCCGTTGTTACTCCGTTGGGAATCACAATGGATCTCGATTTGTAACGACCAATTCCCAATGGTTTCGATCTGTTGTCGTCCGTTGGGAATCAGTAATTGCAACAGATATGTCTATTGGAAATCGTGTGTTTTTTGTAGTGAATGTGTTATGGGCCTATATGATTGCATTTAAGACTCCCATCGGCATGACTCTTTTTCATCTTGTTTATGGCAAGTCTTGCCACCTCTCAGTCGAGCTAGAGCACTGTGCCTATTGGGGGACAAAGCTCTTTAACTTTGATCTTAAGAGTGCATGTGAGAAACGACTTTTGCAGGTGAACGAGCTAGACGAGCTTCGTCTCGATGAGAACTCTAGGGGGAGCAGCTCACGTTTGTCAGGTAATTTCGTTTCATTTTCTTTTGTTTTTCTCTTTGACTTCGTAATTCGTAGTTCAGTTTTAGTTTGTTTTTGTTTTCATGAATCAGAGCTGTCTCAGGCACTTGCCTGGTGCCACGTTTTGAGATGAACCCTGAACCTAAGATGCTTAAGGAGCTGGTCATTTCCGTGATATCTTGCATGTTAGAGCTTATTAGTTGGTTGAAATTTGAATAGGTCGTAAGTCTTTGGGAATCCTAGTGTTGCTTGTGGGAGGTAAAGACGAGGCTTGTAGGCTAGATTCTTGTTCATTCTCTCTATCTAGATGATTATACTTCATGAATCATGTTGACGATGCTTTATTTCTTTTTCACGAGGATAATTTGATCATATGAAATGAGCTTATTTTGCAGAATAAGAATGCACACTAACACCCCTCCATCGATAGGTAAAATGCCTCAAAGCATGATCTAAAATCGATATGAGTGCATCGACCTTGATACTTTTTTATGGTTCCGGTCTCAGTAATGGGTAGGCAATCATCTGTCTACGTCCTAAGGGCATGGTGCACAAAAACGCCATCTACTCTGTTGCACTCTTGAGCGAGATGCAAGAGTATACCGCCATCGGTAGCCTAGGTCTAAGTAGAGGCTGGATACCTTCAAATCCGACATCCTAGAAGCCTAGTATGCCCGTGTAACATAAAAAAAGAACGAAAAAATGGGATAAAGAAATAAAGAAGCTCGTAAATGAAACAAGTATCCTTTTTGTTCTAGATCATGAAAGTAGAGTAGTGATAACACGTAAAGTGTATAAGTTTTAGGTTAGGTATTAGTATCATTTTCGCATAGATTTGATAACACGAGTTACATTTCCGATACAATTATTCTTTAGATACGCCCATTTTATTGGTTTTCAGGTTTCAAGGCGACAAGGCCTAAATGAGCGTTAAAAGGCACATTCCTGAATCAAACACTTCAAATTGAAGATACAATTCACTCGGAGCCAGAATCAAGCCACGGAACCCAAAGGAACACCCGAGCATCGAGCAGAAAAGGGCAAAATCATGAATTGAAGAGTGCCCGCTCGGGCACTGAGGTCTAGCCGCTCGGGTAAAAGCTACGGGGTTAATTGCAACACCTTGCACGACCCGGGCACGAAGACAACATGATCGGGTAGTAATACCCGATCGGGCGCAACACGGTACCCGGTCGGGCGACAATTAGTCCTGAAAATCCCCGAGAGTTTACACGACTCGGGCTGTTCAACCACGCGATCAGGAAGCATTACCCGATCAGGCTCAGAACTCTACACGATCGGGCGCGCCTCTGCACGATCGCATAAAACGTGTACCTGAGCGGGCCGCCTTTCTCGCAACAACCTTGATTTAGAGTTTGAACGAGCAAATTAAGTGAACAAATCAGATCCAGACACAAGGGGGCGACGCCTAGGGCAAGGAAAGGCTTGGAAATCATCAGGAAAGGCTCGGGAGATGCTGGAGAAGGAGAGAAACATCAATCCATACATCGGTAACACAATAGGGAAGATCGAGGCATCAAATTTCCTAGGTTTTATCATGTTTAGGGTTGTGTTATTTCCTTTGTCAGTAAACCCCATGAGTGAGTAGATTCCCAACTATGGGTTAGGGATATCGGTGTTGTAACGGATGTACAAGTTTTGCGTTAATGCTTAGATCTATCGTATTTGTCTTGATATTCGGTTCTGTAATCAACATCGTAACGCTTATACTAGTGGTGCCCGCTCAGTAACATAGGAATTCATATTTTGTTGGAAGGTGAAAGTATGAACCCGGAATTGTTGAATTGTAGGTTAAGTTCGATTAATGAGAATCTGACCGGTCGGTTAATCGACTTAGGAATTAGGATTGCGCACGTAACGCTGCCATAGTACGGGTTAATCGCTGCTGGAAGGTAGGATTGCACGTACTTATGGTTAGGAGGTTTAGGCTCGGCAAAATCACTCCTCACCTTAGAGCATGAATTTCCCGTTATCAAGATAATTCGATAGGTTTATGATCTTTAGTTGCTACATCCATACGATTCTCGATATCCCGACACCCGTAGTGTTCTTCATCGTCAAGTCTTCCACAACCTTCTATCGTTGCTACCATTTAGTTTAGTGTTGTAAACATTTCACACCACGCCATCATCTACTTCTCACCTCCTTAGTTTAGTGATATTCTTAGGATAAGGTTGCATTAGTCCCTAGAGTTCGACCCTGGTACTACACGAACCGTATACTTGCGGTGAAGTGGTCTAGGAAATATTATTACTTGAATTTCACCACATCAAATAGTAACTGTTGAGGGTTAATCGGATGAATCATAGATCGTATGGATTTAGTTTGAGGTATCATCAACGAAAGTAGGGGATAACTCGATTAGATCACATTCCTATGCTTTGAGAGAGGGTAGGAATTACATTAGGATCGTCTGCCTTAGATATCTTATTTAGGAATGCATGACTAGATAGACTGATTGTTGGTTTCAGAAGCTTTCCAGTGAAATCGTATCCTAGAACGTTTGTCTCGTTGTCAAGAACTCATTAGTTTACTGAATTTTCATTATTTCATCTCACAACCAATATTCGTTCATAACAAGTTTGATTTCTAGTTTGAGTTTAGTTTGTATTGTATAGTCCTTGTAGGATCGACATCTAGAGTACTACACATGTGCTGTGCACTTGCGGGTAGTTTAGGTTAATTTGTTAAACTTGAAACGCATCAAATTTGTTCACCAATGTTACTTATTTCACATGAAAGAACATTTAGGCTTTAATAATAATAATAAGAAATTGATGTTGTTATCTTACCCCTTTTTGAGCTTATGTATAGAAAATGAGTTCAAATAAAGATAGAAAAAATGAATAATAAGCAGAACTTGTCATTAGTGCATTGATAAATAGCTTGGGTTTAAATTGAAGATACAATCAAATTCAAATTTAATGTTCTAAGGGCACAAAGCAAAATATTTCTTAAATAATTCTTTATGATTCAAGTGGAACGTAAGATTATACCTACAATGTGTTAAACTCTAACTCTCACCAAGAGTGTTCACGATACTCTCACTCACCTAGAAGGATCAAGACACTATTTCTCTTCTAGAGTGTTATGATCGACCACTGTTGAACCATCATGGCCACCGCCCGCATAGGAGAAAAGGTAACTCTTGTTTCATTTTCTTGTTTAGAAAATAAGATATATTTGTGAATGTTAAATCTGTTAGATTTTTTGGGTCCCACATGTATTATTTATATGTGTTATGCCATTATTTAATTAGTCTAAACTAAAGTGGTCTAAGTGTAATTAAGTATAGACTAAGGGCATAATTATTATGATGTTATTGTGTAGATACCACTTGTGTAATTTCTAATTTGATGAGGGGCCGAATTAGGAATAATAATAAATATATTCTAAATATTAGGGTTATGGTCCCCAATGCGTAACATACAGAAAAACAAAAAACCCTCTTTGTATCCCCATCAACAAAGAGACTAGGTTCTGAGTTTATTGCATTGGAAGATCACATACCCGAAAAGCCTACGACCATATCTGATTGATCCATCACGTACGCTTCCGCATCTGGTAAATAATTACTACAATTGGTAACAGAGCATGTAGAAATTTTGTAAATTTTGGGGAAATTTTCCATGGTCGTAAATTTTGGGTTTGATTTTCCTATGCTAGTCAATTCATGTTGGCGTGAAAGCATGTTTGATCTAGTTGTGATGTGTGAAATATATTTGACACCATTAGGGTCAATAATATTAAGTTATGATGTTCTCATACATGAATCGAAGTTTTCTGAATATATATATATATATATTGTGAATATTTTGGTATGTCATATTAGTTTACATACCGAACAAAAAAAATAGTTCTTTGGAAAAATTGATTTCTTCACATCGTTGTTTGGTCTCTGTCGGTGACGACGGGGTTCAAAACTTCGGTTTTCACCGGAATACGCTATAGAAACGGTGGTTATGGGTCACTGGCGAAACGTCGTAGATTTGGTATGGTGTTTCGTGGCGCTGACCATTGGGTTTCTATTCGGAGAATTGGTTGCATCAGTCGTATGATTCATTTTTTTTAATGGTAATAATTTGTTAATTACATTATTTGAATTATTCATGAGACATGATGAATAAAAGGAAATTTGATTATGGAAATTATGAATAAAAGGAAATTCGATTAATTATATGATTGATTTGTTTCCTTTTTTGATTTATTTGTTTCCTCCTAATTATGCACACATTTAACTAATATCATGAATGCAATTATTAAAGGAAATGATCGTTTTGAATTATTCATTTATTATTTTTAATTGAATTTATTACCCTCTTTTGAATTATTGGTTAAAGATATCATAATTAATTTATTAATAATAACAAAAAAAAGAGGCATTGGTTTGGACCATAATCATAAGGTTTTAAATAATGAGGAAATCGGGCTGAGTCCATAAGGCTTCAATAGTCTTTTCCGAGCCTGAACCCATCACTTTTTTGGGCCCGAGCCCGTAAAAAACAACAAAAAAAATTAATATATGGTCTCAGAGGTTATAGGGGTCGAACTTGCGACCTATAACTCAGGACAGTTTGTTGATTTCTCTCCAAACCATTAAACCACAATCATTTTCATGCTTTTGGTGCCTCTGAATATTTTATATCAATTATATTGTATATGGAAAATGACTTTTGCATGCAATCAACATTTAACTTCATTGTACAAGTTTGATGCTTTAAATGATTTAATATAAGCAAGATGGCATCAAAGTGTCCTCTCTTGTGAATATTTTTCATGAGAAGTATTGAATGATATATACATGTTTATATATGCAAGTATCAATCGGCCCAAAGGAAGATTCATATTTGGTCGGATTTCATGTGTATTTGTGATGATAAATATGTGATAATTCTTTGGTTAACGTGTGATGATAAATCGGTCCAAAGAAAGGTTTGTTATTTAACATGTCTTATTATCAGTGTTTGATCATTACATCAAGGTATCACAAGCAATTAATATTATTGTCCAAAGACTTGATATTGATGTTGCACTAGGTATCTTGAGATGGGTTGTACAATCATATGTTTTGTTGATTGGTTTTGATAACTCATGTTATAATTTGTTCTCTTTTTCAGTTAATCTTGCTGCAGTATCTGCAAATATCGGCCTGATTCCTACCCTTAATGGTTCCAACTTTAAGGAATGGAAGGACAAAGACAAAATAGTTCTTGGGTGCATGGATCTGGACCTAGCATTGAGGATTGAGCCCACTATTTCTCCTTCGGACACAAGTTCTGCTGAACAGAAAAGAACTTATGAGAAATGGGAGCGCTCAAATCGCATAGGTCTTCAGATCATTATGAGCACTATTCCAGAAACCTTTCGAGGTGCTGAGGATGCCAATCTCAAGGATTTCCTTGCTGAGCTTGAAAAACGCTTTGTTCAAAGCGATAAGGCTGAGATAAGTGTGCTATTGTATCTCTTTAGCACCATGAGGTATCAAGCCAAAGGAAACATAAGGGAGTAAATCTTGGAGATGGCAAATATTGTTTCAAAGCTCAAGACACTTAAGATCGATATATCGGAAGATGTACTCGTACATTTTGTCTTGAACTCTCTTCCTGGACAGTTTAACCAATTCAAAATTAGTTATAACTGTCAAAAGGATACGTGGTCTCTTAACGAGCTCATCTCCTATTGTGTTCAAGAGGAAGAGAGGATGAAACAAGATAAGATTGAAAGTGCTCATCTGGCTCACACCTCTAAGGGAAAGGGCAAAAGAAAGAAACCCGAGGTTACAAAGAATAATGCTGCTAAGGGTCCAGATCAAAAGAAGCAACATAAAGCTAAAAACAATTGCTTCTTTTGTAAGAAACCTGGACATGTTAAGAAGGATTGTGCCGCATACCACGTTTGGCGTGTGAAAAAGGGTATGTTCCTTACTTTGGTATGTTTTGAAGTTAATTTTGCTTCAGTGTCTAGAAACACTTGGTGGTTAGATTCTGGTGCTATTACTAACATCAGTGTTTCGATGCAGGGTTGCCTGAGCTTCCGAAAACCAAGTAATGCTGAAAGAAGCATTTATGTGGGGGATGGAAAATTGGTCGAAGTGGAGGCAATAGCGCATTTTAGATTATTGTTGTGTACTGGTTTTTATTTGGATTTGAAAGACACTTTTGTTGTACCGTCTTTTAGACGAAATTTGGTTTCAATTTCTTATTTGGACAAATTTGGTTATTCTTGTTCATTTGGAAACAATAAGTTTACATCTTCTTTGGATCCCAATATTGTTGGAACCGGTTCGCTTTTGGCTTATGATAATCTTTATATGCTTGACACTGTTGAGAGATACCATGAAATTTAACTATTGAATCACGTGGTATTAAACGTAAAAATGATAATTTAACTTCGGGAATGCTAAGGCACAAACGCCTAGGTCACATCTCTAGAAATAGAGTTGAGCGACTTGTGTCAAATGGCATCTTAGATTCTATTGACTTCACAGACTTCAATGTATATGTTGAATGCATTAAAGGAAAACATACCAAACAAAAGAAACTAGGTGCATATAGAGCTACAGATGTCTTAGAATTGATACATACAGATATTTGCGGGCCTTTTCCGACTCCATCTTGGAATGGTCAAAAATACTTTGTATCGTTCATTGATGATTACTCTAGACATGCATACTTATTTCTTATTCATGAGAAGTCTCAGTCTTTGGACGTGTTTAAAGCTTTTAAAGCTGAAGTTGAGAATCAACTCAACAAAAGGATTAAATCCGTCAGATCTGATCGTGGTGGTGAATACTATGGTCGATATGATGGTTCAGGTGAACAACGTCCAGGACCTTTTGCCAAGTACCTAGAGGAGTGCGGAATCGTCCCACAGTACACCATGTCGGGGTCACCTAGCATGAATGGTGTATCTGAAAGACGAAATCAAACTCTTAAAGACATGGTGAGGAGTATGATTAGTCATTCGACTTTACCGGAATCACTCTGGGGCGAGGCACTAAAGATGGCAGCTTATATTCTTAATAGAGTCCCAATGAAGGCAGCTGTGAAAACACCTTATGAGCTTTGGTCTGGTAGAAAACCATCACTAAAGCATTTTCATATATGGGGATGTCCAGCTGAGGCAAGGCCTTACAAGCCATATAAAAGGAAATTGAGACCCCGAACAGCCAGCAGCTACTTTATTGGCTACTCTGAGCGATCAAGAGGCTATAAGTTTTATGATCCCAAATTAAAGACAATTTTTGAGATGGGAACAACCACGTTCTTTGAGGATATTGAGTTTGGAGGGAGAAATAAAGACATTGTCTTTGAGGAATAATTGGTTTCAGTTGCTGAACCAGTTCGTATAGTCGCTTCAGATGAAACGAGTTTGGATCCTCAATCTCACATTGTTATTCAATCTCAGATAATTGTTCATCCGGATAAAACTCAACAACCTCAAGAACTTGGGCAACAAGATCAATTGCCTTTAAGGTGATCTACTAGAGAGATAAGAAGCGCTATTTCAGATGATTATATAGTGTTTCTTCAAGAACATAAGGAAAACGATGGTATGATGGAAGACGATCCAGTCAATGTCCGTCAAGCTATCAGTAGTTCAGACTCTGGAAAGTGGATTGAGGCAATGAATGATGAGTATAAGTCTATGCAAGACAATAAAGTTTGGGAACTTGTCCCATTACCAGAAGGTACAGAACCTATTGGTTGCAAATGGATATTTAAAACCAAACGGGATTCGGTAGGTAATGTGGAAAGGTATAAGGCTCGTCTTGTAGCTAAGGTTTATACTCAAAAGGAAGGGATTGAATATATATAGACTTTTTCTCCGGTTTCATCAAAAGACTCTTTTAGGACAATCATGGCTCTTGTTGCACATTTTGATTTGGAGCTACATCAGATGGCTGTCAAAACAGCGTTTCTCAATAGAAACATTGATGAGACAATTTATATGGAGCAACCAAAAAACATCATATTAGGAGACCCAAATAAAATGGTCTGTAAATTGACGAAATCCATCTATGGGCTAAAACAAGCATCTCGTCAATGGTACCACAAGTTTCATCAAGTAATTCTCTCATTCGGTTTTGAGGTGAATATTATGGATGAGTGTGTGTATCATAAGTTCAGTGGGAGCAAATTTGTTTCCCTGGTTTTATATGTCGATGACATTTTACTTGCCACTAACGATATAGGCATGTTACACGACACCAAGAGATTTCTCTCAAGAAATTTCGAAATGAAAGATCTTGGTGGTGCATCCTTTGTATTAGGAATTCAGATACATCGGGATCGTAGTCGAGGTATTCTAGGATTATCACAAAGGAACTATATCGATAAGGTACTCAAAAGATTTGGCATGGAATGTTGTAAACCAGGTGACACTCCGATTGCTAACGGAGATAAACTCAGTAAAAATAAGTGCCCTATGAATAATATTGAAATCCAAGAAATGCAGAAGATTCCATATGCATCAGCTGTTGGGATTCTTATGTATGCTCAAGTTTGTACGCGTCCGGATATTGCGGATGTTGTTGGATTGTTGGGCAGATACTTAAGCAACCCTGGTATGGATTATTGGAAAGCAACCAAAAGAGTAATGTGTTATTTAAAGAGAACAAAAGATTACATGCTCACTTATCGGAGGTCAGATCATTTGGAGATCATTGGGTATACTGACTCAGATTTTGCGGGATGCCAAGATAGTTTGAAGTCCACATCGGGCTACATCTTTTTGTTGGCTGGTGGAGCTATTTCTTGGCGAAGTGCCAAACAGTCGCTTATGGCATCTTCCACCATGGCTGCAGAGTTTATAGCATGTTTTGAGGCATCCAACCAAGGAATCTGGCTGAGAAATTTTGTCACCGGGCTGCAAGTTGTTGATACAATCGAAAGACCACTCAAGTTGTATTGTGACAATAACTCAGTTGTTTTGTACTCCAACAACAACAGGAGTTCGATAAAATCGAAGCATATCGAAATCAAGTTCCTCGATGTGAAGGAGAGGGTTAAGAGTGGACAAATTTCCATAGAACACATCGGGACGAACTCCATGATAGCAGATCCCCTTACAAAGGGTATTCCACCCAAGGTATTTCATGAGCATACCGCTCGAATGGGTGTTTTAGATTTTGAGGGATCTGTAGTTTAATGGGAGTTTGAATATTTTGTGTTCTGTGTTGTTTTTAATATGGATATTTTCTGATCAGAAATAAAGTATTATTCAGTTTCTATTCCACTCTATACGATAAGGTTATTAAGTGATCTCACTTAAGTAGGACCAGTTGAAAATCGACATGTATAGATCACCTTCATGTGATTTTCATGCTACACATTCATAATTTGATATATGTCGTTTGATTACATTGGTATTAGTGACCAAGGAAGGTTTAGCCACGATCGATGTAGTGAATGCCGCCTTGATTCTATACTGGTGTAGTTGATGGACGAGATTGTTTATGCCCTAAGGTTATAATGGCAATAGTTTGAGCTCATAAAGTTAACACATACCTGAATACATATGTGGCCCAGTGGGTCACACATGTATTATTTATATTGTTATGCCATTATTTAATTAGTCTAAACTGTAGTGGTCTAAGTACACATGTATTATTTATATGTGTTATGCCATTATTTAATTAGTCTAAACTAAAGTGGTCTAAATGTAATTCAGTATAAACTAAGGGCATAATTATTATGATGTTATTGTGTAGATACCACTTGTGTAATTTCTAATTTGATGAGGGGTCGAATTAGGAATAATAATAAATATATTCTAAATATTAGGGATATGGTCCCCAATGCATAACATACAGAAAAACAAAAAAACCCTCTTTGTATCCCCGTCAACAAAGAGACTAGGTTCTGAGTTTATTGCATTGGAAAATCACATACCGAAAAGCCTACGACCATATCCAATGGATCCATGAGGTACGCTTCCGCATCTGGTAAATAATTACTACAAAATCCTTCTTATATATTTACATTTATGTCTTTTCCTTTTAACGTTATGATTTCATATTGTAAAAAGGAAATATCTTCCTTTATGTATATCCAAACTCGCATAAATGAACTTTAATCTAAGAAGTCCAACTCGGGGTTAATTTTCTTTCACTATTCACGCTTAATCTTGGCTATTCTTCATAATTCTTCGAGTTATTTCCTTTAATTCTTCAGTGTTGTCAATTTTCTTTAAATTATGAGAAGCTCGGTTAAAATTAAATTACCTTCGTGATACACTTATGCACTCTCATCATCCAAATCTCTCCACCAAAAATACCAACCGAGCAATCACCATGGAAAACCTCATTTAGGATGGTATTTCGATAATCTTCAATGTCAACAATTACCAGATTTTTCAACTAATTTATTATCAATAGTTAGATAAAAAAATGGATTATATATTTTTTATATAAAAAATTTCGATGTTCTTTTAAATAAATGTTTAAACATTAATGCTTCGGAGGAGGAGGAGGAGGAGGAGGAGGAGGAGGAGGAACGAAAGGCCTCTAGGAGAGTATCCGTTTAAAATATCTCCATGTATCCATTATTCTAAAGTTGTTATTGCTTATAATATTAAATCTATTTGTAAACTACTAATCTTGTTAATTAACATCAATTGTATTCTAGTAAAATTGACAATGTTTAGGAACCATTATCCTATGAAGATGCTCGCGTATGAGGAGGAGGAGGAGGTGGAGGATGAGGAGGAGGAACGAAAGGCCTTTGACAGAGTATCCGTTTAAAATCTCTCCCCCGTATCCATTATTCATGTAGGCAATGCATTAGATGATTATCCATCATCTAATGCACCGTTAGCTCGCTTTTGCTGTCTTTTGAAGGGTTTCTATATCTTTTTGATAGCTACGTGTTGCTTTCCGAAATGAATCGATAACAACACAATATGAATTGAAGATTTGATCATCTTGATCACCAATGCAAAAGTAATCAGTGTTATATCTCGCATGATTTTTTAATGGGCTCTAAGGTAACTATTTTGTTGGCACAATAACCTCAGGCTTGCATCAATGAAGAAGTCAACAGAAATTATTAGAATGATCAATAAGTAAAATCAGAAACATAAGATTCGAAACCAATCAATACGTATGATTGTTCAAATCAGAGAAACTTACAGCTTCGATCTATTGAAGCATCCATTACCTTCCTTAAGTTCTTTTTCCTTAGTTGCGCTCTTCTCACGCGTATTGGAGATAAATGGAACGATGAAATGCTACCTCATAAGCCTTCTCACCTGCTACGACGTCATCTAGAAAGCCTTTGCCCTTTTCAACAAAAAGCTCAGCAGTTATCAGAGTCCTGCGCTTAGCACACGCTTTTGCAACAAGACGCGGATCCCTTGGGTCAGCTTGAGCATCTCCTTTTTGGTATCCTCGTAGGTAGGTTTTGTCAATCAGGTTCTTTGGGAATCTTACCTTCTTTTGACTGTCATGAATAACCCTCCATTACAATACAAATCGAACCTAAATTAAATGCTGAAAATAAGAGATTATATATATGCTGAAAATAACCCGATATAGGTCTCCGCTCGCCGATGGCCGCTCCGCCTAGCCGTTGGAACCATGGAAAATTTTGGGTGGATGGGTAGATTCTGGGTATCCATCGTAATCGTGGCAACTTCCCACCTAGCCATCATCTCTGTCATCCTCTTCATCTTCTTCATTTTCGTGGTTCCTTGAAAATCAATAGACGCAGACGAATCATCCTCTTCTCCATGAGCAGCGATGAATCCTATTTCTACAGGTCGCTGAGTTTGGTTTGATCTCGGTACCTGACGGAATGAAACAAGTGGAGTGGTCGGTCGGGGTAGGGGGAGAGGGAGAAAGAGATTTTGGAAGAACACAACAAATAGACGCAGACGAATCCTTCTCTTCTCCATGAGTAGCGACGAATCCTATTTCTACAGTTTGCTGGGTCTGGTTCGGTCTCGGTGCCTGACTGAATGAAACGCATGGAGTGATCGGTCGGGGTAGGAGAGAAAGAGAGGGAGAGGGAGATTTTGGAAGAACACAACAAATAGACGCAGACGAATCCTCCTGTTCACCATGAACATCGACTAATTCTATTTCTGCAGTTCGCTGGGTTTGGTTCGGTCTTGACGCTCTTTAATCTTCCTGGTAGATTATCGAAGGGTTTTTAGTAGGTACATTGGATTTGCAGAAAAGGTCTTCATGCGAAAAAGGTATAATTTTAATAGATTTTTGTTACAATGTGAATAGAACTGTGAGAGATTTTTTTCTCTCTATAGCGACGTGACAGTACCAGAAGAGAAGAAAAATTTCCTCTTCTATATATATGATTTCGAGATTTTTTTTTGGATTTTCTGCCAACACAATATTGTTCTATTATCAATTGATGATTCCTCACTAAAATCTCGGCTTCTCTATTGTCATTTTGAGGTGATAATTAGTTGTATTAAATCAGAATTATTAAATTTCTTATGTAACCTCTGTTTCATTCTTCATGTATATATAGATCGTGGTCACATCGCGGTTCGTCAGTGGAACCTTCTCGTTTACAAAACCATATTAAAATTCGCTATCGATTACCTGAAGGGTAATACCGTAATATTGCCAGTCGGATCTCTGTCTCTCGCACTGAAAATCTTAGAACCCGATCCGTAGAAAACCGTAGCTTGTAGCTGACGTCGATGGGTGTGCCAGCGTTTTACCGGTGGCTCGCCGACCGATATCCGAAGTCCATGAGCGACGTTGTTGAGGAGGAGCCGACGGATGATGGGCGCGGTGGCGTAATTCCGGTGAATATCACCAGTCCTAACCCTAATGGGTTCGAATTCGATAATCTCTACTTGGACATGAACGGAATCATCCATCCTTGTTTTCATCCGGAGGGCAAGGTATTATTTTGTGGTGACTATTATGAGTTACGAGAATATGTGTTAGATGTGCATTGGTGGGGGGAGAGATTGACTTAGGGTTTGAATGTGTTGTGTGGAGGTTTTTTTTAACCAGTGATGTTACTGTTGTAGCTTAACTTTAGTATATGTGCGGTGGAAAAGAAACAAACTAATGAACTTATCGTTTGAGGGTTTAGATCATCGATTGTATATTTTACGGTGGGATTTTCTTACAGAAGTTGGAATTTATTCAATCGGAATTTTGGTCAGTGCTGTTACTGCTCTATGGCTAGGAATTATATAATTTTACGGATGATGAAGGATATCAACCAGTGATTTCAGTTTGTTCTGAATATTTGGGTCAAAATTTTGAAAGCCGAGACATTTGTCTTTTACTTTGTTCCTGATTCGGGATGCAGTCCAGTTATTAGAAGATCCGGTTGTATGTTTGCAAAGTCCTTTCTGTTTTTTTTTTTTAATTTGCTCTTCTGAATCTAATTAATGGAATGCTGGATCAGGTGATAGGAGAGTGGTACATTTGTTTTCGTATGCTATTTCTTGTTTGGATCCAGGAAGATTTACTATGTTAGATTGAGTGGGAGAGGAAGAGGTTGTTCTGTTCCATTATTCTTTCATAGTGATGATAATTTTGGTTTTTTTTTCGTCTAAGTTGAGGAGACAGCAAAACGCTTGGGCATTTGCATACAGTTTCGTGTTGTGCTTATAATTAAACTTCAATGCAGTTTCTCACTTGTTAGTCTAGATTTATCACTTATTGTTCAATCAATCCAGCCTGCGCCCGCCACATATGATGATGTATTCAAATCAATATTTGAATACGTTGACCATCTTTTCTCTTTAGTGCGTCCGAGGAAGCTTCTCTATCTGGCAATTGGTAAGCTTTACTTAATATCATGCTCTCTTCATTGATTTTCTTTTATGTCAATGGGAGCTGATAACTTATGACTATTTCAGATGGGGTTGCACCTAGAGCCAAAATGAATCAGCAGCGTTCTCGTCGATTCAGAGCTGCCAAAGATGCAGCTGAGGCTGTATGTTTCGGCCAGCATTCTGTTTTGATATCTATTCATGTGGTTTTTGTGGATAAATGTTTCTTATTCTATTGGTAATTTAACAGGAAGCGGAAGAAGAGAGGTTGAAGAAAGAATTTGATGTTGAGGGAAAAATTTTATCTGCTAAAGAAAAAACGGAAACTTCAGATTCAAATGTCATTACTCCTGGAACCCCATTTATGGCTGTACTGTCAGTGGCTCTTCAGTATTACATTCAAACTAGGTTAAACCATAACCCTGGCTGGCGGTATGTTAAGGTGTGATGGATTGATCTGCTCTCTTCTCATCTGTTTAACATTGGATGATTTCAGATGCATGGAGCAGTCCTTGCTTTGTCACTGTCCTTATACTTCTGGCTTTCAGGATCTAGTTTTTTCCTTATATCGCATCATATACATAGAACTTAAATTTAATTGTGTGGCATCATTTGAAGGTCATTCTTTCTGATTCAAATGTTCCTGGCGAAGGAGAACACAAAATAATGTCCTATATTCGACTCCAGCGTAATCTTCCCGGTTTTGATCCTAATACTCGCCACTGTCTTTATGGGCTGGTGAGTAAATATTGTTGGTGTAATTCATATTTTTAGTAGATGCTCTGTTCCGGTTCTTGTTTCCTTGCTAAAAATGCAAATAATCATATGCAGGATGCAGACTTGATAATGTTAGCCTTAGCTACTCATGAGATTCATTTTTCAATCTTAAGAGAGGTTAGCAGTTTTATTTGCAATTTTACATTCTCTTTTTCCATAGATTGGTTGATTAATTGCTGCCCTCCTTTTACATTTCAGGTGGTTATTTTTCCTGGTCAACAGGAAAAGTGTTTTGCATGTGGACAAGTCGGTCATTTTGCTTCAGATTGTCCTGGCAAATCAGGCAATGCAACTGCGGCAGCTGACATACCAATATACAAGAAAAAATATCAGGTTTGAGCTGTTCTTTTTGAAGTCTTGGAGCACTTTTATTTTTTCGTTTGGGTCCCTTTTCTCTTTCTCACCTATGTGATGATTTGAATAGTTTTTGAACATATGGGTGCTGCGAGAATATCTGCAATTCGATCTGGCCATTACAGATCCTCCCTTTGAAATCAACTTTGAGAGGATTATCGATGACTTTGTATTCCTCTGCTTCTTTGTCGGCAATGACTTTCTTCCTCATATGCCTACCTTAGAAATTCGTGAGGTATGGTCTACAGTCGGTTGTTTACATTGCTTAGAAGAATTACTATTGTACAAAGCAAGGATTGTGTATGTGTATTGGTAATTAGATACGCCCTGTGCAAAATCAATATTTTGTGTCAGTCTCAGTAATTCCGATGTTAGATCTTTAGGAATTCCTTAACTTCTTCTGCTTTAGTCTTATTGATTTTGTTTCCTTGTCACTACAGGGTGCCATAAACTTACTGATGCATGTTTATAGAAAGGAGTTTACTCATATGGGTGGTTATCTTACTGATTCGGGTGAGGTAAATAATCGGCTATATTTTCTCTCTGGCATTTCTTCGTCGTTTTCATGTAGTATATAATTTTCCTTTTGAAACAGCTTCTCATGTTTGTTTGTGTGAAGAACATTGTTCTTTGTTTCATCGCTGTTAATCACGTGCATTTCCAAATTATTTGATTGAAAAGAATTATTAAGAAATCCCAAACTTATTTTAATGAACTTTGTTCTTTTTGCGAACAGGCACACTATGATGCCTCTGACGTTCTTTTCTTTCTATCCCACTGTTAGGTTTTGTTAAATCGAGTGGAACTTTTCATTCAATCTGTTGCCGTTCATGAAGAGCAAATATTTCAAAAAAGGGCAAGGATAAAACAGGTATTCTTCTATATATTTGGATATCTTTATCTTATATAGGCTAGTACATCTGATATTTCGTATCAGGCTATGGAAACCAATGAAGAACTGAAGCTAAAAGCAAGAAGAGACCGTTCTGTAGAGCCAGAAGCACCAGTGGAAGATAAGGTAAAAAATTGTTGCCATGTTCTCTGATTATGCACTCATGGAGCACGTACAATATTTCTTTTTTGTATGTGAACCACTGAAATAGTTCATACGTACTATAGATCCTCTTCTTTCTTTCATATTAGTTAAGCTGCATCATTAGAATTACTTTGATATTTTGATAGATTAAACTAGGAGAACCAGGATACAAGGAGAGGTATTATGCTGAAAAGTTTGGTGTTGCCAAACTAGAAGAAATCGATCAAATCAAACAAGACCTGGTGAGTTGTCAATCCCTTATCTCACCCACTGTTCGCTTGTTTGGTACATGAGAATCGAAAATTCAATAATAAGTTAGTGAAGTCATGACTGTGTGGCTTCTCCTTTGATTCTCTCCTTGGGAAAGTTTGGATTAATATTTATTACGAGTAACATTTTTTTCTTACGTATTATGGACACTTATTACATTATTTGAATTACTTCTCTAGAAAAATTTCCTTGTGATTTCATTAAGGAACTCAGAATTTTGTTTAAAAAATATTGACATATTTTTTTTCCTGCAGGTGCTGAAATATGTGGAAGGATTATGTTGGATTTGCCGCTACTATTATCAAGGCGTCTGCTCTTGGCAATGGTTAGTCTTGTTCACTCTAACATTTGCAATTCCTAGAAAAATATGCATGTTGGCCTTGCCCTGTAAGTAGTTTTTTTATTACGCAGTAAGTTGATGACTCTACATCAGAAAGAGCTTGGTTTTCTTTCTGTTGTTTATAATCAGTAAATGACAATTTGATTGTTTTATCCTTGGTAAATGCATGTCACTTGGTGTGTGATTATTTACTTTTCTAAGCCATGTTTCACTGTTTCTTTTAGGTTTTATCCATACCATTATGCACCATTTGCTTCAGATCTTAAGAATCTATCCGATTTGGAAATCACATTTTTCATAGGAGAGCCCTTTAAACCTTTTGACCAGCTAATGGGTACCCTGCCGGCTGCGAGGTTCTTCTTTCCTACTCGAGGAACCTTTATTAGTTTTTGTTTATGGTGCCTGTGGCGATGGAAACTTTATTTCTTGAATGTCACAGCTCAAATGCTCTGCCGGAAGAATACCGGAAGTTGATGACTGATCCTTCATCACCAATCCTCGAGTTTTACCCTGCTGGTAATTTTGGGTTTCATATTATGTTTGAATTTTTTCTTTCTTAAGTGATGTCAGATGCCAATAAGCTATTGTATTGTTTACAGATTTTGAGATTGACATGAATGGCAAGCGATTTGCCTGGCAGGTATAGGCATCTGGGATTTTATTATTTTATTTTGCAATGTTGTTATCATGTTGAACTCTGTATGCTGTTCCTCATTTTTCTGATGTTTCTGTGAACCTTTTTCTTTTGTGATCCAGGGTGTTGCCAAACTCCCTTTTATTGACGAGAAGCTATTGTTATCTGCTACAAGAAATCTTGAAGAAACTTTGACGGTCTGAATTGAATATTTACTGGGATGCATATACATATTGTTTAGTAAAATTAATTTTAAGAGAGAAACCATACAGGAAATTCTTGGCCAAATGTGAAATCTCTGTCCTTTCTATTTGCGTATATGTTGTGCGTCAATATTGTTCATGTCAAATAGCTTTACAGCCTGGGATACTGGACCTGTCATTACATAACAATTTCTTGTGGTAACTTGCATTGACAAACTGATGTTCAATTGTCAGTTATTCTAAATTTGAATCAATCTGGCAGGAGGAAGAACAGCTTCGCAACAGCGTGATGCTTGATTTGTTATATGTACATCCTGCTCATCCGTTGGCCCAGCAAATTCTGGAGTATTATCAGTTCTACCATCGCTTGCCACCACATGAGAGACTTCCATGGGTTATTGACACAAATGCTAGGTGGGCTTTGATTCAGTGAATCGCTGAATAGCTTTTATTCTCTACTCGAGCTTTTGGCTTTAACTTATCAAGGATATGATTTGGTCTAAATTTTTATCCTGATATGACTTGTTTAGCCAAGGGATGAATGGTTTTCTCTGGTTATCTGAAAGAAATGGTTTTCAAACTAAAGTTGAATCCCATGTCAATGGTTTTCCATGCCTCGAGCATAACCGAGCAGTGTGAGTTCCTTTTTCTATTCATTGTCGTTCTCAAGATTTGATGAAGCATTTTAATTATTCATTGAGATTTATTTTTGTTGAATGTTTTACAGAAATGTTACGTATCTGAATCCTGCAAAACATAGTCATATCCCGGAACCACCTAGAGGGGCAATCATCCCAGATAAGGTATTGTTGTGACTAAAAAGATTGTCAACAGTATAGTTTTCACTGTATATCATGATTGCACGCAAAAATAATGAACAATTAGGCACGTTAGGCCTTTATACTATATATCAGGATTGTCTTAGATTTTCTCAAACTGAAATTGAGTTGAGTACAGGAGGATCGTATGAGCATTTTCTTATAAATCTAATAGATTAATATTCATCATGGTAATTTGTTTTGCAGATCTTGACAATCGGAGATATCAAGCCGTTTCCCATATTATGGCACGAAGACAATAGTAGTCGTCGGCAACAGTCCCGAGACAGGTGAGGGTATAAAAATTTACGTCGAAATTATTACTATATGAATTATAGGCAACAAAATTATACCTTCAAGCTTGTTTCCATTTGTATAGAATTCCGGGGTTGAAGTTGTGTTGATAACAAATTCAATAAACTCTAGCTATTTGATCATAGCTAGAGTTTATCAGTTCCATTGATTTTAGCGTAGGCCTTTTATCGGTGGATTTTATAATGTTCTTCTAAAGTATCTCATGTCAAATGGATTTGATTTGTTTCTTAGAGCCTGTATTCTTGGTTCTCTCGTGCGTATCCAAGCCAAAAAAAAAAAAAAACTGAGTAGCTTCATATTTGTATATTCACTACTGGGGTAAAAAGGATTGTAGGGTTAGTTCTTACTGTGTGTTTGAATCGTAATGCATGTCATGCATCTGCTTTTCAGGCCACAAGTGGCTGGGGCTATAGCGGGTCAAATGTTGGGAGAAGCAGCTCACCGTCTCATCAAGAACACCCTTAATAATCACTTCAGGCAGTAAACCGAGACCAGCTGGTCCCTCTAGTTATAGAAGAGGATACGACGATGACTCGAGCTGTTACCACTATGGACAGTATAACAATGGTCCAGATATGTACAGCGGAAGTCCAAGATATCCCAATTCGTCCAATGGGTCACCGAGCTATAACAAGAACAACTTAAGAATACAACAACGGCATCCGCAGCAGCAAAACTGTGGCATCAGAGCCAGAATATCAGGTCTTTCTCTAGAAGAAAATGTCAGAAGCAGACAATTGTCTGATACTCAAACTAACAGGTCACAACCGTATCCCAACAACTCTTCTCAAGCTGTAAGTGGTCATGTCGTCCCATTGCCTACACCTCCTACCATATGGCTTAATAGGTCAGTGGGAGTTGGGAACATAGGTGGTGGTTATTATAGACAAGGAGTTGCGCTGGGTGAAACAAATGGAAGAACTGGGAAGAAAGTTGCTTATCAGGCCAAGCCGCAACAGACTCATCCAGGCACAATGAATGAATCAACAGGCCGACAGTAAATAGATCAGTATCCTCGAGTTTTCGGAAATTGGTAATGTGTTGTGTTCATCAGAAACTCACCGCAACTGTGGGGAGTTATGGCTTTGGCGTCTCGAAAATTTGTAGAGAAGCAAAGCTGGTTACGAGGCTTCTAGTTAAGAAATTGTGTATACCATCAGTTCATGCACTTGAGTTTCTTTCTCATATTGTATGTCCATCATCTGTTTAGAGATATTTATAATTAATGTGATGTTATACTTCTTTTTGTAACTTGTATTGTTACATTGTCGATGGTCAAGTTATTTCAAATGTTTCTCTGGGACTATTTTACTATTAATGTTAATTATTCCTTTCATATCTTATCTTATCTTTGGGTTCTATTTTTGTGTCATCTTCCGATGATTCTCACGGGTAATTAGTTTGCATAGTAACTACCTTCAAGGTATAGTTGTAAAGTTCTGTGGTTTAATAAGATTCAAATATACATATTAATACATGTATATATATGTGCATATATATACATATATACGAACATATTCACACACATATATACACACACATATACAAGCAAATACTTATGGATATGTATATCTACAAGCATATGTACATATATAGACATACATTTGTCCACATATACATAATATATATATATCCCGACACACAAAAATACATGTATCTATATACAAGAATATATACCTATATTCACATAAACATACACGTTATAAACATTCACATGCATATACATATATATAAGGATATACACATGTACACATTAATAAAAATAGATATATGCATGTCTATGTATTCACACACACAAATATATGTATATACATACATATATACATATAGATATATTCATATACACATAAACATATATATATATATATATATATATATATATATGAACCAATACGTTCGGATATACAATTCTGAATAGATAATAAAATGATAAATTGAAAAAAAAAACAACTAATGTTAAATACAAGATGAAAGGTTGATGAGCCCTACACTTTGAAGTGTCATAAAATAGAAATTTCTGTACAATTCATGTTTTCTCTCAAAAGTTTCAGAGGATTGATGAAAGATATTAATTATGTTTCTGTCTTATCGAATGATGAAAAGATCATTTTTATAAATAACTTTAGGTGCAATTTTTTTGGTGCAATCATTCCTTCGGTTGCATGCTTTCGTAGATGGAGCGTCTGAAGATATGCAATACTCTACCTATAACCTACCAAAATCAAAACGGATGAAAAGATAGACTCATTGGGCCGAGGTCCAAGACCCATAATTGATTATTCATATATATTGCAAACTCATTCAATTGTTCATTTTATAGCCTTAAAGACTTATATAGTATTCATTAGATGTCCCCAATTTTCAATGTGGGACTTTAAGACACATGCACATACACACTACAATAACCCATATTTTTTATTCAAATTCAATAGTGCACCACACTTGATTAGAATATATATATAATTTATTTTATCCATTTTGAGAATACCGATTAAATATGCATTTAAAAAGGTGTCTTTTGGACTTATACCTTTCATTATGAATATTTATCAGATTCACTTTGTGAACTACTCACGTTCCGTAGTAAATAAAAGCAATAAGTATCACGTTGACAGACACATTTCAATTCTTACGATTGTGTTCATCATGGTCCTGAACATATCCTTTGTTCATGAGATTCCTCGAGAACTTAGGCATCTTTGGTTCTCATAGATGTGAGCCCACATCGAACTCATATATATAAAACACTAATTAGGAATAATGTGTATCAATTCCACTTTCAAAGCTGTTAGCGTAATTAAGAATCGAAAGATTCATCCCTTCAGACATCAATTGAGACACACTTGATACAAAATCCATAATATATAGAGCTTCTATAAAAGCGGATGCCCCCAATACATCGTGTCGTGGGAATTTAGTCTTCCTTAACTAGTTTGCGTGTTGAACCTAGACCACGGAATCTCCAATGGTGCTAAAGCCCATTCATTTTGTTGTATTTAAAACTTGCTCTCTACCAATGCCTTTAGTAAACAAATCCACGATATCCATAATAGTGTGTCATGGGAATTTAGTCTTCCTTAACTAGTTTGCGTGTTGAACCTAGACCATGGAATCTCCAATGGTGCTAGGTTAGGTTTCCGCCAAGAGATTACTCATTTCATTGGCTTAAAGTCCATTCATCTCGTTTTATTTAAAACTTTCTCTTTACCAATGCTTTTAATAAACAAATCCATAATGTTTTTATTAGATTTTATGTAGTCAATCGATATTATTCCATTCTTAAGTAAGTCTCATATCGTGTTACGTCGTCGCCTATGCCTTGATTTGTCATTGAAATTTGGTTTTTTTTGTCCTTGTAAAGCAACCATACTATCAATGAACGCAAATTGCAGTAACATATTTTTGTCATAACAAAATCCCTTCTATGAAGTTTTTGAGCCATTCCGCTTCTTCAACAGATTTATTCAAGGCTACAAGTTTTTATTTCACAATTGAACGTATCACAACCGTTTGTTGTGATGATTTACAAGATACAGCTACTCCTCCAAATGTAAATCCTTTTTTGGACTTAGTATCCGTATTGTTTGAAATCCAATTTGAATCACATTATCCTTATAATAGTGGAGGATATCTTGTGTAATGTAAACCATAGTTCATTGTATGCTTAAGGTATCTCAAAACTTGTCTTAAAGCAACCCAAATTTATTTTCTTGGGTTATGTGAACACCTACTGATGAGCACGAACTATCAAGCAAACAAAATACCAACTATTCACTTACTGCAAGGATATGGATCGGT
The DNA here is from genome assembly GCA_036759665.1 of Gynandropsis gynandra. Lineage (NCBI taxonomy): Eukaryota > Viridiplantae > Streptophyta > Magnoliopsida > Brassicales > Cleomaceae > Gynandropsis > Gynandropsis gynandra. The sequence continues at coordinate 12,710,947 of CM071864.1, forward strand.
GTAATACAGGGGTCGAACTCTAGGGATTAATGCAACCTAAGCTAAGAATGTAACTAAACTAAGATGGATAAAACTAATGGTGATGTGGGGTAAAATCCGAGAATACTAGATTGAAATATACAGCAATGAGGAAACACGAAAGATTTTGATAATTAAAAAACATTACGGGCTTTGGGTTACTGGAATTGCAAGGGTGCAACACCAACAAAAGATCATAAATCAATCAAACTTTCTTGATAACGAGGAATTCATGCTCATAAGTAGAGAATGGTTCTCTCGACACCTAAACTCCCTAACCACAATAACATGCGATCCTACCTCCCAGCAGCGATAAACACGTAATTACAGTAGCATTAAGCATGTAATCGTAATTCCTATGACGATCAACCGATCGGTCAGATTCTCATTAACCAAACTCAATCAACAATCAATATTTCTGGATTCATTATCTAACCTCCTAGTTAAACATGAAATCCTAAGTTACTAAGCGGCCAACACATGTATAGAACGTTCTTTGCATTGATCGTAGAACCGAAATACAAGAAAATTTGAAAGATCTTAGCATCACTACATAAACATAAGCTTCCCTTACAAAACCAGTGTCCCTAACCCATAGCTAAAGGCTAACTCATTCATGGAGTTTTCTGTAAAACAAGAGAAAACAACAATAAACATGATAAAGAGCAGAGAATATGATGACTCGGACTTCCCTACCTTATCATCGATGTTCCAATGTCGTTTCCTTGCTTCCCAATTCTTTCTGAGCTCTTCTACGTGTCTTTTTTCTCCCCTTTTAGTCTGAATTGGCGACGACCTTCATTTTTTCTCTCGTTTTAGTCCATTTTTAGGGTTGTTGTCCCGACACGTGCCCCGCTCGGGCTAGGAGCCACCCCGCACGAGCTTCTCATGGTTTCAATCCGAGCAGGCTGACCCTTAACACGCGTCATGCTAAATCTACTGGATATGCAGTCTGCACGGGCTAAGGGGACAAACCCGCACAGTGATGCGTTATCAAAGATAAACAAATAACCTAAACTACCCGCAAGTGTACGGCACGTGTGTAGTACTTCAGGTGTCGATCCCACAGAGACTATGCAAACAAACTTAAATTCGAACTACAAATCAAACTTGCTAACGAACGAAATATGGTTTTAAGAATGAAATACTAAAAGCAAATAAAATAAACAAACTAGTTCTTAACGATGAGGCAAACGTTCCAGGAAACCGGTTTCACCACAAGACTATCGAAACCAACAATCAACCTATCTATCATGCAATCCCAGTCAAGTTATCTAAGACAGACGATCCTAATATGATATCTACCCTCTCTCAAGGCATAGACACGTGATCTAATCAAGTTGCCCCCTACTTTCGTGGCTGACACCTTGAACTAAACCCATAAGACATGTGATTCATCCGTTTTACCCTCAACCGCTGCTACCCTGCTTTCTTGGCCTAACCTCGGTTGTTCTAAACCTGATCTTCTAGGACTAGAATTCTCCTTTCGGTCCTTCTCCTAACCCCTAACACATGCATTTACTTGGCCTTCGTAAACACAAGTCATTTAAGCACTCCGATAAAGAATAGATAAACGAAAACATGAAGATGCATTTGAAGATAAATCAAAAGTTGTTCGGGGATAGCCAAGGGCTAATCCCTTCTCCTAGAACAAACAAACTACTCGCTCATGCGTCCGCAAACAAACATAAACGAAATAGAAGGTCTAAGGAATATGAAAACCAAACGAAACCGAAGTGTCGGGTTGATCTTCAATGCTCCTCGCAAGTCTCCTTCGCAAGAACCTTCTTCTTCTCCCTTGATCAAGAACTGAATACTGAATGCTTAAGCTCGACCTCTGGCTCCTCCCCTCTTCTTTAAAGTCGTTTTCCTTATTGTATAAGTCCCCAACAAACTTCCATTTGTTTTAAGTCAAATTAACTTATTTGACGTTGAAGGTGACGGTCGCGACCCGCGTGGGCAGTGTAAGTGACCCGCTCGGGTACGGCGCGGAAGATCGCACAAGAACGCGATGAAAAGGAGGCTGCCCGCTCGGGCTCAAAGGGTGCCCGCTCGGGCTCATGTGCTGCCCGCTCGGGCTCATGCCCCGGGCGGGGTATTTCTCGCCCAACTCGTGCTCAATTTGCTGGACAAAATCGCCGTAACAAATGCCCGCTCGGGCTAGGGAGTTACCCGCGCGGGTAGGGACTATTCCATGCCGATTCTCATCCCGTTTGTCCCGTGATGATCCTCGATGTTGGTACTTTGTTTCGTGCACATCCTTTAGCTCTGAAATGAACCGAATACGCATAAAAGCCTGTAAGAACATGAAAACACAAAAACAAGTAAAACGGATACGGAATCATACGTAAAGCATCGCATATATATCATAAACATCTCTAAAATCGTGCAAGAAATACGTATGAAAACGAGATGATCAAAATCCCCCAGACTTGATTGTTTGCTTGTCCCAAAGCAAACGTAAACGTGGAACACATGGGGTGTACAAAATCCGAGAATCCCCCTTCTCCTAGAAGTACCGCTAAAGCGAACCTAACCGATCAACTAGCACGTCGAGAGCAAATTCGGCCTAATTAAGTTTTCGATCTTCATCCTAGGTTCACCAAGGCTACCCATGAGAAAGTAAATCAAAGGAAAACTAAACAAGCCACCGTAACTCTCTCCACCAAACAAGACTTCAAACAATGCTAAACCTGGAACAACCGAGGATACTTGTTTCTTTTCCGAGCTTCTTTCTTTCTTTATTCCTTTTTTTCTTTTTCTTTCTCTTTTTTGTTCTTTCGTTTTATTTTCTTTTTATGACTTCTTTTTCGTTTCTTTTTTTTTCTTTTTTTTTCTTTTTCTTTGCATACACAGTAGGCTTCTAGGGCGTCGGATTTGATGGGATCCAGCCTCTACTTAGACCCAGACTACCGTTGACGGTATACTCATGCATCTCGTTTAAGAGTGCAGCGGAGTAGGCGGCGTTTTATTTGTGCCATGCCCTTAGGACGTAGAAAGATGATCGCCAACCCACCACTTAGACCCTAGCCATCGAAAGAGTATCAAGGTCGATGCACTCATATCGATTTTAGATCATGCGTTTTAGGCATTATTTCTATCGACAGCGGAGTGTTAGTGTGCGCTCTTAATCTGCAAATAAGCTCGATCTCATACGTTATAGTAATCCTCATAGAAAAGTGAAGTAAAGCATCGTCTACACGAAGTATGACCATCTGGATAGAGAGAATAAACGATAAACTAGCCTAGAAACCTCGTCTAAACCCCCCACAAGCAACACTAGGATTCCCAAAGAATTGTGACCTATTGTTTTTCAGCCGACTAATAAGCTCTAACGCTTAGGAAAAACCTAGCTTAAACATGCAAAATTTCACGGAAAAAGCCAACTTCTTAAGCATCCTAGGTACAAGGTTCATCTCAAAACGTGGCACCGGACAGGTGCCTGGGACGACTCTGACTCACGAAAACAAAAACAAACTAGAAACTACAAAATAACCTAAAAACTACAAAATCAAAGGGAAGATGAAAGAAAATGAAACGAAATCACCTGCCAAACGTGAGCTGCTCCCCCAGACTTGAATTGATTGGCGTCCTCGACGTGAAGCTCCGATGGAGGGTAAGGGAAGTGAAACACGTTTGCGGTGGTATTTTTTGTGTGTTTTTCTGTTTTATTTATTTTTTATTTTTTTAAACCGAAAACGAATAACTGAGTCTCAAACTAAAAACTAAAAAAATAAAAGCAAACAGCTGGGTTGCCTCCCAGAGAGCGCTTATTTAACGTCTTTAAGCTTTGACGTCTGCATTCCTCATGTGTGCGCGACGGGTGGATCGAAAAGAGAAATGGAGTTTCCACTTTCGATCGGTTGAGCGGCTTTGTAGAGCTTTAGCCACTGTCCATTAGCTTTGAATGTTCCACTCGAGTCGATCCATAGTTCCACTTCTCCATGTGTGAAGACTTCTCGTACCTGAAAAGGACCATACCAACGGGACGGTAGTGTGCCCGAGAAAAGCATAGGACGAGAATTGAAAAGTAGAACTAAATCACCTGGTTGGAAGTCATGAGGTAGGATCTTCTTGTCGTGCCATCCTTTAGTCACTGCTTCTTAATTTGGCACGTCATGCACGGGATTTGACTCGTTCGCTGTCCGAGGTCGGAGAAAGGCTATCTGCATTGAAAATTTTTATGATATCTTTTTCCATTACCTCGTGCAAGTGCGGGTGTGGCCTCCTTTGAGTGTCGGTGGGAGGTTCGTGGCTGTCCTCCGTATAATTTCCGTGCATACACATTGAAGAGCTGACTCTCCTACGCTTCTTTACGCGTGTAGGTTGTTTTCTCATCTCATCTGCACTCAAGTTAGCATTCAAAACAGCAGGATATGTTTTATCGCGTTCAATATGCTCATACCGAAAAGAAGACAGAGGTGGCTCGGGCTCAAGTTTGGACGTCTTCTCCACTTTGAAACCAGCATGCATTTCGTTTGTATCTCCTCACATGAGGCGTCTCCTAGTGCTGCAATAGCACTCATGAATTTCGTGTACATCTCAGCTCCTTCGTCCGTAAATCGTGCATCTTTGCAAACTCATGTTAGGCATTGCATAAGCGGATCAGAAACACTTACTTGATCATGCGTGTCTTTCGCTAACACGTCCAGCCAATCAACTGTAAATCAAGACGCCTTTAGTGAGGGTCCATTAATGGGGCTGGAGAAGTTGAATTCTATCGTCTCATCTCCAACACGAAAGGAAAGCTTTCCTTTTTGTACGTCTATCATGCAACCTGCAGTAGCTAGGAACGGTCTACCAAGAATAATAGGTATCCTAGCATCTTCCTTTATTTCAAGTACAACAAAATCAGTGGGAATGAAGAGATTACCGACCTTGGTGGGAACGTTTTCAACAATTCCCACCAGATACCTCACCGAACGATCCGCGAGGCGTAGAGACATCTTTGTAGGTTTGAGATTCCCGAACTCCATCCGCTTGAAAACCGAGTGTGGCATGATGCTTACGATTGCCCCTAAATCGCACAAAGCATTATCGATATCAATACTACCTATTGTGCATGGAATGGAGAAACTTCCGGGATCCTTTAACTTTGGTGGCTGCTTGTTTTGAATGATAGCGATGCATTCCTCGGTGAGTGCTACCGTCTCGTTCTCTTCGATATGCTTCTCTTTGGAAATAACCTCTTTGATGAGTTTGGAATGATTAGGCATCTTTTGGAGGGCTTCTACGAATGGGATGTTGATGTTAAGCTTCTTAAGAACCTCTACAAATCTGCCCACTCGTTCTTCATTCTTACTGTTCACCAACTGTTGAGGAAGCGGTATCGGAGGTTGGTACGCCGGTGGAGCAACGTATGGTTTGTCTAAATCTGGTTCAACTCCTTCCATAATCGCAAACATACCTTTGCCTCTTTTCATGGACGTACCAGTAGCATGTTCTCGCTTGTTCTAGGGCGAATCCTCAACCACATCACCACTGCACACAAAATAGCATTCACGTACTCTCTCGGGTTCAATTCGGGTTTACCTGGAAGCTGTCCGGGATTCCGAGAGGATGAGGAAGCTTGCTGTGCTACGGAGTTCTCTAAGCTTTTCACATGGTTGCTCAAGGACTCCATCTGAGTTTTTAGCTCGTTGATCGCTGTCCCCACATCCGCATTGAATTTGGTTTGAGTTGAATGTTGCTGCCTTTGCTCCTTGATAAATTCGAGTAGTACCGCCTCAAGGTTCGACGAAGGGGCTTGAGGAGGTTGAGGAACTTGCTGAGTATGCTGAACTTGCTGGTTATTTTGCAGGTATGGCTGCTGTGATTGCGGAAATCCCGAATACTTCATCGGTTGAGTCGTTGGGTATGACAAGTTCAGGTGATTCATTCAATTCGGGTTGTAGGTATTCCCGAATTGTGCGTTTCCTTGCTGCTGGGCGTAATTCCTATGTTCCACATTCTCTTGCAGCGTGCATTGATAAGCCACGTGTTCTGTATCTCCGCAATTCACGCAATACATGACGTTCGCTGCATTACCCGTCGCTCTTCTCTGATTCGGCTCATATAGGCGACGCGTGTTGTTAGGCATACCTCTCGGTGTTGACCACATGGTGTGGTTCATGGCAAGGTTATCGATCAGCTCGTATGCCTCCTCGACGCTCAGATCCATAAATGATCCTCTGGCAGCGTTATCCAACGTCATTCGGTGGATAACATACCACAGCTCAAGACCATGGTGTGGACAAACTGTAGAAGATCCTTGAATCTGCCCCACGCCTCAAACAAAGTCTCTCCATCTCTGCATCTGAACGTTGTGATTCCCCCCTCATCTGAATCGTCTTGCTTGGAGGAAAGAAGCGCGATAACAAAAATGTGCAGAGCTGGTCCCAAGTCGTGATTAAACTAGCGGGGAGCGATTGCAGCCATGTTTTTGCTCATCCCCGATTGAGAAGGGGAAAGGACGCAGTAAGATCGTATCCTCTGAGACTCCGTGTATCTTGAATGTACCGTAAAGCTCTAGGAAGTCTCTGAGGTGCTGATGGGGATCCTCGTGATTTCCACCCATGAATTGCTTCTGATAAAGCATGTTGATCATCGCCGGCTTAATCTCAAAGTGTTCTCTAGCAACATCAGGCATCCTTATGGCTGTTTGCACATTGTTCATGTTCGGCACCACCTAATCTCTGAGAC
>CM071864.1:12717740-12761600 GCA_036759665.1 Gynandropsis gynandra
GAAAGAAAAGAAAACAAAAACAAAAACAAACAAGAAAGACTCTAGGCTCGAATGTAAAACGTGTTGACAATAGTCCCCGGCAACGGCGCAAAAAACTTAAAGCGTTATCAAAGTTAAACAAATAACCTAAACTACCCGCAAGTGCACGACACATGTGTAGTACTTCAGGTGTCGATCCCACTGAGACAATGCAACACAACTTAATTTCGAACTACGAATCAAACTTGTTAACGGACGAAATATGGTTTTAAGAATGAAATACTAAAAGCAAATAAAATAAACAAACTAGTTCTTAACGATGAGACAAACGTTCCAGGAAACCGGTTTCACCACAAGACTACTGAAACCAACAATCAACCTATCTATCATGCAATCCCAGCCAAGTTATCTAAGGCAGACGATCCTAATATGATATCTACCCTCTCTCAAGGCATAGACACGTGATCTAATCAAGTTGGCCCCTAATTTTGTGGCTGACACCTTGAACTAAACCCATAAGATCTGTGATTCATCCGTTATACCCTCAACCGCTGCTACCCTACTTTCGTGGCCTAACCTTGGTTGTTCTAAACCTGATCTTCTAGGACTAGAATTCTCCTTTCGGTCCTTCTCTTAACCCCTAACACATGCATTTACTTGGCCTTCGTAAACACAAGTCATTTAAGCACTCAGATAGAGATTAGATAAACGAAAACGGGAAGATGCATTCAAAGATAAATCAAAAGTGGTTTCGGGATAGCCAAGGGCTAATCCCTTCTCCTAGAACAAACAAACTACTCGCTCATGCGTCCGTAAACAAACATAAACAAAATAGAAGGTATAAGGAACATGAAAAAACCAAATGAAACCAAAGTGTCGGGTTGATCTCCAATGCTCCTCGCAAGTCTCCTTCGCAATAACCTTCTTCTTCTCCCTTGATCAAGAACTGAATACTGAATGCTTAAGCTCGACCTCTGGCTCCTCCCCTCTTCTTTAAAGTCGTTTTCCTTATTGTATAAGTCCCCAACAAACTTTCATTTGTTTTAAGTCAAATTAACTTATTTGAAGTTGCAAGTGACGGTCGCGACCCGTGCGGGCAGTGTAAGTGACCCGCTCGGGTATGGCGCGGAAGATCGCGCAAGAACGCAATGAAAAGGAGGCTGCCTGCTCGAGCTCAAGGGGTGCCCGCTCGGGCTCAAGGCCTGCCTGCTCGGGCTCATGTGCTGCCCGCTCGGGCTCATGCCCTGGGCGGGGTATTTCTCACCCGACTTGTGCTCAATTTGCTAAACAAAATCGCCGGAACAAATGCCCGCTCGGGCTAGGGAGTTACCCACTCGGGTAGTGACTATTCCATGCTGATTCTCATCCCGTTTGTCCCGTGATGATCCTCGATGTTGGTACTTTGTTTCGTGCACGTCCTTTAACTCCGAAATGAACCGAATATGCATAAAAACCTGTAAAAACATGAAAACACGAAAACAAGTAAAACGGATACGGAATCATATGTAAAGCATCGCATATATATCATAAACATCTCTAAAATCTTGCAAGAAATATGTATGAAAACGAGATGATCACACAGGTTCCATTCTTTTCATGGGGCACGGTGGTGTTTGCTCCTTTTGCTTGATGCTCGGGTATTACGTGCGGTTCCTTGGCCTAAATCTGCTCTGAGTGGTTTGTAGCTCTAAGTATGTGCAGTTGACTCCAAGAATCAACATCCTTAAGCTCGACTATACCTTGTCGCGTTAAAACCTTACAATCAACAAAGGGACTAGATAGAGGACATTCATGTCGGTTTTGTAACTAGTGCTATGCAAACTCCGCATAAATGATCTAAATGCTTAGCCTAAAACTAAACCACACTACGTATTATCAAACTCCCCCTGACTTGAACCTTTGTTTATCCTCAAACAAAACTAGAGCTAAGCATAAGAAGAGTCAAACAACAACCTGATACTAGCACAAGTTCTTCTAAAAATCAGCCATCATGCATAACAATGCATCACACGAACATATACCTAAGCAAACATAGTTCAGAGTTCTATCGACCGAAAGCCACGAGCCGTGCAATCCAACACATCACCCAAGTTCATTTTACTAACCCCTAGACAACGTCCAAGAAATCTCCATACACAATTAGCTTTGCATACGTGAGAGACCTTTTCCTAAAGATTTTCTTCTTCTTTTTCATACCATGCTCGGTTTGTGGGACGTTAGAGTTGGAGAGGACGGCTTTCTACTTAGACCCAGGTTGCAATTTGGCACACTCATAAGGTCTTGTAACCTTAGAGGCTTGAAGAGATTGCGTTATTGAAAAACTGTTTAGACCAAACCATCGACATCATGCATCAACTCTAACCCTTAGGACGTAGAAAAGTGCCTCAACCCACCACTTAGACCCGAACCATCGAGATCAATGCACTCATGTCAATGTAAGGCGAAAATAGCTAGAAGCTTATTCTATTGACATCCGAGTGTAAGCTCGTGGAATCATAAGAATAGAAAAGTAAATCTAAAAGATGTCCGACTTAGCAAAGACTGAACGATATACATGGAGATATAGACACTTGGGCCTGAAATATAGGAGGCAGAATATAACTATAAGCCATGGATTCATGCAGGACTACTAGACTAGCCAGTATCTTAAAGTTCTTTTTAGCAAACCTAGGCTTTTGTTCCCGATTTGACAAAGTCTAACAAAAATGGCTAAAGCTCAAAGTCTCATACTAGATATCCGGTAGAAATCCTAAGAAACAAAATGATGTAAAATGCTAAAATAAAAGGAAGAAACCAACGTCTAATCCTAATCGCAAGCATATCACTCAAAGAGTACCCCTTTCCCCCAGACTTGAACGAAACACAATTTTGGTGGTCAAAATATATGAGAAGGATACGCATGGCAAAACTCGGGGGATGATAAGGACAATGGGAGCGTGCACACCTGGTGTATTATGCTTTCCCGAGTTGGTGGTACAGTTGGATTTTATACGCATCTACTCCATTGTGGGTGATATAAAAGTGGAGAATGAAGCTCGGGTTGCCTCCTGAGAAGTGCTTGTTTACGGTCTTTAGATTGACCCTTACGCTTTAGGCGTGTGTGGGATCGGAGAGAGGAAGTATGCATATTGCATCCTCTACGCGATCAGCAAAGTATGGACTTAATCTCTGCGCGTTTTCCATGAACAATTCCCCATTTCCCTTGTCCAATTCCATGGCTCCATGTGGTGAGGCACCTTTGATGGTGAAGGGCCCCGACCATGGCAACTTGTGCTTTCATGGAAACAATTTCAAGTCGGAATTAGAGAGTAATACTTGGTCTTCTACCTTAAATGAGCGCTAGAGGATATGCTTGTCACGCCATTTCTTTATGTGCTCCTTGTAGATCTTGGGTGGAGGATGTGATGCGCAAATCTGACACACCTTAGCCTGCTCGTGCTTGACACTACGCCTGCTCGGACTCGAATTAGATATGCAGCTTGTGCGGGCTCTTCCTCCACCCCCTGTGGGCTTTGTAAAACGTCAATTATCCCTAAGAGTTTTTCCCAAGGCGGGGTGTCTACCTACATGCGCAGGGTGCTTGATGATCGATGACCCCACACGAGTTCGTTGAGTAGCCCGCTCGGGCTTCACAATTCCGAAAGATCCACCCGTGGCGGGGCACAATCCAACATGCTCGGGTCATGCAACTCGGATATAGCCCACACGGGTTGAAGTGTGGACACATGTGGGTTAGTGCTCGTCTCAAGGGCTGTCAGCTCCTCCATGAGTAGCATGCGTGCCTCGACGCCTTGGAGTGACTGAAATAGGCTCCCGGTGCATTCTGAAAGTGCTATCTCCGTGGCGTGGATGTCTCGGTGTTCATGTTTAATGAGAATCTTTGGGTTTATCTCCATGTCCACTACTACAAAGTCCGTTGGGAACCAGAATGTTCTTACTTGTACTGCAACATTCATCAATATGCCTATGGGACTTCGTATGGACTGATCGACCAAGGTAATCAGCAAGCACATGGGCTGTAGATCTCCTACTCAATTTAGTTTCTTAACAAGTGACAGTGGTAGCAAGCTTACACTCGTTCCGATGTCGATTAGTGCATGCTCAATCTTATAATCAGAAATCTTTGCAAGGTATGACGAAATTACCTGGATCTAGCATCTTCTTATCTATGGTAGGCTATTGCATGAGAAAGTTAGTGACCATCACTACCTCATTGATGATGCGATTCACAGTTAAACAAATATTAACCTAAACTACCCGCAAGTGCACGACACGTGTGTAGTACTCTAGGTGTCGATCCCACAGGGACTACACAACACAACCTAAACTCAAACTACGAATCAAACTTGCAAACAACAAAGTATTGGTTTTAAGAACGAAATAACTAAAAACAATAAACTATTGAGTTCTTAACAGTGAGAAAAACGTTCTAGGAATCCGGTTTCACCACAAAACCTATCTAATCATGCAATCCCGATCAAGTTATCTAAGGCAGACGATCCTAATATGATATCTACCATCTCTCAAGGCATAGACACGTGATCTAGTCAAGTTATCCCCTACTTTCTTGGCTGACACCTTAAGCTAAACCCATAAATTCTGTGATTCATCTATTTTACCCTCAATCGCTCCTACCCTACTTCCGTGTCCTAATCTCGGTTGTTCTAAACCTAATTATCCGGAATTAGAATTCTCCATTTGGTCCTTCTCCTAAGTTCCTAAAACATGCATCTACATGGCCATCGGAAACACAAGTTAATGAAGCACTCAGATAAAGAATAGATAAACAAAAACGGGAAATTGCATTCAAAGATAAATCAAAGTGGTTCCGGGATAGCCAAGGGCTAATCCCTTCTCCTAGAACAAGACAACTACTCGCTCATGCGTTCAAAAGCAAACAACATAATCAATGTAGAAAGTCTAAAGAACATAGAAACTAAACGGAACCAAAGTCCTGAATTGATCTCCAATGCCCCTTGAATGTCTCCTCTCTAAGAACTCACGAACAACTCATCTCTCTACTCTCTCTCTGCAACTCTCTCTCTCTCTAATGTCTCTGCTCTCCTTCAAACTAAAGTGAATTCGTCCCCTCGCTCTCCTCCTTGTCTTTCCTCTTTTCTTTCTTTCCTTTTCTCCTCTTTTTCCTCTTTGGCCGTTCACTTCCTTTCCTTTTCTTTCCTCTTTGTTGGAGCATGCTGTTTTGTGAGTTTTCCATTCTTATTTGCATTGGTTTTTATGCTTGAGTAAGTGGGCACGTTTCCTTTCTATTTTCCAGCCATATAACTCTCATTCCTCTTCTCTAACAATGTTTGCTTTTTGTGTAGGAAACTAAAACTTCCTTTTCTTGTTTTCCGCAAGTTTCCTTTCTTGTTTCTGCAAATGACGGACGCGACCCGCTCGTGCTGGAGAGTGTGCCTTATGCGGGCTCACTTGGAGGGACTTCACTTGCGCATGTTGAAGGCATGCCCGACCTGTGCTGGAGCTGCTGGATGTTAGGCCCCGTGCAGGCTAAGGTGTGTGCCCCGCACAGGCTATGGTTGAATGATGCATCACACTCATTCTCGTGCCGTTTGTTCCGTTATGATCCTCGATGCTAATACTTTGTCTTGTGTACGTTCTTTAGCTCCAAAACGAACGAAATATGCATTATAACCTGTAAGAACATGAAAACATGAAACCGAGTCAAACTGATACAAAAAGCATACGTAAACATCACATCTATATCATAAACATTCCTAAAATCATGCGAGAAATACGTATGAAAACAAGACGATCAATTGCCTACAATCCTCTTCCTTGTTATTATGTCCTTAAGGAATTTGGCATAAGAGGTCATCTTCATGAGTGCTTCGTAGGATGGGATGGTGACTTGCAGCTTCCTTAGGAATTCCACAAATGTGACGAATTCAACATCGCCGTTCTGTTTCTTTTGGCTCTACGGGAATGGTAGGGGTGGTGGCCTCGGAGCAAGTTTCGCGTAGGCTAGCTCCTTCTCCTCATCCTTATCGGTCTCCTCCTCTTCCATGCTTTTAGCAGCGGGTCATTCATTTTTATTACTTAGAGGCTCTTCTCTCGTGGCTGTGGAAGGCATAAGTTGCTCCACCATCTTGCCATTCCTCAGATAGATGGCGTTGACTTGTTGTCGGGAGTTTGTATCGGGCTTCCCGGGGAGCTCTCCAGGCTATTGGTTGGACCCTTGCGCCAGTTGTGCCACTTGTGTATCCATGTGTTTCAGGTGTTCTTGTAAGCTCTCCATTTTCTTCCTCATGTCATCTTGCTCAGCTTTGATCTCTCGAAGCGTGTAGTTTTGATTCTTCTGTTCTTGCAGCAACAATTGCAACATAGGAAGAACATCAGAGTTACCTGAGTGTTGTGCGCGTTGATTATAGCTTTGGTGCTCGCCACTCCCCCTCTGCTGGAAACCTTAGTTATGGCTTCTTGTCATCATTCGCGGCTGAAAGTCTTGCGGGTTCGCCACGTTACTTGTATTGCCATAAGAGAGGTTGGGATGGCTCTTGATGTAGCTGTGTTGGTATGGCCGATTGTTGATGTAGTTGACTTCCTCTATTCCATGGCCTATAAATGCGTCTTGTTGCTCTACATATAGACCCGCCATCATCCTGTAGATCTCCGCAACTTGTTGCTTTATGTCAATTATATCTAGGTTGGCGATGCCTAACTCCTTTACGGTCGGATTCTCGAGTTGTTGGAAAGTGAGGTTGCTGAGGAGCCACCACCCTCTGCTACAATCATGAAGCGTGTGGTCTCTTGGAGTCCTTGCATGAAGCTAGTGATGAAGTACTTCTTGTCCATCCCATGATGTGGACAAATGCACTAATATCTCTTGAGTCTCTCCCATGCATCATGTAGACTCTCACCTCTTTCTTGAAGAAACGAGTTGATTCGGCTCTTGTCCAACAATGTCCTATGATCTGGGAAGAATTGCTGCATGAATCGTTGCTCTAGCTAATTCCATGAGGTGGTGGAAGCGTTGGGCAAGTTGAATAACCAACTTTGTGTTGCGTCCTTGAGTGAGAATGGGAATGCTGATAGGTATAAGTCTTCGTGTGTGACTCCGATGTCAACTTTAGTAGTGTCACAGAGCATCTTGAAGTCGGTAAGGTGTGCATTCGGGTTCTCATCCTCTATTCCTTTGAAAGCAGAATTGTTGAGCATCTTGTTGAAGGCCGATTGCAGCTCAACTTGGTTTACCGTTGAACGGGCCATGCATGATAGCAAATGGGTATGCTTTGGAGCTGTGTAAGCTCCGTAGGTTTCTTTGATGGCGTCCATCTTGGGTTCGGTAGTGTCACTTTCTCTGTTGCTTGTGTTGGAGCTTCTAATGGTACCTACACAAGAATAGACGAGCAACCAAAGGCAAGGTACAAATCCGATGTAGATAGAAAAGTCTAAATAAAGAAAAAAAATAAAAAATGCAGAAAAATAACTAAAATTCCAAAAAGAACTAAAACTTAATCTAGCAATTTTTAGTCTAGCCCATAACTAGTCCCCGACAACATCACCAAAAACTTGATAAGCGCGAACTATCAAGCAAATAAAATGCCTAGTATTCACTTACCGTAAGTATACGGATCGATGTAATATCTGAGTCGAACTCTAGGGACTAATGTAGCCTAAACTAAGAATGTAACTAAACTAAAATGGATGAAACTAACGATGATGTGGGGTAAAATCTGAGAATACTAAATTAAAATATGACAGCAATGAGTAAACACAAAGACTTTGATAATAAAGAACACTACGGGCTTCGGGTTACCGGAATTGCAAGGGTGCAACACCAACAAAAGATCATAAATCAATCAAACTTTCTTGATAACAGGGAATTCATGCTCATAAGTAGATAATGGTTCTCTCAACACCTAAACTCCTTAACCACAATAACATGCAATCTTACCTCCCTGCAGCGATTAACACGTAATTACAGTAGCATTAAGCATGCAATCCTAATTCTTGAGTCGATTAACCAACCGGTCAGATTCTCATTAATCAAAGTCAATCAACAATCAATATTTTCGGGTTCATAATCTAACCTCCCAATTAAACATGAAATCCTAAGTTACTGAGCAGCCACCATAAGTATTGAACGTCATAGCATTGATCGTAGAACCGAAATACAAGAAACTTTGAAAGATCTAAGAATCAAATGCATAAACATAAGTATCCCTTACAAAACCGGTGTCCCTATAGTATTTTGTTATAGTATTTTAGTCTCTTTTTATAGTTAGTTTCATCATTCATTTGAACTTTACCAAACATTAAAGCATCATTTACTCCTCTTTTAGTGTTTCCTTATGTTTTGCAGCAAATGGAGATACCGAGACACAAACACGAGGGGATGCCGCAAAACGTGACCATTCCACGCCAAAGGAGAGGCAACCCGCGCGAGGTGCCTACCTTAGCCTGCACGGGGCAAGACAATCAGCTCACTCCTCCAGCAGATCCAGCTCGAGTCGGACTCCCCATCAGCCCGCGCGGGCTCTCTCCTGCCAGCCAGCCTGCTCGGGTCACTCATCAGCCCGTGCGGGTCGCGTTCGTCACCTGCATAAACCAGAAAAGGAAATTTAGCAAAACAAGAAAAGGAACATGTTGGCTACTTAAACCAAAAGGAAATATGGTCAAATAAGATAAAGGGGAGCTACCTGGCTGGAAAATAAAGAGGAAACGTTGACAATTACACAAGAATGGAAAAACAAGAGATGGAAAAACTCGGAAAAGGAAAACTGCAGTAGCTGTAAGAAAAAGGAAATTCCAGCCACTATAGAGGAAGAAAAGAGGACGGCCAAAGAGGGGAGAGGAGAAAAAAGGAAAGAGGAGAAAGAGGGCTAAGAGGGGAGAGCTTCAGCAGCCCAAGACGGACAGAAATTAGAGAGAAAAACAGAGCACACGTAGAGAGAAAGAGAGAGAGCAAAACGCGTACAAGGGCATGGACGAGGCGACAAAGCCGGAGTGCGGAGGAGCTATTGAAGACGTCGGTAATAGAACAGGGAGGGATCTCATTCTTTATCCATGTTGAATATATTTATCTTTCGTGTTTCATTTTCTAAGTTCATGTCCGAGTAGGTCCATAGCCATGGGTTAGAGAGCTTTGCCAATATGTAATGAAGTTTTGTTCTTAATGCTTGGTTATGATATTTGTTCATTTCGGATTGATTGGTTGTTCGTAATGCTTTTATTGTTGTTGGTAGCTTGAATGAATGATTATGAAAATCTGATTGCATTGGGAGATGAATCGGATTTTGGAACGTAGCCATGATATGAAATCTCGATTGATTTAGAACCTTTTCCGGCCGGTTAATTGGACTTAGGAATTAGGATAGTGATCTTAATGCATCTAGTAGATGAGATTACACAATTTAGAGATTGGTAGTATCCATGCTAGATAGTGGGTTTAGGCATCATGAGAGTCATTCCCTAGAAAAGAGCTTGTATTCCCCGAATACGTAATGGTGATAATATCTAAGACCATGATCTTGTTAGAACTTCGTTGCATTATCGTGCATCTCTTGAAACCTGTGGTGTTTAATTCATTGAGTTTAATACGTTAGTTAGTTATTTAGTTAGTTTATCTCTATTCGCATTCCAATCACTTATTGATTTTACACGTCCTATTCATTAGTTTACTAGCTTTAGAGTTGCATCGATTCCTCGTGTTCGACCCTGGTACTATACGATCCGTATTCTTGCGGAAGCGTTAGTCTAGGTAAATTATTACTTGAGATTAACCACATCAAGTTTTTGGCGCCGTTGTCGGGGAATTGATTATGGCTTTAGAGTTAGGGTAATTTTGAATTGGGACATAGTTATTTGTTTTTCGTGTTTTTGTTTATTTTATTTGTTCTTTCTTTTTTAGTCAAATTCTTTTACCTCTCGGAGCCTAAACGATTTTTTTGTTCTTTATTTTGCGAGGTAACATGAATGAGGTACACCCTTTGTATGCGGGTATAGCTGAATTAAAAGAGCAAATTTCCGGAATTTATCACATGTTCTCAAGCTCACACCATCCGCATTACACGAAGCAATCATGGGAACAAGAAGTTTTGGGGTATGAAGAAGTGAACTACGAGAGTTACAATCAGCCTTTCGGGAACACATACAATCACGGATGGAGCGATCACCCAAATTTCCCGTATAGGAAACGGTGTGTTGAATGCGCAACATCTATGGGGAAATTTTCAGCCGCAAGCGATGCAACAAAACCAGAACTTTCAGCCATGGACACAACCCCAAACTCAGAATTATCATTCATATGCGTCCCCATGTCCGCAGCAAGAAGCTAACGCCGATATTATGTCCATGCTCGCTCAACTCTTACAAGGGGACAAAGATCATTACACCGAACTTAGAGAGAAGCGAGCGAGTTATGGTGCCGTAACGAAGGAGGCTATGGAACTCGAAACGCACCTAAAGATCTTAGACAATCAAATTGCACAACTCGCTGCAAATTCTTCCAAACCACAAGGAGTTCTATCGAGAAGATCAGAAACAAATCCTCGTGAGCATGTCAACGAAATTTGTCTAAGGAATTGTAAAATGGTGGATCAGCCTACTTCGATGTCTGAAAGGGGTGAAGGATCTATCACACTAGCGGAAACGGCTGACAACAAGCTTGAAGGGAAGCTCGAGGAGGAAGAGGAGCCAAAATATGTAAAACCAGCCCCGAGGCCACCTCCTTTACCGTTTCCACAACGTCAACTTAGGAAGATGGTAGATCAACCCAATCCTTCAACATTTGGAAAGGATGAAACTTCTACCACAACAATGAAAAAGGGCGTTAACGTTGAAGAGCATAAAAACAAACCCGAGGAGAAAGAGGAGCCAAAGTACGTAAAACCAGATCCGAGGCCACCTCCATTGCCATTCTCACAACGTCAACGCATGAGAATGGTGGATCAGCCAAATCCCTCGATATTTGAAAAAGGAGAAGAATCTAACACAACAGCGGATAAGGCTATGGACATTGATGAGCATAAGAAGAAACCCGAGGTGGAAGTAGAGTTGAACTGAATTGACACACTTGAGCAGCCGCGCGTTACTGACTTCGTGTTCCACGACGACGTCTTTGAGAATTTAGCCAAGGAAGTTTATGAGGGATTTGGGAATACGGATTCCCTAGATATGAGTCTCATAGCAGCTGGAGAACGATTATACAAGGTACCAAACGAGCTGCTTCACAACAAAAAGAAGAAGGAACTCCCCGACCGAGACTTCCGCACAATCCGAGCTAAATGTGATGCAAATCAGTACATCAACAACCCCGAGACACCGAGAAGCTACACCAAACGTCCAGCACAAAATTGGAGCATTGACAAGGCACCCAAGGTGAAGATGAAGCCTTCACCACAAAGGCTCACACACCAAAAATTTCTGGAGACGCGGAAGGAAACAAGCGACGAACACCTAACCGGTTTCATGGAGTGCACAACCGGACTTATGGACAGCTCGACCAGAATTTTTGGACAGCACGATCTGGCCCCCAACTTACAGAACATCATGACCAATTTTAGGGAAGACATGACTGATCGTGCAAGGAAATCAACTGATCCGCATGCTATATCCAATTGAGCACACTATGCACGTGAGAGGCTACGCACACGACGACGTCGAGGACGTCCACCTGATGAGTAACATCATGGTCAGGCTCGTGACCTTAAACAAGCGCTTCTCAGGAGGCAACCCGAACCCTATATCCTTTTAGTTATTTGGTTTTAATTTTTTTTACAATTCGACTTACTCTTTTCACAAGCATGCTCCTTAACAACAACCCCGACGTATCGTATTGTCTCTTTTGGATTGTGTGACTTTTGTTACATGTTTTCCATGTCGAAATCATCCACATCATAAGGAAAGACGCGTATGCCCAGCTGCATCAACTCGGGACAGCAAGCACGCATCAGGTGCACACGTTCCTATCTATCGTATTTTTCCGCGAGTTTTTGCATGTTAGTCCTTCTCTTAGGTTTTGAACACCGGGACGGTGTTCCGTTCAAGTCTGGGGGGTATTCCTCCAATGTCATGATTGTGGTTAGGATATAGATGTTGAGTTCTTCGTTTTGTTTTTTTTCGCTTTTGCGTTAGTTTTTTTAGGATTAGACGGACGAATATCTAGTATGGGAAATTTGGATCTTTAGTCACCTCTGTGCAACTTTGTCGAATCGGGAACAGAAGTCTAGGTTTGCTGAAACATACCTTTAGATATCGATTATTAGTGGTCGTGCATGAATCCATAGCCTATAGTTGTATTCCTCCCCTTAGGCTTCAATCCCAAGCACTTATATCTCCGACAATACCTTGCATTCTTTGTTTTGTTTCGATCATTATATTTCCACGCATTTACACTCGGCTGTCAAAGACTAAGTTCTTTAACTTTTTCGGCCCTACATTGACATGAGTGCATCAACATTGATGGTTCGGGTCTAAGTGGTGGGTCGACGCAGTTGTTCTACGTCCTAAGGGTTAGAGTCGATGGGTATTCACAATAGCTAAAAGAAAGAAAAAAATCAGCAATGACGCAACCTCTTCACTCCGCTAAGGGTACAAGACCTTATGAGTGTGCCAATTGGCAACCTGGGTCTAAGTAGAAGGCTGTCCTCTTCAACTCCGACGTCCTAGAAACCGAGTGCGAATTTTCAAAAAAAAAAAATTGTTGGAACCGAAAAGAAGAAAAAGAGAACCGAAAAAGAAGAAAAATAATTGTCTTAAGAATGGTATTGAACTGTTTGTGCATTATAATAGGTATGGAGATCGCTTGGATGTTGTCTAGGGCTTAGTGTAATGAACTCAGGATATGTGTAGGATTGCACGGTTAGTGACTTTCGGTAGATAGAGGTCTAAATTCGATGCGCTTAGATCTATGTTCGTGTGACGCGTTGTTGCGTAGGGTGACTGACTTTTCGAGTTGATTGTGCTAGTTTCCGGTTGTTGTTTAACTCTTCTCGTCCTTAGTTCTAGTCTTGCTCGAGGACGAGCAAAGGTTCAAGTCTAGGGGAGTTTGATAACGTCTATTTTGTTATAGTATTTATAGTTAGTTTCATCATTCATTTGAACTTTACCAAGCATTAAAGCATCATTTAGTCCTCTTTTAGTGTTTCCTCATGTTTTGCAGCAAATGGAGATACCGGGACACAAACACGAGCGGATGCCACAAAACGTGACCGTTCCACGCCCAAGGAGAGGCAACCCGCGTGGAGTGCCTATCTTAGCCCGCGCGGGGCAAGACAATCAGCTCACTCCTCCAGCAGATCCAGCCCGAGTCGGGCTCCCAATCAGCCCTCGCGGGCTCTCTCCTGCCAGCCAACCCGCGCGGGTCACTCATCAGCCCGCACGGGTCGCGTTCGTCACTAACATAAACCAGAAAAGGAAATTTAGCAAAACAAGAAAAGGGGCATGTAGGCTAATTAAACCAAAAGGAAATATGATTAGATAAGATAAAGGGGAGCTACATGGCTAGAAAATAAAGAGGAAACGTTGACAATTACACAAGAATGGAAAAAAAGAGATGGAAAAACTCGGAAAAGGAAAACTGCAGTAGCTGTAAGAAAAGGAAATTCCAGCCACTAGAGAGGAAGAAAAGAGGACGACCAAAGAGGAAAGATCAGAGGAAAGGAAAGAGGAGAAAGAGGGCTAAAAGGGGAGAGCTTCAGCAGCCCAATTGGTACAGAGACGAAGAGAGAAAAACAGAGCACACGTAGAGAGAAAGAAAGAGAGCAGAACACGTATAAGGGCAAGGACGGGGCGACAAAGCCAGAGCGCGGAGGAGCTGTTGAAGACGTCGGTTTCAACAGCTCCATGTCGAATATAGTTATCTTTCGTGTTTCGTTTTCTAAGTTCATGTCCGAGTAGGTCCATAGCCATGGGTTAGAGAGCTTTGCCGATATGTAATGAAGTTTTGTTCTTAATGCTTGGTTATGATATTTGTTCATTGTAGATTGATTGGTCGTAATGGGTAGCACATTTTGGTCAAGCTCAATACATTAATCTTTCGTGTTTCGTTTTGCAACCCGACTTTTGGGTAGGTCCATAGCCATGGGTTAGAGAGCTTTGCCGATATGTAATGAAGTTTTGTTCTTAATGCTTGGTTATGATATTTGTTCATTGTAGATTGATTGGTCGTTCGTAATGCTTTTATTCTTGTTGGTAGTTTGAATGAATGATTGTAAAAATTTAATTGCATTGGGAGATGAAACGATTTTGGAACGTAGCCATTATATGAAGTCTCAATTGATTTAGAACCTTGGTCGGTCGGTTAATTGAACTTAGGAATTAGGATAGGGATCTTAATGCATCTAGTAGGTGGATTACACAATTAGGAGATTGGCAGTGCGCATGCTAGATAGTGGGTTTAGGTATCAGGGGAGTCATTCCCTAGGAAAGAGCTTGAATTCCCCGAATACGTAACGATATCTATAACCATGATCTTGTTAGAACTTCATTGCATAATCGTGCATCTCTCGAAACCTGTGGTGTTTAGTCCATTGAGTTGAATCCGTTGGTTAGTTAGTTAGTTAGTTAGTTAGTTAGTTTATCTTTATTCGCATTTCAATCACTTATTTAGTTTACACGTCCTATTCATTAGTTTACTAGCTTTAGAGTGGCATCGATTCCTCGTGTTCGACCCTAGTACTATACGATCCGTTTTCTCGCGGAAGCGTTAGTCTAGGTAAATTATTACTTGAGATTAACCACATCAAGTTTTTGGCGCCGTTGCCGGGGAAATGATTACGACTTTAGAGTTAGGATACTTTTGAATTAGGATATAGTCCTTTCTGGAGTCTTATTTGTTTTCTCGTATTTTTTTTGCTTTTCTTTTCTTTCTTTTGAGTCAAATTTGTTTTGTACCTCTCAGAGCTTAATCGAATTTTGTGTTCTTTATTTTGCGAGGTAACATGAACGAGGTCAATTCTTTGTATGCCGGTATAGCTGAAGTAAAAGATAACCTTTCCAAAATTTATCATATGTTGTCTAACTCACACCATCCGCATTACTCCAGCAATCATGGGAACAAGAAGTTTGGGGGTATGAGGAAGTGGACTACGAGAGTTACAATCAGCCTTTCGGGAATACATACAATCACGGATGGAGCGATCACCCAAAGTTCCCATATAGGAACTCCGATGGTGTGCTAAATGCACAACATCTATTGGGAAATTTTCAGCTGCAAGCGATGCAACGAAACCAGAACTTTTAGCCATGGACGCCGCCCCAAACTTAGAACTATCAATCATATGCACCTCAGCCAAAGCCAAACCAACCCGAAGCAGCCCCCGACTTCAACGCCATGTTCACTCGTCTCCTACAACTCCAAGAAAATCAAAACAACTTGTTGATCGGAGTGAAAGCGGAACAATAAGCAGATGGATGGCTCCCTTAGACAATTGGACACGCAAGTTGCACAACTTGCACAAGGGGCATCTTGACAACAAGAGTTTCTATCGGGAAGTTCAGAAATAAATCTTCGTGAGCAAAGAAAGAGAGCAGAATGTGTACAAGGGCAAGGACGGGGCAACGAAGTCGGAGCGCGGAGGAGCTGTTGAAGACGTCGGTAATAGAATAGGGAGAGATCTCATTCTTTATTCTTGTCGAATATAGTTACCATTCTTGTTGCGTTTTCTAAGTTCATGTCCGAGTAGGTCCATAGCCATGGGTTAGAGAGCTTTACCGATATGTAATGAAGTTTTGTTCTTAATGCTTGGTTATAATATTTGTTCGTTTCGGATTGATTGGTTGTTCGTAATGCTTTTATTGTTGTTGGTAGCTTGAATGAATGATTATAAAAATCTAATTTCATTGGGAGATGAATTTGATTTTGGAACGTAGCCATGATATTGAAGTCTCAGTTGATTTAGAACCTTGCCCGGTCGGTTAATTGAACTTAGGAATTAGGATAGCGATCTTAATGCATCTAGTAGGTGAGATTACACAATTGGGAGATTGGTAGTACGCATGCTAGACAGTGGGTTTAGGCATCGAGAAAGTCATTCCCTAGGAAAGAGCTTGAATTCCCCGAATACTTAACAATATCTATAACCATGATTTTGTTAGAACTTGGTTGCATCATCGTGCATCTTTCGAAACCTGTGGTGTTTATTTCATTGAATTTAATCCGTTAGTTAGTTAGTTAGTTTATCTTTATTCGCATTCCAATCACTTATTGAGTTTACACGTCCTATTCATTAGTTTACTAGCTTAGAGTTGCATCGATTCCTCGTGTTTGACCGTGGTATTATACGATCCGTATTCTTGCGGAAGTGTTAGTCTAGGTAAATTATTACTTGAGATTAACCGCATCAGATTCCTAGATGAATCTCTAATCTCATTCAAACAGATCTAATCTCTTTCAAACAGATACAGTCTTATTCAAACAGATGATCATCAAGTATGAACGCATTAAGCACAACCCATCGAACCATAGGAGTGAACAAAACCAAAATCAAGCATTAAGAAAAAATTATCGATTACATAGCCTCCCTAACCCATGGCAAAGAGAACTACTCAGAAATCATAGAGAAACAAACAAAGAGAGTATTCATCTTCCTATTCTCCAAGCGCGGCGTCGAACGAATCCTTCGATTTCCCTAAATCTTCACTTCAGTCGTGCTCTCTCCACTCTCTGTTCTGGTCCGTCTTCTGCTTGTTCTGCTTCTCTCTCTTCTGGTCTTTTTAAGCTTTACTCTCGTTCAAATGGATTTCCATGTTATTCTCTTGGTAGTTTCCATGCAAGCTTGATCACACACACCAATCAGCTCGACTGTGAAGTATTCATCCTTAAGGTGTTCGACCGGGCATGGAACAAGCCCGTGCCTTGCATCGGCTACAGGGATCATTCTGGAAACTAAGCCCGGTCGTGCTTCATTATGTGCTCGCCTAAGCGTGTGGACTACCTCTTCAGCCCCGTCGTGCAAGTGATGATGCCCGACCGTGGTTGTTGCTTGTGTTTGCTGCTCGGTCATGCTTCAAAGATACGTGGTCGTGCATGTCTCTTCTTCTTCACCTTGTTCATGCATTGATTGTTTCTCGGACGTGCTGCATGGATTTATCAGCAGCCCGGCCGTGCTTGTGAGGATGCCCGGCAATGCTGCTTCACCTTGCTTGATCGGTCGGGCAAGGAGTGATGCCCGACCATGTTGTGTGTTATCCAATTCAATCTACTCGGTTGTGCAGCAATAATGATGCTTGGCGGTGCTCCTTTCACACTTTGGTCACTTTGGTCACGTTTTCGGGTAGATTTACCGCATTTACGTGTGTTTCCTTTGGATGTCTTCCTTCTCTGCACAATACACGAAATGATAGAAGAAGCCTTCAATTGTGCTCAATATATCGGTAAAGTCTACGAATCCTAACAAAACTAAACCTAAGAATAATGAAATTATGAATACTAATTATGAGTTATCAAACTCCCCCAGACTTACCCGTTGCTTGTCTTCGACCAAACCTCGAGTCGAGTACAAGAAGAGTTAGACAACAATGGATACTAGCACAAGAAGGGTTAGTCATCATGCACAACAACGCGTTACACGAACATAAGCCTAAGCGTACCTAGTTTCGACTTTTATCGATCAAAAGTCACAAGCCATGCAATCCTACAAATAACCTAAGTCCACTTCACTAACCCCTAGACAACGTCCAAGCCATCTCCATACAAATTCACCTATGCTTACGTGAGATATCATTACAATCGTTTTCTTGTTCTTTTCTCTCTTATTTTTTTCGGTTTCCATATATTTTTGTTCTTTGAAAATTTGTTACTCGAACATCTTTACCCTTGGCCATGAAACCTCCTTTGGATTTATGATTCACCCCAATCTTCTATTTTAGGATCTAGAAAGAACAAGAACCAAAAAAATAGAAGCTGTTTCGATCATTTACTTTTTCTTTGTCCCGCTGGGACTTAAGACTAATTAATGCTAAAAACTGATTAATCGCAAACACCCTATAGCTATTGCAGTTAATCCATATCTGGAATTAGGTAAGACGAAGGGAGGAGTTCAACCTGCCTGGTTCGCTGACAGTTGGTGAGGTGCATTTTCGTTGGCTTGTGAGGTGTCTCTGGGTGAGGTGAATTTTCGATGGTTCGCTGGCAGTTGGTGAGGTGCATTTTCTTGGTTTCTAGGACGTTGGAGACGAGAAGGGTTCTACTTAGATCCAGGTTACCGATTGGTACACTCATAAGGTCCTGTAACCTTGGCAGAGTGAAGAGGTGTGTCGTTGAAAAGTTTTTTAGACCAAAGATCATGCATCAACTCTAACCCTTAGGACGTAGAATAGCGCCTCAACCCACCACTTAGGCCCAAACCATCAAGGTCGATGTACTCATGTAAATGTAAACTTGTAATAGTTAAAAACTTATCCATATTGATAGTGGAGTATAAGCACATGGAATTATAAAATCAAATGATCCATAAAGAAGGAACGACAAAATATATCCGACAAAGCAAAGAACGAACGGTATACACAGAGATATGGATACTTGAGACTGGAACCTAGGAGGCTAAATGCGACTATAGATCATGGTTTATTGCACAACTACTAGACTAATCGATATCCAAGAGTCCTTTTTAGCATACCTAGACTATTTTTTACGATTCGACAAAGTGGCACGAAAATGACTAAAACTCAAAATTTCGTACTAGATATCCATCTATTTATTCCTAAAGAAAGTAACGAAAATAAAAAGAAAACTCGAAGTCTAATCCTAATCACATGCATGTTACTCGATGAGTACTCCCCCAGACTTGAAAGAAACACCATCTCGGTGTTCAAAACCTAAGAGAGAAACTCGCATACCAAGACACGGGAGAAAAAGGTTAGAACGTATGCACCTTTTATATTCTTGATGTCCCGAGCTGGTAATGCAGCTGGACGTTGTACACGTCTCCTCCTTAATGGATGATATTGGAATGGAAAACCTGTGAAAAAGAATCACATAATCCAAAGGAGAAAACACAATGTGACAGTTAACCGAGTACATAAATGCAAAAAGAATAAGAATAAATCCTGAAATGAAAAGAAATAAAAAGAAAATGCGAGAATCGGGTTGCCTCCCAAGAAGCACTTGTTTAAGGTCCCAAGCTTGACCTATTAACTCTGCTCATCACCATCAAGGTGGACGTCCTTGTCCTCATATGCGACATCTCCTGCATCGTGTTGGTCATTCGGGTGTAGCACAATGAATGGGTCATGCCCCTTGCAAGATCAGCCAGCCCGCTCGTGTCCCTCTCACGCCCCATTGTGTTGCATTCCCATGTGAGCGTCCAGTCGAGCGTGTCATGCTGAGCGGTCGGACGTGAGTTTCGACCAAGAATGTTGCACATGTCATGCTCATGTTTTGCCCGATTGTGCGTGTCTTCATTGTGTGTGCCCGGTTGAGCTTGTAGTGATGATCAGTCGGGGGTCTTCATGTGCCTTGTTGCACCGAGAAGCATGCACGGGTCAGGCTCATGTTATGCCCGATCGTTCTGGTTTGTAAAGAGGGTGCCCGGTCGTGCAAGTGATGCTGATCAGTTGGGCGTGACATGCTACAAATGGGGGGCGAGAGTGTTGCACGGGTCGGGCTATTGTGTTACCCGATCCTGCTGTCATGTGGAGGAGCCGCCCGGTCATGCACCTGTTACTGCCCACTCGTGCACCTGTTACTGCCCAGTCGTGCACCTGTCAACCAGAGCTTCATCGATCAATTCCAGGGATTTAACGTCTCTTGACTCTTCAAGCATTTCATATGCCAATTTCTCTAATACATCGACCAATTTCTCTTCCCGTATCTTCATCGAACTCCTAAACATACACCAAGCAATCTAGACGTAGGAAAACAACAAACAATGGCTTAGCTCAGAAGAGATGTAATAGACTAAAAATAAAAGAAAAAAATGCAGAAAATAAAAACAAACAAAAGACTCGAAAAGGACTGGATCTCGACTCAACAAAATCCTAATTCTAATGCCGTAACTAGTCCCGGCAACGACACCAAAAACTTAATGGACAGAAATCAGAGGTTTTAATTTCCTAGACAACTCTACCGCAAGAATACGGTACGTGTAGTACCAAGGTCAAACTCTGGGGACTTAGTGCAAACGTTAGAACTAAGAATTCACGAGAAGAAGATCGATCAATATATGGTTATCAATCTAAGTAAATATATAAAAGAATGAGAAAAATCTGATTATATCAATCGATGGGGAACTCAAATCTAAATACACTACCTAGGGAATCAACATCACTCATCTCTCGATGCATCACGGAACATCTAGATGCATGAAGAACGAATGGGGAATTCTACCTCAACTATCGCAAATGACTCTCTGGATGCCTAAATCCTCTATCTAGGGAATCAACATTACTCATCTCTCGATGCAGCACAGAACATCTAGATGCATGAAGAACGATAGGGAACTCGACCTTTACTATCGGAAACAATGGGAACTCGACCTCTATTAAAAGAAGTGACTCTCTTGATGCCTAAATCCACTATCTAGGAGATAAACTTACTCACCTCTCAATGCAATAAATCTATAACCTAAACACATGAAGAACAATGGGAGCTCTACCTCGATTATTACCGTTCCTAAATAGATTAACCGATCAGCTAGATTCTCATTAATCTAATTTATTCTAGCGTTAATTCAGAGACTCAAATCTGACTCTCTCGATGCCTAGATGAATGTCTAATCTCATTCAAACAGATCTAATCTGATTCAAACAGATCTAGTCTCATTCAAATAGATGATCAACAAGTATGAACGCATTAAGCATAACCCATCAAACTGTACGAATGAACAAAACCGAACTCAAGCATTAAGAACAAAACTATCCATTACATACCATCCCTAACCAATGGCAAAGAGAACTATTCAGAAATCATAGAGAAATAAACACAGAGAGTATTCATCTTCCCTATTTTCCAAGCGTGACCTCGGACAAATCCTTCTATTTCCCAAAATCTTCACTTCAGTCATAATCTCTCTCCGCTCTTTGTTCTGGTCCGTCTTCTGCTTGTTCTACTTCTCTCTCTTCTGGTCTTTTTAAGCTCAACACTCGTTCAAATGGATGTTCGTGTCATTCGCTTGGTAGTTGCCATGCAAGCCCGACCGTGCACACCAATCAGCCCGACCGTGCAGCATTCATCCTTGATGTGTCCGACCGGGCATGGAACCAGCTCGGGCCGTGCATCAGCTATGGGGATCATGCTGGACATTAAGCCCGGTCGTGCTTCATTCTGTGCTCGCCCGTGCGTGTGGACTACCTCTTCCGCCTTATCGTGCAAGTGGGGATGCCTGATCGTGCTTGTTGCATGTGTTTGCTGCTCGGTCGTGCTTCAAAGGATACCCGGCTGTGCATGTCTCTTCTTCTTCAGCTCAGTCGTGCCTTGATTGTTGCTCGGCCGTGCTGCATGGATTCATCAGCAGCCCGATTGTCCTTATGAGGATGCCCGGCCATGCTGCTTCACCTCGCTTGATTGGTCGGGCAATGCCCGGTCGTGCTGTGTGTTATCTAATTCAATCTGCTCGGTTGTGCAGCAGTAATGATGCTTGGGCATGCTCCTTTCACACCTTGGTCACTTTGGTCACGTTTTGAGATAGATTTTCCGCATTTACGTGTGTTTCCTTTGGATGTCTTCCTTTCCTGTACAATACACGAAATGATAGAAAAATCCCTCAATTGTGCTCAATACATCGGTAAAGTCTAAGAATCGTAACAAAACTAAACTTAGGAATAATAAAATTATTAGTACTAATTACGTGTTATCAATCGTAATTAAAATTTTTATTTTTTTTCAAAAAAATTTCCGGACGGTACTCTTGCAGTCCGCAAACTCATGGTGTTTCCTCGTACGTAACCTGGTTGTGTTTCCCGTCGCCTTGAATCCGTAATTACAGACGGGTTACAGAGTTATTTTTCGGTTCGTATTTGCAGACGGTTTTATTTTTGCGACACACATTTATGGACCACTCATTGCCGTCCTAATCCATCCCTAATTGTGTTTAGGGACGGTTTAGGGACGGATTCGTTAGTCCCTAAATCATAAATTTCTTGTAGTGTAAGTTTGTAGAAACGAAAAGAGTAATGAAATTGATTACGTCCTTGGGAGCACCACCACACCAAAGAGGGTCACACCGACGAGGCGCTAAACCAAGGAACAAAATGGAGAAAACTTTGTCGAGGCCTACTTGCACTTGACCAGATCAGAAGCTCGTGGAACAAGCCATCAAGGTAGAAAAAGAAACATGGGAGTCATCGGAAAATAATGAGAAATTATCAAAGGGCTCATACCACATGCATTTGAAAAGATGCAATATAAAGATCTTACCTTATCCCGTCCAATGCATAAGAAGCTTCCCAAGGATATCAATATCCCTTCAAGTCTTGTTTTTTCCTCCACCAAGGACATCCAACAATTTTATCCCAACTCAAGGAAAACCCACATCGGTTTCCTACATTGAATTAGGTCGCGACTTGCACCCTTAAATCGAGGGGCTCGGGTGACACAGTTATGGAAAGGCATGAAATAAGTATCTTATATTCATTTGACGACTAGGAAAATATCATTAAAGTTGATTTTATTCCACCATATCCTCTATTTTCCTATTCTAAAGATCTCGAATGGCTAGGACTGATATGCGTTATATCGAGTTATAAAACCTAGACTAACGCTTCCGCAAGAATACGGATCGTGTAGCAACTAGGGTCGAACACAAGGAATTGATGCGACTTCGTAGCTATTAAACTAATTGAATTAGACGTACGAGGTGACTAAAGTTGTGATTGTGATTGAGCTGAACTAAACTAAATCGAAGAGAATAGACTTTATGGCTAGGCACCATGGGTGTCGAGAGTTTGCATAACGATGTAATGAAGTTCTAAAAGGATAATTGGTCTAAGGCACTATCATGGATTCAGGGAATTCAAGCTCTCCTATAGGAACTGACTGGCGTAGACTTGTCCACTATCTAGCATGCATATACCAATGTATCCATTGCGCATCTTACATGCATAGACGCATTACGTCCGCTATCCTAATCCCTAGATTTAACCGATTGACCTGGCGTAGATTCTAAACCGGCTAAACCCTAAATCATGGCTATGTTCCGAAACCTAATGCCCTGGCGTTGGTTTATTAGATTTCTAAGATCATTCAATCAAGTGGCGTAATGGTAGAGAAAGCATTAAGAACAACCATGAAATCTGAAAACATGATAGAAACCAAATTCATTCATTCAAGTGGCGTACAGGTAATGAAAGCATTAAGCATCACCATTCATTAAGCGTAAGACTTCATTACAACGTAGCAAATCTCTCTAACCCATGGCAAGGAATCTACTCAGACATAAATACAGACAAGGAAACACAAGAGAAGTCTAGATTCGACATAGATGTAGAAAGAGATGACTCCCTATTCATAAACCGATGCCTTCGGTAGATTCTTCTCGCTCCCGATCCGTAGATCCGTCGTTTTCTTCCTTCTTCTCCTTGCCCTAATGTCTCCCAATCTCCTCTGATGTGTTCTGGTTCGTCCCCCCTCTTTCCAGATCTGATTTTCCCTTTTAATTTTGCCGATCTAGATCTTAGGAAAGTTTGTTGGAGTGAGTGACCCGAGCGGGCATGCCTTGCACCCGATCGTGCAGGTGACCTACCCGATCGTGCACACACAAATGAGCCCGATCGGGCACCATGCCCGACCGTGTACTTCATCAGCCCGAGTCGTGCAAACCTACGGGGTTTTCTGCCATGAATCAGCCCGAGCGGGCACTCCAAATGCACCCGAGCGGGCACCTATGCCCGAGCATATCCCTTGAGCACCCGAGTCGTGTAAGGCTACGGGGTTTTCTTGAATGATTCAGCCCGACCGGGCACTCTCAATCCACCCGAGCGGGCATGTCTTGAAGTGTAGTTTCCGCTCCTTTCGCTCGGTGTTTGAGTGCTCACTTCCATCCGTGGCCTTGCACAAGTCGAACCTTGTTGCACAACTTCGTTTTCGGGGTTAGATTGCATAATCACTCGTGTTTCTCTTCAATCCTTCGTTTCCTACACAAAACACGAAATGTGGATAAAGTCTTCGAATATGCTCAATAGATGAATGAAATATAAATAATCTACTCTAAACTAGACCTAAGAATGATATAAAAACTATAACAAATTACGTGTTATCAAACTCCCCCAGACTTAACCTTTTGCTCGTCCTCGAGCAAACCTAGAGTCGAGTACTAGAAGAGCTAAACAACCATGGATACCAATACAAATACGTCGAAGAATTTAGCCATCATACAAATCAACGCGTCACATGAACGCAAGCCTAAGCGTACCTAGTTCAGACCTCTATCCACCGAAAGTCTTGAACCATGCAATCCCACCAATGACCTAAGTGAAAAAAAATCCGTACTCCTAAACAATGTCCAAGCGATCTCCATACCAAATTCTTCTAAACTTGAGATATCATTAAGCTCATACTCTCGTTCTTATTCTCTTTTTTTTTATTCTTTTCTTTTTTTTTATAATTCCACGCTCGGTTCCTAGGACGTCGAAGTCGAAGAGGTTGGCTTTCTACTTAGACCCAGGCTGCCTATGGCACACTCATAAGGTTGCAAGGCCTTAGAGGAGTGAAGAGATGCGTCATTGAAGCTCATTTTAAACCATGGTTTTCTTTCTTTTCTTTTTTTTCTTTTCTTATGAAAAATACGCATCACTCTAACCCTTAGGACGTAGAATAGCGCCTCAACCCACCACTTAGACCCGAACCATCGATATCGATGTACTCATGTCAATGGAAACCTTAAATAGTTAACTTATCCAAGGAGAAAAAATTGACAGCGGAGTATAAGCGTGTGGAGTTTAATGAACGCTAAAAATCTATCAAACAAGCATCGATTAATCGGTATACACGGAGATATAATACTTGGTACTGAAACCTAGGAGGTGAATGTAACTATAGGTCAAGGCTTCAAGCACAATTACTTAACTAATCGGAATCAAGAAGACTTCTAAGCAAACCTAGACCATTGTTCACGATTCGACAAAGTTGCACTAATGACTAAAACTCGAAAATTTATGCTAAGTATCCATCCGTTTATTCCTAAAAACAAAAATCTACATCTAATCCTAATAATCTAATCCTAATCACATGACAATACTCGATGAATACTCCCCCCCAGACTTGAATGAAACACCGTCCCGGTGTTCAAAACCTAAGAGAAATTCGCATACCAAACAACGGGAAGAATAAGGGTTAGAACGTGTGCACCTTGTGTATCTTGCAATCCCGTGCTTGTGTCCGGACATTGTATGCGTTTCCTCCTCAAGGATGATATCAACGTTGAAAAACCTGTGAAAAAGATTCACACAATCCCAAAAGAAGGAATACTATCTACCGAGTAAGTCAATGTGAAAAGAAAAAGAAATAGTCCGAAAAAAAAAAATGAAATGAAAAATGCAAAAGTCGGGTTGCCTCCCGATAAGCGCTTGTTTAAGGTCTTGAGCCTGACCAAAATGTGCTACCAATTAGATGGACGTCCTTGACGTCGTGGTGTGCGTAGCATCCTGCGTACATGAGGTGGTCGATAGAGTGCAGTACGCGGTTCAATTGAATTCCTTCCCCGATCAGTCATGTCGTCCCTAATCTTCATTTCAACCTTCATCTTGGATGCCTTATCAATGTTCCAATCTGATGCTGGACGTTTGTAGTGGCTGCTAGGCATCTCAAGAATAGACAAACTGTCGATGTAAGCCGTTTGTGTCATGCTGGAATCTGCCTGGGATTGTCGGAGGGTTGTGCACTGGTTTG
Source organism: Gynandropsis gynandra (assembly GCA_036759665.1). Classification (NCBI taxonomy): domain Eukaryota; kingdom Viridiplantae; phylum Streptophyta; class Magnoliopsida; order Brassicales; family Cleomaceae; genus Gynandropsis; species Gynandropsis gynandra. Next base: position 12,743,506 of record CM071864.1, read on the forward strand.
CAATGTTTTCGTGACTTGAAACCTTCCCCAACTGATCTGTACTCATGTGGTTATGAGTTGAGAAATTGCCTTGATGAGGATTACCCGAGAATCCATCCTTATCTGAGGTTGCGATCCGCTTTGCTCGGGTCGCGCAGAATTCTGCTCGGTGTTCATCTAACTCGGGGTTTGGGATTTCTTCTATACCCTTTTCATCTAGCAGCTTTGTACAAAGCTTCTCTCCATTAGGAATCTCACAAAAACCCTCTCTAGCTGCTGGAAGAGTCATCTCAAAAGAATCTAACTTCCCAAACTTCTCAAAGACCTCGTTGGCTAACTCCTCTAAGACGTTGATGTGGAATACCGAATCCACCATACATGGCCGCTTAAGTGTGTCGTTCAGATTGAACTCCACTTCTTCATCCCCGAATTTAAGTGTGAGTCTACCCTCAGCGCAATGTATAATCGTCTTTGCCGTATTGAGAAACGGCCTACCAAGGATGATTGGAATTTTCTCGTCCTCCTCCATATCCAATACAACGAAATCAACCGGGACGAAAAATCTTCCTACCTGCAAAGGCACGTCTTCCAGCCTTCCCTCGGGTATCCTAACACTCCTATCAGCCATGGTTAACGCCATTCTCGTCGGTCGAAGATCCATCTTACCCCTAAGATCCAATTTCTTATACAAAGACAATGGTAGCACGCTTACGCTTGCTCCGACGTCGATTAGCGCATGGTTTATTTCATAATCTCCAATTTTACAAGGGATTACGAATATACCTGGATCCGGCATCTTTTTGGGTAGATTAGGCTGCAGCATTGAATTCGTTACCATAACGGATTCCATCTCTACATCACGCTTGTTCGCAAGTATCTCTTTGAGGAACTTGGCGTATGAAGGCATCTTCTTCAACGCCTCATGGAATGGTATCGTGATGTCCATCTTTTTCAACATCTCAGCAAATTTCGCAAATTGAGCATCATCATCCTTTTTGCGTTGACGTTGAGGAAATGGCAAAGGAGGTGGTCTCGGTTCCGGTTTCACGTATTTCGGCTCTCCCTCCTCCTCGGGTCTATTTTTGTGCTCTTTGCTGCCACTGCCCTTTTTCATTGCTTTATTTGACTCTTCATCTTCGTCAAATGTCGAGGGAATGATCTGATCCATGAGTCTCTTACGTTGACGTTGTGGGAATGGAAGAGGTGGCGGTCTTGGTTCCGGTTTCACGTACTTTGGCTCTTCCTCCATCTCGGTTTTCATGCTTCGTTTTTCAACGTAGCTACCATTCTCCACTGCTGTGCCGGTTGCTTCATCCTTCTCAAACATCAAATGAGTGGGCTGATCCACCACTTTGCCACTCCGAAGATATATAGCATTGACGTGTTCACGAGGATTTGCTTCCGGCCGCGCCGGTAGAACCCCTTGCGGTCGCGATGATTGCGCAGCGAGTTGTGCAACTTGAGTATCCAAGATTTTTACATGCGTCTTCAACTCATTAAATTCTCTCTTCAGCGAAACGAAGTCATCGGAATGCGCCTTCTGCCCTTGAATGATTTGAGCTAGCATTGATGCAATATCGGGACTAGCTTCTTGTTGTGGAGGGGCCGGTGTACGTGGTTGGTAATACTGATCTTGGGGTTGCGTCTTTGGTTGAAAATTCTGATTGCGTTGCATCAAACGCGGCTGAAAATTCCCCCATGAGCGTTGTGCATTGAATGCACCATCGGAATTCTTGTACGAGAGATTAGGGTGATTTCTCCACTCGGGGGTATAGGTATTACCCAAAGGTTGGTTGTTACCTACATAATTCACCCCTTCGTACGCTTGAATTCTTTGTTCGTCCGGCTGCTCATAATATTGCTGTTGATTTACTCCGGACATCAATTCGTAGAGCCCATTGATTTTACCATTCATCTCGGCTCTCATATCGGCTAGCTCGGCATATATGTTATGCGTGTTATCAACATTGGCTACCCTTGCTGGAGCGTTGCGATTGTACTCTCCGGCGTTGTGGTTTCCCTCGTAAGCCATACGATCTATAAGATCCTCGACTTGTGGGAAGGTGAGGTTGCTTAAAGAACCTCCAGCAGCGGCTACGATCAAGATCCTCGTATTGTCCGATAAACCTTGCATGAAATTGCATATGAGGTAACTTTGATCCATACCGTGATGTGGGCAAAGGCGTTGGTAGCCTTTGAATCGCTCCCATGCTTCATATAAGCTCTCGGCTGCCCCTTGCACAAATGTGTTGATGTTATTCTTGGCTAGCTGAGCTTTGTTTTGAGGGAAGAATCTCGTCATAAACTTCTCCTCTAGCTGTTCCCATGACGCAATAGAATTCGCTGGTTGCGAATATAACCAATCTTGTGCTCTATCCTTCACCGAGAACGGGAAAGCAGCTAGCATTATATCCTCATCCGATACCCCATCTCCACCCCTTACGGTTCGGCACAGCATCTTGAAATCAGTGAGATGCTGGTTTGGGTCCTCGGTTGGTCTCCCTCTAAACGCCGCGTTACCAAGCATTTGAATGAATGCCGGTTGAAGCTCTACACGGACGTTTCTTCTTGCAATGCAAGATAAGAGCTGCGTGTGCCTAGGGACCGTGTATGATCCATAGGTCAGTGCCGGTTGCACTTGCTGCGCGTTTTGAACGTTCATATCTTGACGTTCAGCCATTAGCTCTTCGACAAACGGTTGTTCGATCACTTCCTCGGTTTGGAAATTCAAATGTGCTTGCGTGTTATCAACTGAATTGCTTGCACTAGCTTTCGATTCTTTCCTTAATTTTCTGAGTGTTCTATCAATGTCGGGGTCGAAAACTAGATCCGCTTTTCCGGATCTGCCTGGATTTGTCGGAGGGTTGTGCACTGGTTTGCAACGTCTTCTTGGCTCGAAACCTTCCCCAACTGATCTGTACTCATGTGGTTATGAGTTGAGAAATTGCCTTGATGAGGATTACCCGAGAATCCATCCTTATCTGAGGTTGCGATCCGCTTTGCTCGGGTCGCGCAGAATTCTGCTCGGGGTTCGTCTAACTCGGGGTTTGGGATTTCTTCTATATCCTTTTCATCCAGTAGCTTTGTACAAAGCTTCACTCCGTTAATGTACTTACAAAACCCCTCTCTAGCTGCTGGAAGAGTCATCTCAAAAGGATCTAATATCCCAAACTTCTCGAAGACTTCATTGGCTAACTCCTCTAGGACGTCGATGTGGAATACCGAATCCACCATACATGGTTGCTTAAGTGTGTCGTTCAGATTGAACTCCACTTCTTCATCCCCGAATTTAAGTGTGAGTCTACCCTCAGCGCAATGTATGATCGTCTTTGCCGTATTGAGAAACGGCCTACCAAGGATGATTGGAATTTTCTCGTCCTCCTCCATATCTAGTACAACGAAGTCAACCGGGACGAAAAATTTTCCTATCTGCAAAGGCACGTCTTCCAGCCTTCCCTCGGGTATCCTAACACTCCTATCAGCCATGGTTAACGCCATTCTCGTCGGTCGAAGATCCATCTTACCCCTAAGATCCAATTTCTTATACAAAGACAATGGTAGCACGCTTACGCTTGCTCCGACATCGATTAGTGCATGGTTTATTTCATAATCTCCAATTTTACAAGGGATTACGAATATACCTGGATCCGGCATCTTTTTGGGTAGATTAGGCTGCAGCATTGAATTCGTTACCATAACGGATTCCATCTCCACGTCTCGCTTGTTCGCAAGTATCTCTTTGAGGAACTTGGCGTATGAAGGCATCTTCTTCAACGCCTCATGGAATGGTATCGTGATGTCCATCTTTTTCAACATCTCAGCAAATTTCGCAAATTGAGCGTCATCATCCTTTTTGCGTTGACGTTGAGGAAATGGCAAAGGAGGTGATCTCGGTTCCAATTTCACGTATTTCGGCTCTCCCTCCTCCTCGGGTTTACTTTTGTACTCTTTGCTGCCACTGCCATTTTTCATTGCTTTGTTGGATGATTCACCTTCGTCGAATGTCGAGGGAATGGTTTGATCAATCAGTCTCTTACGTTGACGTTGTGGGAATGGGAGAGGAGGCGGTCTTGGTTCCGGTTTCACGTATTTCGGCTCTTCCTCTTCCTCGGTTTTCATTTTTCGCTTCTCAACGTAGCTGCCATTTTCCACTGCTGTGCTAGTCACTTCATCCTTCTCAAACATCAAATGAGTGGGCTGATCCACCACTTTGCCACTCCGAAGATATATGGCATTGACGTGTTCACGAGGATTTACTTCCGGCCGCGCCGGTAGAATTCCTTGCGGTCGTGATGATTGTGCAGCGAGTTGTGAGACTTGAGTATCCAAGATCTTAAGATGCGTTTTCACCTCCACAAACTCATTTTTCATCTCTTGATTTTCTGCTCTCATCTCTTCATGACTTGTTCTCAACGCTCTTATATCATTGGCTTGGTTCTTTTGCTCTTGTATGATTTGAGCTAGCATTGATGTGATATCGGGTCTAACTTCTTGTTGCGGAGGAGCAAGCGCACGTGGTTGAAAATTCTGATTTTGGGGCTGCGTCCTCGGCTGGAAATTCTGATTGCGTTGCATCAAACGCGGTTGAAAGTTTCCCGATGCTCGTTGTGCATTGAATGCACCGTCGGAATTCTTGTACGAGAGATTGGGGTGATTCCTCCACTCGGGTGTGTAGGTATTACCCAAAGGTTGGGCGTTGCTCACATAGTTCACCCCTTCGTACCCTTGAATTCCTTGCTCATCCGGCTGCTCATAATATTCTTGCTGATTCATTCCGGACATCATATTGCGGAGCTCATTGAATTCACTTTTCATCTCAGCTCTCATTTCAGCTCTCATTTCCGCTAACTCGGCATATATGGATCGCGTATTATCCACGTTAGCTACTCTCGCTGGAGTGTTGCGATTATACTCTCCGGCGGTTTGATTTCCTTCGTAAGCCATACGATCTATGAGATCCTCGACTTGTGGGAAGGTGAGGTTGCTTAAGGAACCTCCAGCAGCGGCTACGATCAAAATCCTCGTATTGTCCGATAAACCTTGCATGAAGTTGCATATGAGGTAACTTTGATCCATACCGTGATGTGGGCAAAGGCGTTGGTAGCCTTTAAATCGCTCCCACGCTTCATACAAACTCTCGGCTGCCCCTTGCACAAATGTGTTGATGTTGTTCTTGGCTAGCTGAGCTTTGTTTTGAGGGAAGAATCTCGTCATAAATTTTTCCTCTAGCTGATCCCATGACGCAATAGAATTCGCTGGTTGCGAATATAGCCAATCTTGTGCTCTATCTTTCACCGAGAACGGGAAAGCAGCTAGCATTATATCCTCATCCGATACCCCATCTCCAGCCCTTATGGTTCGACATAGCATCTTGAAATCAGTGAGATGCTGGTTTGGGTCCTCGGTTGGTCTCCCTCTAAACGCCGCGTTACCAAGCATTTGAATAAATGCCGGTTGAAGCTCTACGCGGGCGTTTCTTCTTGCAATGCAAGATAAGAGCTGCGTGTGCCTAGGGACCGTGTATGATCCATAGGTCAGTGCCGGTTGCACTCGTTGCGCGTTTTGAACGTTCATATCTTGACGTTCGGCCATTAGCTCTTCAACAAACGGTTGTTCAATCACTTCCTCGGTTTGAAAATCCAAATGTGCTTGCGTGTTATCAACTGAATTGCTTGCACTAGCTTTCGATTCTTTCCGTAGTTTTCGGAGCGTTCTATCGATGTCGGGGTCGAAAACTAGATCCGCTTTTCCGGTGTTTCTCATGCACAATTAAGCTGCACAAGAAAAAGAAGACAAACACAAAGATCACGTGAGATACGAGAAGCAAAAGAACTTGACTCTAAACGAAATGACAAACAAAAACACGAAAAAGCAAGAAACAAACAAGACTCCTAAAAACCTAATGTCTAATCTAAAAGTTTCCTAACTCCTAAGCCGTAATCAATTCCCCGGCAACGGCGCCAAAAACTTGATATGCGTTATATCGAGTTATAAAACCTAGACTAACGCTTCCGCAAGAATACGGATCGTGTAGCAACTAGGGTCGAACACAAGGAATTGATGCGACTTCGTAGCTATTGAACTAATTGAATTAGACGTGTGAGGTGACTAAAGTTGTGATTTTGATTGAGCTGAACTAAACTAAATCGAAGAGAATAGACTTTATGACTAGGCACCATGGGTGTCGAGAGTTTGCATAAAAATGTAATGAAGTTCTAAAAGGATAATTGGTCTAAGGCACTATCATGGATTCAGGGAATTCAAGCTCTCCTATAGGAACTGACTGGCGTAGACTTGTCCACTATCTAGCATGCATATGCCAATGTATCCATTGCGCATCTTACATGCATAGACGCATTACGTCTGCTATCCTAATCCCTAGATTTAACCGATTGACCTGGCGTAGATTCTAAACCGGCTAAACCCTAAATCATGGCTTTGTTCCGAAACCTAATGCCCTGGCGTTGGTTTATTAGATTTCTAAGATCATTCAATCAAGTGGCGTACAGGTAGAGAAAGCATTAAGAACAACCATGAAATCTGAAAACATGATAGAAACCAAATTCATTCATTCAAGTGGCGTACAGGTAATGAAAGCATTAAGCATCACCATTCATTAAGCGTAAGACTTCATTACAACGTAGCAAATCTCTCTAACCCATGGCAAGGAATCTACTCAGACATAAATACAGACAAGGAAACACAAGAGAAGTCTAGATTCGACATAGATGTAGAAAGAGATGACTCCCTATTCATAAACCGATGCCTTCGGTAGATTCTTCTCGCTCCCGATCCGTAGATCCGTCGTTTTCTTCCTTCTTCTCCTTGCCCTAATGTCTCCCAATCTCCTCTGATGTGTTCTGGTTCGTCCCCCTCTTTTTAGATCTGATTTTCCCTTTTAATTTTGCCGATCTAGATCTTAGGAAAGTTTGTTGGAACGCTGGACCCGAGCGGGCATTCTCTTTACCCGATCGTGCAGGTGACCTACCCGATCGTGCACACACAAATGAGCCCGATCGGGCACCATGCCCGACCGTGTACTTCATCAGCCCGAGTCGTGCAAACTTACGGGGTTTTCTGCCATGAATCAGCCCGAGCGGGCACTCCAAATGCACCCGAGCGGGCACCTATGCCCGAGCATATCCCTTGAGCACCCGAGTCGTGTAAGGCTACGGGGTTTTCTTGAATGATTCAGCCCGACCGGGCACTCTCAATCCACCCGAGCGGGCATGTCTTGAAGTGTAGTTTCCGCTCCTTTCGCTCGGTGTTTGAGTGCTCGCTTCCATCCGTGGCCTTGCATAAGCCGAACCTTGTTACACAGCTTCGTTTTCGGGTTTAGATTGCATAATCACTCGTGTTTCTCTTCAATCCTTCGTTTCCTACACAAAACACGAAATGTGGATAAAGTCTTCGAATATGCTCAATAGATGAATGAAATATAAATAATCTACTCTAAACTAGACCTAAGAATGATATAAAAACTATAACAAATTACGTGTTATCAAACTCCCCCAGACTTAACCTTTTGCTCGTCCTCGAGCAAACCTAGAGTCGAGTACTAGAAGAGCTAAACAACCATGGATACCAATACAAATACGTCGAAGAATTTAGCCATCATACAAATCAACGCGTCACATGAACGTAAGCCTAAGCGTACCTAGTTTAGACCTCTATCACCCGAAAGTCTCGAACCATGCAATCCTACCAATGACCTAAGTTTAGTCCGTACTCCTAAGCAACATCCAAGCGTTCTCCATACCAAACTCTTCTAAGCTTGAGATATCTTAAAACTCATTTTTTTCTCGTTCTTATTCTTTTTTTTTTCTTTTCTCTTTTTTTTTTTATAATTCCACGCTCGGTTCCTAGGACGTCGAAGTCGAAGAGGTTGGCTTTCTACTTAGACCCAGGCTGCCTATGGCACACTCATAAGGTTTCTCAACCTTAGCGGAGTGAAGAGATGCGTTATTGAAGAATACTCTCTCTTTTTATTTTTCTTTCATTCATTTTTTTTTTCTTTTTCTTTTTATGACGAATTCGCATCAATCTAACCCTTAGGACGTAGAATAACGCCTCAACCCACCACTTAGACCCGAACCATCGATATCGATGTACTCATGTCAATGGAAACCTTAAATAGTTAACTTATCCAAGGAGAAAAAATTGACAGCGGAGTATAAGCGTGTGGAATCTAATGAACGCTAAAATCAATCTAACAAGCATTGAATAATCGGTATACTTGGAGATATGATACTTGGTATGAAACTTAGGAGGTAGATGCAACTAATGGTCATGGTTTCAAGCACAATTACCTAACTAATCGGGATCAAGAAGACTTCTAAGCAAACCTAGACCATTGTTCACGATTCGACAAAGTTGTACTAATGACTAAAACTCGAAAATCCATGCTAAGTATCCATCCGTTTATTCCTAGAAAAACAAAAATCTACATCTAATCCTAATCATCTAAGTCTAATCACATGACAATACTCGATGAGTACTCCCCCCCAGACTTGAATGAAACACCGTCCCGGTGTTCAAAACCTAGGAGAAACAAAATAACGGGAAAAGAAGGGTTGGAACGTGTGCACCTTGTGTAGCTTCCAATCCCGTGTTTGTGTTTCCTCTTCATGGATGATATGGACGTTGAAAAACCTGCGAAAAATATTCACACAATCCAAAAGGGAAGAATACAATCCCACCAAGTATATCAATATGAAAAGAAAAAGAAATAGTCCGAAAAAAGAAATGAAATGAAAAATGCAAAAGTCGGGTTGCCTCCCGATAAGCGCTTGTTTAAGGTCTTGAGCTTGACCAAAATGTGCTACCCATTAGATGGACGTCCTTGACGTCGTTGTGTGCGTAGCATCCTGCGTACATGAGGTGGTCGATAGAGTGTAGTACGCGGTTCAATTGAATTCCTTCCCCGATCAGTCATGTCGTCCCTATTCTTCATTTCAACCTTCATCTTGGATGCCTTATCAATGTTCCAATCTGATGCTGGACGTTTGTAGTGGTTGCTAGGTACCTCAAGAATGGACGAATTGTCGATGTGAGCCGTTTGTGCTGCGCTGGAATCTGCCTGGATTTGTCGGAGGGTTGTGCACTGGTTTGCAACGTCTTCTTGGCTCGAAACCTTCCCCAACTGATCTGTACTCATGTGGTTATGAGTTGAGAAATTGCCTTGATGAGGATTACCCGAGAATCCATCCTTATCTGAGGTTGCGATCCGCTTTGCTCGGGTCGCGCAGAATTCTGCTCGGGGTTCGTCTAACTCGGGGTTTGGGATTTCTTCTATATCCTTTTCATCCAGTAGCTTTGTACAAAGCTTCACTCCGTTAATGTACTTACAAAACCCCTCTCTAGCTGCTGGAAGAGTCATCTCAAAAGGATCTAATATCCCAAACTTCTCGAAGACTTCATTGGCTAACTCCTCTAGGACGTCGATGTGGAATACCGAATCCACCATACATGGTTGCTTAAGTGTGTCGTTCAGATTGAACTCCACTTCTTCATCCCCGAATTTAAGTGTGAGTCTACCCTCAGCGCAATGTATGATCGTCTTTGCCGTATTGAGAAACGGCCTACCAAGGATGATTGGAATTTTCTCGTCCTCCTCCATATCTAGTACAACGAAGTCAACCGGGACGAAAAATTTTCCTATCTGCAAAGGCACGTCTTCCAGCCTTCCCTCGGGTATCCTAACACTCCTATCAGCCATGGTTAACGCCATTCTCGTCGGTCGAAGATCCATCTTACCCCTAAGATCCAATTTCTTATACAAAGACAATGGTAGCACGCTTACGCTTGCTCCGACATCGATTAGTGCATGGTTTATTTCATAATCTCCAATTTTACAAGGGATTACGAATATACCTGGATCCGGCATCTTTTTGGGTAGATTAGGCTGCAGCATTGAATTCGTTACCATAACGGATTCCATCTCCACGTCTCGCTTGTTCGCAAGTATCTCTTTGAGGAACTTGGCGTATGAAGGCATCTTCTTCAACGCCTCATGGAATGGTATCGTGATGTCCATCTTTTTCAACATCTCAGCAAATTTCGCAAATTGAGCGTCATCATCCTTTTTGCGTTGACGTTGAGGAAATGGCAAAGGAGGTGATCTCGGTTCCAATTTCACGTATTTCGGCTCTCCCTCCTCCTCGGGTTTACTTTTGTACTCTTTGCTGCCACTGCCATTTTTCATTGCTTTGTTGGATGATTCACCTTCGTCGAATGTCGAGGGAATGGTTTGATCAATCAGTCTCTTACGTTGACGTTGTGGGAATGGGAGAGGAGGCGGTCTTGGTTCCGGTTTCACGTATTTCGGCTCTTCCTCTTCCTCGGTTTTCATTTTTCGCTTCTCAACGTAGCTGCCATTTTCCACTGCTGTGCTAGTCACTTCATCCTTCTCAAACATCAAATGAGTGGGCTGATCCACCACTTTGCCACTCCGAAGATATATGGCATTGACGTGTTCACGAGGATTTACTTCCGGCCGCGCCGGTAGAATTCCTTGCGGTCGTGATGATTGTGCAGCGAGTTGTGAGACTTGAGTATCCAAGATCTTAAGATGCGTTTTCACCTCCACAAACTCATTTTTCATCTCTTGATTTTCTGCTCTCATCTCTTCATGACTTGTTCTCAACGCTCTTATATCATTGGCTTGGTTCTTTTGCTCTTGTATGATTTGAGCTAGCATTGATGTGATATCGGGTCTAACTTCTTGTTGCGGAGGAGCAAGCGCACGTGGTTGAAAATTCTGATTTTGGGGCTGCGTCCTCGGCTGGAAATTCTGATTGCGTTGCATCAAACGCGGTTGAAAGTTTCCCGATGCTCGTTGTGCATTGAATGCACCGTCGGAATTCTTGTACGAGAGATTGGGGTGATTCCTCCACTCGGGTGTGTAGGTATTACCCAAAGGTTGGGCGTTGCTCACATAGTTCACCCCTTCGTACCCTTGAATTCCTTGCTCATCCGGCTGCTCATAATATTCTTGCTGATTCATTCCGGACATCATATTGCGGAGCTCATTGAATTCACTTTTCATCTCAGCTCTCATTTCAGCTCTCATTTCCGCTAACTCGGCATATATGGATCGCGTATTATCCACGTTAGCTACTCTCGCTGGAGTGTTGCGATTATACTCTCCGGCGGTTTGATTTCCTTCGTAAGCCATACGATCTATGAGATCCTCGACTTGTGGGAAGGTGAGGTTGCTTAAGGAACCTCCAGCAGCGGCTACGATCAAAATCCTCGTATTGTCCGATAAACCTTGCATGAAGTTGCATATGAGGTAACTTTGATCCATACCGTGATGTGGGCAAAGGCGTTGGTAGCCTTTAAATCGCTCCCACGCTTCATACAAACTCTCGGCTGCCCCTTGCACAAATGTGTTGATGTTGTTCTTGGCTAGCTGAGCTTTGTTTTGAGGGAAGAATCTCGTCATAAATTTTTCCTCTAGCTGATCCCATGACGCAATAGAATTCGCTGGTTGCGAATATAGCCAATCTTGTGCTCTATCTTTCACCGAGAACGGGAAAGCAGCTAGCATTATATCCTCATCCGATACCCCATCTCCAGCCCTTATGGTTCGACATAGCATCTTGAAATCAGTGAGATGCTGGTTTGGGTCCTCGGTTGGTCTCCCTCTAAACGCCGCGTTACCAAGCATTTGAATAAATGCCGGTTGAAGCTCTACGCGGGCGTTTCTTCTTGCAATGCAAGATAAGAGCTGCGTGTGCCTAGGGACCGTGTATGATCCATAGGTCAGTGCCGGTTGCACTCGTTGCGCGTTTTGAACGTTCATATCTTGACGTTCGGCCATTAGCTCTTCAACAAACGGTTGTTCAATCACTTCCTCGGTTTGAAAATCCAAATGTGCTTGCGTGTTATCAACTGAATTGCTTGCACTAGCTTTCGATTCTTTCCGTAGTTTTCGGAGCGTTCTATCGATGTCGGGGTCGAAAACTAGATCCGCTTTTCCGGTGTTTCTCATGCACAATTAAGCTGCACAAGAAAAAGAAGACAAACACAAAGATCACGTGAGATACGAGAAGCAAAAGAACTTGACTCTAAACGAAATGACAAACAAAAACACGAAAAAGCAAGAAACAAACAAGACTCCTAAAAACCTAATGTCTAATCTAAAAGTTTCCTAACTCCTAAGCCGTAATCAATTCCCCGGCAACGGCGCCAAAAACTTGATATGCGTTATATCGAGTTATAAAACCTAGACTAACGCTTCCGCAAGAATACGGATCGTGTAGCAACTAGGGTCGAACACAAGGAATTGATGCGACTTCGTAGCTATTGAACTAATTGAATTAGACGTGTGAGGTGACTAAAGTTGTGATTTTGATTGAGCTGAACTAAACTAAATCGAAGAGAATAGACTTTATGACTAGGCACCATGGGTGTCGAGAGTTTGCATAAAAATGTAATGAAGTTCTAAAAGGATAATTGGTCTAAGGCACTATCATGGATTCAGGGAATTCAAGCTCTCCTATAGGAACTGACTGGCGTAGACTTGTCCACTATCTAGCATGCATATGCCAATGTATCCATTGCGCATCTTACATGCATAGACGCATTACGTCTGCTATCCTAATCCCTAGATTTAACCGATTGACCTGGCGTAGATTCTAAACCGGCTAAACCCTAAATCATGGCTTTGTTCCGAAACCTAATGCCCTGGCGTTGGTTTATTAGATTTCTAAGATCATTCAATCAAGTGGCGTACAGGTAGAGAAAGCATTAAGAACAACCATGAAATCTGAAAACATGATAGAAACCAAATTCATTCATTCAAGTGGCGTACAGGTAATGAAAGCATTAAGCATCACCATTCATTAAGCGTAAGACTTCATTACAACGTAGCAAATCTCTCTAACCCATGGCAAGGAATCTACTCAGACATAAATACAGACAAGGAAACACAAGAGAAGTCTAGATTCGACATAGATGTAGAAAGAGATGACTCCCTATTCATAAACCGATGCCTTCGGTAGATTCTTCTCGCTCCCGATCCGTAGATCCGTCGTTTTCTTCCTTCTTCTCCTTGCCCTAATGTCTCCCAATCTCCTCTGATGTGTTCTGGTTCGTCCCCCTCTTTTTAGATCTGATTTTCCCTTTTAATTTTGCCGATCTAGATCTTAGGAAAGTTTGTTGGAGCGCTGGACCCGAGCGGGCATTCTCTTTACCCGATCGTGCAGGTGACCTACCCGATCGTGCACACACAAATGAGCCCGATCGGGCACCATGCCCGACCGTGTACTTCATCAGCCCGAGTCGTGCAAACTTACGGGGTTTTCTGCCATGAATCAGCCCGAGCGGGCACTCCAAATGCACCCGAGCGGGCACCTATGCCCGAGCATGTCCCTTGAGCACCCGAGTCGTGCAAACCTACGGGGTTGATTGGCATGAACTAGCCCGACCGGGCACTCTCAATCCCCCCGAGCGGGCATGTCTTGAAGTGTAGTTTCCGCTCCTTTCGCTTGGTGTTTGAGTGCTCGCTTCCATCCGTGGCCTTGCATAAGCCGAACCTTGTTACACAGCTTCGTTTTCGGGTTTAGATTGCATAATCACTCGTGTTTCTCTTCAATCCTTTGTTTCCTACACAAAACACGAAATGTGGATAAAGTCTTCGAATATGCTCAATAGATGAATGAAATATAAATAATCTACTCTAAACTAGACCTAAGAATGATATAAAAACTATAACAAATTACGTGTTATCAAGGACTTCCCAAGCCGATCATATCCCATTGGATCATCTACTTTCCTACACTGATGATTCTCAATGATTAGGAAATATTCTTAAACGAGAAGTAGATAAATTCATAATCGTGTATTTATTCATGTTCTATAATTTGGTGTGGATATTCTCTTATATAAATGATTCCACCCCATTTGTAAGAGTAGACTAGAATTGATAGAGAATAAACTCTTTTTTTCTTGATCGTTCATCGAGAACATGATGTTTTCAACTTGTTCTGGGAACAATTGAATTCATGGTGTCTTCAAATTGTTTTGAGAACAATTGAAATCATATCTGACTGTATCAAGAGGCTTTTGCACCTCTTGTGGTGTCAATTGCTCCACCATAAACACTTTGACAACCACGATCAAACTTCATCGTCCACCATCATCGGAAGAATCTTGAAGAGTGCCCTTAGATCAATCAAGAGATCGAGCATCATCCACCTCCATCCACCGTCAATGGATAACTTTCTTGAAGAGTGTCCTTAGGCTAGCCAAGAATTTCTCCTTGACACAACGAATCCTACTCAAGCGATCAAAGTCAAACGAATTATCCATATGCGTCCGGAGTTCCCACCCTGAGGCATGAATCAGAAAACATTAGAGGAACTACAAACTATGGGTTATGGTTTAAGTATATAGAGGATGTGAATTGATAGGGTATCCAGACTCGTAATGGGGAGGAAGCAGAAAGGATATGCGAAGTAGCAGAGGCTAATGTTTTATGATAGGGAGTGAGGTTTTCTCATGGGAAACCCCGAAATAGTATGTGATAGCACAATCCACCACTAGATAGAATACACAGCCTTGTGTCCTACCACAAACCTTTTTTTATGGCTACGAAGATTTTTTGAAGAGTTGGGGTTTGAGGTTGATGGTGGAATTTGAATCTACAACACATCAACCATCGCACTAGGTCAGAATCCAGTTCAACACAGACACACGAAGCATATAGACATCAAGATACATGTGGTAAAAGAAACCGAAAGAGAAGGATTTATTACCTTGTAGTATTGTGTCAGTGAAGATCAGATCGCGGATATACTAACTAAGGCGTTGGGGACAAAGCGATTCGAGGACTTTCGGATGAGAGTTGGAGTTGTACCGAGAAGGAACGAGAAGGAGATTGAACGCAACTATCCCTCTCAGACATAAACAATGAAAATGATCGACGAATTGGATCTATGTTCGACAGAGGAATCGAAAGAGGGAAAAGGTTTGAGGATTCTCGAACACTATTGAGAGCCAAGCTTACAAATATCAAGAAAACGGGCTTACAAAGGTCCACAATGGAGATAACAACCCAAGAAGAAAAAAATACAAAGCCCACGTTATGGAATAGAGAAGCACAACCCATGTTCATAGCAAGTCAGAGTCCAAGAAGCAAATAATTATAGGCCAGTAGCCCATTCGACAACACCTGTAGAATAACAGAAAATCCATCAGAATGACTACAATAGTCTATTGAAGATGCATATGCAGTACTAAAATGGAGTCAAACCAAAATATCAAGACCTATATATAGTACTCTACGAAAACTTGTCTTTGTAATGCATTTTGAATATATATTATATTGCGAAGGAGGTTAAATAATATCACCTTAAGCAAAAAATCCACTTTTCTTCTTTAAACCGAAAACTCATATTCACCCAAACTTCAACAATCCGAGAACAACATAAACACAAGAGCTCAGTTTTATTTTTATTGTTTGCACAAGCAGAGGATCATGAGGAATTGATCTTGAGCTAAAAAAAATACAGCTCATGAACTTACAAACTAACATGAATCACTCGTCTCTCGCCCCGACTTTCTCGTCTATTCCTTCACCCCACTCTTGCAGCTTTCTCTGCACAAATTCTCGTTGGTCATCTTCCCCTACTGGCGTGCTGGTTTGACTCCTTTATAACTATTTAAAAAACACGTTGATATCGACGGCGAGAACAACATCAAGCAAACTCCAGTTATCCAATGGTGAGAACTCTGCACTAGATGGATGATAGGGACTAGCTTGTGTCGAGCATTTGAATCAGAAAACGAACAAATCTGAGTGCTATAATTGCGTATAGACCAAAAAAATACATCACATTCGATTACTAGCTTGAAGTGGCTAAAAAATTAGTGTAAGGTCGAGCAATAGAGAGTGAGACCGGAAAAAAATGATCCAATCCAAGGATGAGAGGTCAGCTACATAACGCGGAGGAGTGATTAAAAGACTGAAACTTGGGCCACCTAACCCTGAGCACTGTTCTTCACGCATCCAATTTTATAGAGTATAAGATAATAAAATAGTTAAAACAGATTATTATTTTTCAGTGTTTCAAATAACTATTTTAATAATGCATTTTTTATACATTTGAAATTATATAAGCTCACAATTATTGTATAAAGAGAGTGTATGCTCACCTTTTCAGTCCATTGGCATGTTGTTCTAAATTCGGAGACATTTAGGATTGATTGCTATTTTTTTTACACCCATGGATTCATCTGGGGGAACTTCAAAAATACCTTTGTAGGGCTAAAGTGCTTCAAAAATACCCTTGGCTGAAAAAAAAAGTTTCAACTTCAAATCTACCCTTAAAATATTGATAATCCCATATTACTATTGTCGACAATTTTTCTCTCTCCTCTAGAGCACTTCTATTTCTCTCTCTCTTGTGGGCGCAAAAATTACTGCTTCCCCACACCACAACAGATTCGGCGAGAGTACCTTGAAATCGGCATCAGATTCGCTGCCAATAGGTTTAAATCGTTTGTTGTCAACAAAGAAGCTTGCAATTACGCACGTTCCGTAGAAAAACCAGGTATGTATAGTGAGTTTTTTGTGTTTCTCTTGTGTTTATTGCAATTATTGAAAATGAGTCTAATCGAGTCATATTTATTGCAATGTCAAAGGTGACAGAGTGGGTCACAGAGTCGTAATGTCGCACTGGGCCACAGAGTCTCATCGAGGGGTCAAAGGGATCCAAGGTTGTCGCAGGGGTCCAAGGGTAAAGGAGTCGCAAAGGGTCAAAGGGTCGCAGGGGTCCAAGGGTAAAGGGGTCGCAAAGGTACAAAGGGTCGTAGGGGTCCAAGGGTCGGATGGGAAAGGGGTCGCAAAGGGTTCAAAGGGTCGCATGGGTCCAAGGTCGCATGGGAAAGGGGTCGCAAAGGGTTCAAAGGGTTGCATGGGTCCAAGTGTCGCAGAGGTAAAAGGGTTGCAAGGGTCCAAGGGTCGTAGGGGTCCAAGGGTCGCAGAGGTAAAGGGGTCGTAGGGGTCCAAGGGTTGCATGGGAAAGGGGTCGCAGGGGTCCAAGGGTTGCATGGGAAAGGGGTTGCAAAGGGTTGAAAGGGTCGTAGGGGTCCAAGGGTCGCAAGGGTACAAGGGTCGCAAAGGGGTACAAGGGTCGTAGAGGTACAAGGGTCGCAAAGGGGTACAAGGGTCGTAGAGGTACAAGGGTCGCAAAGGGGTACAAGGGTTCCAGAGGGGTCAAAAGAATTTACGATCCTAGGGATTTTTGATACTTGTTTGGGAAAGACAGTGGAATGGTTCAATAGGTATAGGTTGGAAGTAGGACCGGTGATGATTCAAAAAAGAACGTGCAAATGCAAAATGTTTGATGTGGATAAGTATCCATGTAGTCACGCAATTGCGGCAGCACATAAGGTTGGTAAAGGTCACAAGATACCAGATCTATGTTCAAACTACTACCTTCGGGAGACATGGCGTTTGGCTTACCAAGAAACCGTGTATCCAGTTCTTGATTGCAGTGATTGGGACATTCTCCCTTCAGTGACTGAATTTACGATTCAACCTTCTATGCTGGCTCAGAAAAGGCAAAGTGGGAGGCCTAAAGAGAATTGTTATCCTGGACCCGTTGAAGCTCGAAGAAGTACCCCATCTTCGTCGAGACAAACCCCGTCTTCTTCGTAGAGACAAACCCCATCTTTGTCGAGACAAACCCCGTCTTCTTCGTCGATACAAAACCCATTTGTGTCAAAACAAGCCCCATGTTCTTCATCGTTACAAACCCTATCTTCAAATGCCAACATCACTGACAGTGTTTGGAACGTGACAACCGAGACAACGCCGACTTCAAAAAAAGAAAAGGTTTGTTAGTTAGCAATTGTGTAATACTATATTATTTGTATTATTTTGATTAAGGTTTTTGGGACTTTCATCCTTATAATTCATAAATTTTTCATTATAATCCGACCCTCAATTGGATTAAATTAGAACTCATCCGACCTCATGCGAACAAATATGACTAATGCGACCAATGCGACCCTCACATGGATTAAATTAGAACACATGGATTAAATTAGAACCCATTCGACATTTTATCATTGTTAATCCGTAAATTCGTCGATTTCGTATGTAT
>CM071864.1:12761615-12777096 GCA_036759665.1 Gynandropsis gynandra
AAATGTATTGTTTTGATTTTTTTGACATTTTATCATTGTTAATCCGTAAATTTGTCGATTTCGTATGTATCGATCATTATATGCGACCATACGACCCATGCCATTATCAATATGCCATTATCAATTTAGAATCAATATAGACAATAATATAAATAATATCGACATTTGAAAACAATGTTGAATGTATTTTTTGAAATTTTGTCAAACTCATCCGACGAGTTCTTAAAACACTACTATCGCTTTTGTAGCACAGGAATTGGTTATACAAAACTCAACTAGGGACACATGGGTCATCATCTGTTTTACCATTGATTGACGTTGTAAATGTATTGTTTTCATTGGTCTTTTACATTTTATCATTATAAACCCATAAATTCGTCGATTTTGCATGTATTGATCCATATATATGACGTGCGACCAATGTGACCCATGCGACCCTCAATTGGATTAAATTAGTTTGACGTTTTAAATGTATTGTTTTGATTGTTTTTTTGACATTTTATCATTGTTTATCCGTAAATTCGTGGATTTCGCATATATTGATCCTTATATGCGACCATGTGACCCATGTGACCCTCAATTGGCATTAATTAGTTTGACGTTTTATCATTATAAACCCGTAAATTCGTCGATTTCGCATGTATTGATCCTTATATGTGACCACGTCACCCATGCGACCCGCCGAAAATTCTGTCACCAAAATTCCCGCCGAACTTTTCATCATATTTGAAATTTTTTTTAAAAAATAACATCTGCAGGTCATGTCTTTTCGAATTCCATTTGACGACGATTTGATATCCATGTCATGTCTTTTCGAATTACCGTCGTTTCCTTTTTTACAATAACGACACACACTCTCTCTAACTCTCATTCCATCAATTTTTCCGAAAATGTTACATTTCTCTTCTTTCTTCAGAGAGATTTTTCCGTGCTATCTGGAAGAGAACTACATTGTAATCTTCTTCATCAATCTCTCTGTCGGTATGTTACATGTAGAGAATGTAAAGATATGACTTGTTTTTTCGTTTTTTTGTTACAGGACATCCCGAAGATATTCTTCAATGATTATATATATGGGAAAACGAGGGATAACAATACGACAACGCTTAAATCGAATGGGTCTAACAGAAGATGGGAAGTCAAGTTGGATGGCTCCAGATTCAGTGATGGGTGGAAAGATTTCTCCAATGACCTAAACTTAAGTATTGGGGATTACATACTTTTCACTCACGAAGGTGACATGGTCTTTCACGTCACCTTCGCCACTCCTGCTCCGAGGATTTTACGAGAAACTATGGTACCATTCACTCGTTCGAATCAGGCCACATATGCATTGGTAAGTGACTTCAATACGGTTTTATTCCTTGCATGGTAAGGATTTTAACGAATTTTAATCCTTTCTTTGGATGTCGCAGACACTTCTAATAGGGTTTGCGAGGTCGAACGGTCTTTGCCATAGACAATGTAATATATATCTGATGCTAGGATACTCCACACCGTGGGAGGCAGATCTAAGGCCGGTGGCACGTGGTGGCGCTTCCATCAGAAGGGGTTGGAGAAAGTTTTGTCTCAACCATCGACAGACCGTTGGTTGTACCCTCGTAGTCGAAATATATGAGAATGGACCAATACATGTGCTTCAGTTTTTCCCTAACAATAACAGGGTTTGATTTTCAGTTGTTTTTTTTTTATTTGGATGGTTTTCATTTGTGTTTCGTATTTGGATGGTTTTCAGTTGTGTTTTGTATTTGGATGGTTTTCATTTGACAATGATTCAATAGTAAGTATTATTGTTTAGTATCGCTGTTTTTCTAGATTTACTATTTTTGTAACAAGGGTCGCGAGGAACAAGGGTGGCAGAGGGACAAGGGTCGCAGAGGGACAAGGCTCGCACGGGTCCAAGGGTCCTAGAAGGACAAGGGTCGCAGGGGTCCAAGGGTCGCAGAGGGACAAGGGTCGCACGGGTCCAAGGGTCGCATAAGGACAAGGGTCGCAGATGGACAAGGATCACAGATGGACAAGAAATAATAAATTATTCATATTATTTATAAATCATTGTATTTGTAAATAATAAATAATAAATTTTTCATATGATTTGTAAATAATTGTAAATAATAAATAATAAAATTTTCATATTATTTGTAAATAATTGTATTTGTAAATAATAAATAATAAATTATTCATATTATTTGTAAATAATATAGTATTTGTAAATAAAAAATAATAAATTATTAATATTATTTGTACAAGGGTCGGAGAGGTACAAGGGTCGCAGTGATCCGAGGGTCATAGAGGTACAAGGGTCGCAGAGGTACAAGGGTCGCACGGGTCCAAGGGTCGCAAGCTACAAGGGTCGCAGAGGTACAAGGGTAGCAGGGATCCGAGGGTCGCGACTCTTGTACCTCTGCGACCCTTGAACCTCTGCGACCCTTGAACCTCTACGACCCTTGAACCTCTGCGACCCTTGAACCTCTGCAACCCTTGAACCTCTGCGACCCTTGAACCTCTGCGACCCTTGACCCTGCGACCCTTTTACCCCTGCGACTCCTTTTATTATTATGAAGATACTTCAAAGAAATAACAATGTACCAAATATATAAAAATAACAATGTACCAAATATTTAGAAAATGACAATGTACCAAATATTTAAAAAATAACAATGTACCAAATGTCAAGTTAATCTCAGGGTGGAGGGATACATTTTCCATTACTAAATAGATCAGTCGTAATCTTCTCATGCATGGAATAATATTTTCATCGCAAATGCAGTGCAAATCATTACGTATTTTCATTACCGAGACTTCTAAGTATTTGTAGGAGTAAACACCAAAGTCATTCCCGCTTGCGTTCTGTACACCTTTATAATACTTATATTTCCATTTACCTTGTTCAGATGCCAAAGAAGGAAACCCTCCGAGAATGAACATCTTGGGGATAGCTTTTCTTAGTTTCTCAATCACCGGATCGATATGCATTACCTTAAGCCTCGTCTGGCAGTCATATACCGTGATGCGTTGGGTTTTGAAATCTGCTTTGATGGCTACCCAATGACATCCTATATATCTACTCTCGATCGATGGAATGTTTAGAACCGCGACACAGCCTTCGAAAGCACTAATTGGTTCCGTACTTCTTAATGGATACTTGCCATTCAAACAATCACTAAGAAGTTCCGGCAAAGTGTCCATATTCCCGTATGACCAATGCTTGAGTATCTCCGTGAAAAACATAGGAAAAACGTAAAGTTTCTTAAATATCACGGGAATGTCTTCATGTGACAATACTGCATCAACAACGCCTCCTCCAATTGCTGCAAAAAATAAAAAAAATTTAACACACATGAATACATATGACACAAAATGACCTCTGTGATTTCGGGTTTAAAATAACTTACATCATCTTCAAACCATACGTTGGGCGTTAATATAATCTTCCAAAACTCTGGCCCCCGGGGAGTATCTAGATCAGATTTCCACCAACTCTCATGTCCAGGTTTCTTCAGGAACATATATAGAGCAGTTAACCTTTCACCCTTTGCGTCAATGAATGAAGGTTCTCGGGTTATCGAACCCTTTTCTAATTCGTTCTTCATCCACCTTTTTATCGGGTTCCTGAACCACCGTTTTTTCGGGTTCTTGAACAACCTTCTTTTCAGGTTTTTGAACTCCACCAACATCTTTCCCTCGCCCTCGCCCTCGCCCTCTCCCTCGCACTGTTCTTGCTTTTTTCGCCGGTGGAGGATCAACATATGCCTTCCGTGGTTTTAAAACTCGTTTACGTACCGACAGAGGTTCAACATATGGCGCAGAATCCTTCGATAAAGGTCCAGCACCTGCATAAAATTTACTTCATTAAAAATATGGCGACCAATGCGACCCTGCGACCCATGCGACCTATGCAGACCCATACAACCCATTCGACCTTTTGTGACCCATTCGACCCATACGACCCATTCAACCTTTTGTGACCCATTCGAACCATTTGACCTTTTGTGACCCATTCGACCCATACGATCCATTCGACCTTTTATGACCCATTCGACCCATACGTGATGCGTTATCAAAGTTAAACAAATAGCCTAAACTACCCGCAAGTGCACGACACGTGTGTAATACTTCAGGTGTCGATCCCACAGAGACTATGCAACGCAACTTAAACTCGAACTACGAATCAAACTTGCTAAAGAACGAAACATGGTTTTAAGAATGAAATACTAAAAGCAAATAAAAAAACTAGTTCTTAAGAATGAGACAAACGTTCCAGGAAACAGGTTTCACCACAAGACTACCGAAACCAACAATCAACCTATCTATCATGCAATCCCAGTCAAGTTATCTAAGGTAGACAGTCCTAATATGATATCTACCCTCTCTCGAGGCATAGACACGTGCTCTAGTCAAGTTACCCCCTACTTTGTGGCTGACACCTTGAACTAAACCCATAAGACCTGTGATTCATCCGTTTTACCCTCAACCGCTGCTACCCTACTTTCGTGGCCTAATCTCGGCTGTTCTAAACCCGATCTTCTAGGACAAGAATTCTCCTTTCGGTCCTTCTCCTAACCCCTAACACATGCATCTACGTGGCTATCGCAAACACAAGTAAATTAAGCACTCAGATAAAGAATAGATAAACAAAAACGAGAAGATGCATTCAAAGATAAATCGAAAGTGGTTCCGGGATAGCCAAGGGCTAATCCCTTCTCCTAGAACAAACAAATTACTCGCTCATGCATCCGTAAACAATCATAAACGAAATAGAAGGCCTAAGGAACATGAAAACCAAACGAAACTGAAGGGTGAAGTTGATCTCCCAATGCTCCTCGTAAGTCTCCTTCGCAAGAACCTTCTTCTTCTCTCTACGTGTGCTCTCTTTTTTCTCTTCGTTTCTGTACGAATTGGGCTGCTGGAGCTCTCCCCTCTTTTCCCTCTTTATCCTGTTTCCTTTCCTCTAATATTTCCTCTTTGGCCGTCCCCTTTTCTTTCCTCTCTAGTGGCTGGAATTTTCTATTTCTTACAGCAACTGCAGTTTTCCTTTTCCGAGTTTTTCCATGTCTTATTTTTCCATTCTTGTGTAATTGTCAACGTTTTCTATTTATTTTCCAGCCGTGTAGCTCCTCTTCCTCTTCTCTAACCATATTTACATTTAGTTTAAGTTGCCAACATGTTCCTTTTCTTGTTTTGCTAAATTTCCTTTTTCACTAGTTTCCATTTTTTCGGTTTCTATTTTCTTCATCAGCTTGTATTTCCTTTTCCTCTTGTGCAGTAACGATTTCCTTTTCCTTTTTCCTTCTTTTCCTCTTTGCTTTGCTGCCTTATTTCTTGTTCTTGCATTTCCATTAATTTTTCTATCAGCCATTTCCATTTTCTATCTTTGACGGTTGGTGTTTCCAATTCTAGTGTAGGCGGCAATCTTTCTATTTTTGTGTAGGCGGTTGGAGGTTTACATTTTGTTCTAGCAACTTGCTCCTATTTTATATAAACCATGTTTCCTTTCATGTTCCAACCGTGATATTCTTACTTTTGTTCTAGCAACCGAAATTTTCCATTTTTGCTCCAACCACCGAAAGTTTCCATTTTTGTAAGCGGCCATTGTTTCCATTTTTTTGTAAGCGGCCATTGCTTCCATTTCTCTTCTCCGGTTTATGATTTTTTGGATGGTGACCGTGCATAGCTGATAGGAGAGTGGTTTTGTTTAGTTTTGCTTCATTTACTCGTGTTTGTATCCCGATATCTCCATTCACCGCGCAGGTAGTGGCTATTCCTTGCCAATTCTCGTCCCGTTTGTCCCGAGATGATCCTCGATGTTGGTTGATGTGCGTTAACTCAAGTAATAAATTACCTAGACTAACGCTTCCGCAAGAATACGGATCGTGTAGCACTAGGGTCGAACACAAGGAATTGATGCAACTTTAAAGCTATTAGACTAATGGATAAGACGTGTAAATTGAATAATGGTAGGATTGGGAATGAACTAAGCAAAACTAATTGACGAGATAAACTTATGACTAAGCACCATAGGTATCGAGAGTTGCACAACGATGTAACGAAGTTCTAACAAGATAATTGGTCTTAGATACTATCAAGAGTTCAGGGAATTCAAGCTCTCAAATAAGAACTAACTGGCGTAGACTTGTCCACTATCTAGCATGCGTATACCAATATATCTATTGCGCATCTCACATACATAGACGCATTAAGACCGCTATCCTAATCCCTAGATTCAATCGATTGACCTGGCGTAGATTCTAAACCGATTAAACCCTAAATCATGGCTAGGTTCCAAAGTCTAATCCCCTGGCGTAGATTCATTAGACTTCTAATATCATCCATTCGAGTGGCGTACAAGAATGAAAGCATTAAACACAACCAATCAATCTGAAAAACGATCAAATACCGAGTTCATTCATTTCAAGTGGCGTACAAGAATGGAAGCATTAAGATCCACCATTCATTAAGAACGAGACTTCGTTACATACTGGCAATACTCTCTAACCCATGGCAATAGATCTACTCAGACATGAACTCAGCAAAAGAAACACAAGAGAATACTAAATTCGACATAGATAGAGATTCCTCCCTATTCATAAACCGATGTCTTCAATAGATCCTCCTTGCTCCCGATCCTTTGTTCCGTCCTTTCTTCCTTTCTCAATCTTCCCTAATGTCTCTGAATGATCTCCTTTCGAATCTGGTTCGAATCCCCTTTTTCCAGATCTCCTTTCTCCTTAATTGGCCGTTCTAAAACTTAGGAGTTGGTTGAGAAAAATAGGGACCCGAGCGGGTACAGCCTCTACCCGCTCGTGCATGCCTTATGCCCGATCGTGTACCCTCATCCAGCCCGAGCGGGCACCCATGCCCGAGCGTGTGGCTCTTCAGCCCGAGTCGGGAAAACTTACGGCAAATTTTGGGAACAATTAGTGCCCGAGCGGGCATTCCTTTTCCACCCGAGCGGGCACACCTTCCCATCGTGTTTCTCAAGTGCCCGAGTCGTGCAAAGCTACGGGGGTCTTTTGCCTCAATGCCCGAGCGGGCACACCTTCATGCCCGAGCGTGCAGGTCTTGATTTGTTGTTTCCGCTCCTTTTGCTCGGTGTTTGAGTGTTCACTTCAATCCATGGCCTTGCACAAGTTGAACCTTGTCATTCAACTACGTTTTCGGGGTTAAATCGCCATAATCTCTCGTGTTTCTCCTCATGTCTTCGTTTCCTATACAAAACACGAAATGTAGATGAAGTCCTCGAATAAACTCGATAAATGTGTGAAATCTAAGTAATCTACTCAAAATTAGACCTAAGAATCACGTAAATACTACAACGGATTACGTGTTATCATTGGTACTTTGTCTCGTGCACGTCTTTTAGCTCCAAAAACCGAATACGTATAAAAACCTGTAAGAACATGAAAACACGAAAACAAGTAAAACGGATACGGAATCATTCGTAAAGTATCGCATATATATCATAAACATCTCTAAAATCGTGCAAGAAATACGTATGAAAACGAGATGATCAAAATCCCCCAGACTTGAATGTTTGCTTGTCCCTAATCAAACGTAAACATGGAACACGTGGGGTATACAAAATACGAGAATTCCCCTTTCTCTTAGAAATACCGCTAAAGCGAACCTAACCGATCAACTAGCACGTAGAGAGCAAATTCGGCCTAATTAAGTTTTCAGTCTTCATCCTAGGTTCACCAAGGCTACCCATGAGAAAGTAAATCAAAGGAAAACTAGATAAGCCACGTAACTCTCTCCACCAAACAAGACTTCAGACAATGCTAAACCTAGAACAACCGAGGATAATTGTTTCTTTTCCGAGCTTCTTTCTTTCTTTCTTTATTCCTCTTTTTTTTCTTTTTTTTTCTTTCTTTTTTTTCTTTTTATGTCCTCTTTTTCTTTCCTTTTTTTTCTTTTTCTTCGCATACACACTAGGCTTCTAGGACGTCGGATTTGAAGGGATCCAGCTTCTACTTAGACCCAGACTACCGATGACGGTATACTCATGCATCTCATTCAAGAGTGCAGTGGAGTAGGCGGCGTTTTATTTGTGCCATGCCCTTAGGACGTAGAAAGATGATCGCCAACCCACCACTGAGACCCGAGCCATCGAAACAGTATCAAGGTCGATGCACTCATATCGATTTTAGATCATGCTTTTTAGGAATTATTTCTATTGACATCGGAGTGTTAGTGTGTGCTCTTATTCTGCAAATAAGCTCGATCTCATACGATATAGTAATCCTCAAAGAAAAGTGAAGTAAAGCATCGTCTACATGAAGTATGGCCATCTGGATAGAGAGAATAAACGATAAACTAGCCCAGCAACCTCGTCTAAACCCCCCACAAGCAACACTAGGATTCCCAAAGAACTACGACCTATTGTTTTTCAGCCGACTAATAAGCTCTAACGCTTAGGGAAAACCTAGCTCAAACATGCAAAATCTCACGGAAAAGGCGAACTTCTTAAGCATCCTAGGTTCAAGGTTCATCTTAAAACATGGCACCGGACAAGTGCCTGGGACGACTCTGACTCACGAAAACAAAAACAAACTAAAAACTACAAAATAACCTAAATACTACAAAATCAAAGGGAAAATGAAGAAAAATGAAACGAAATCGCCTGACAAACGTGAGCTGCTCCCCCAGACTTGAATTGAACGGCGTCCTCGACGTGAAGCTCCGATGGAGGGTAAGGGAAGTGAAGCACGTTTGTGGTGGTTTTTTTTGTTTTCTGTTTTTTTAACCTAAAACGAATAAACGATTCACGAACTAAAAACTAAGAAGAATAAAAGAAAACAGCTGGGTTGCCTCCCAGAAAGCGCTTATTTAACGTCTTTAAGCTTTGACGTCTCCATTCCTCATGCGTGTGCGACGGGTGGATCGGAAAGGGAAATGGAGTTTCCACTTTCGATCGGTTGAACGGCTTGGTAGAGCTTTAGCCGCTGTCGATTAGCTTTGAATGTCCCACTTGTCTCGCTCCAAAGTTCTACTGCTCCATGTGGGAATACCTCTCGTACCTGAAAAGGACCATACCAACGGGACCGTAGTTTGCCCGGGAAAAGCTTAAGACGAGAATTAAATAGTAGAACCAAATCACCTGGCTGAAAGTCATGAAGTTGGATCTTCTTATCATGCCATCTCTTAGCATGCTCCTTGTAGATCTTAGAGTTATCGTAGGCATCAAGACGAAGCTTGTCGAGCTCGTTCACCTGCAAAAGTCGTTTCTCACCTGCACTCTTAAGATCAAAATTAAGGAGCTTTGTCGCCCAATAGGCACGGAGCTCTAGCTCGACAGGTAAGTGGCAAGACTTGCCATAAACAAGCTGAAAAGGAGTTATGCCAATGTGAGTTTTAAACGCAGTCCTATAGGCCCATAACGCATCATCTAATTTCATCGACCAATCTCTACATGACCTAGACACGGTTTTCTCTAGTATGCTCTTAATCTCCCTATTCGAAACCTCTACTTGTCCACTAGTCTGTGGGTGGTACGGTGTAGTTATCCTATGTTTCACGCCATAATGCTTAAGGAGGGACTCGAATTGTCTTGCAATGAAATGTGAACCTCCGTCACTAATGACTAATCTAGGAACTCCAAAACGTGGGAATATGATCTTCTTAAAGAATTTCATCACTACCCTAGCGTCATTAGTCGGCGTTGCTATGGCTTCTACCCACTTAGACACATAATCTACACCTACCAATATCTATTGGTTGCCACACGATGAGGGAAAAGGTCACATGAAATCTACACCCCAAACATCAAACAATTCTACCTCAAGGATGTAGTTTTGTGGCATCTCGTTCCTCTTACCTGTATTTCCCGTTCTTTGACATCGATCACAAGAGGAAACGTACCTATGGGCATCCTTGAAGAGGGTCGGCCGATAAAAACCTGCTTGTAGCACCTTTGAAGCAGTTTTGGACTTGCTGAAGTGGCCACCATAATCCGATCCATGACAATGGAATAGGATGCTCTCTACCTCTTCTTCGGGGATGCATCTCCTAAAGACCCCGTCCCTACATCTCTTGTACAGAATTGGATCGTCCCAATGGTAATATTTGACGTCCGCAAAGAACTTCCTGCGCTCATGAAAGGAAATGTCGGGGCGTAGTATACCGCTCACAAGAAAACTAACAAAATCAACATACCAAGGAGCGGGGTTACCTGAAGTAAGTGCGCATATGATGTCGTCTCGCAAGGAATCGTCGATAGGTCTCTCATCCTCTACAATGATGTGAGAGAGGTGGTCTGCAATGACGTTCTCAGACCCCTTCCTATCTCTTATTTCAAGATCAAACTCTTGTAAGAGAAGGATCCATCGGATGAGGCGTGGTTTCGCGTCCTTCTTCCCGAGAAGATATTTAAGCGCCGCGTGGTAAGTATAAACGATTACCTTTGATCCTACAAGATAGGATTTGAACTTGTCAAAAGCAAAGATGACCGCAAGGAGCTCCTTCTCAGTTGTGGCATAGTTGATTTGAGCGTCGTCTAGTGTCTTGCTAGCGTACGAGATGACATGAGAGACCTTGTCTCTTCGCTGTCCTAAAACAGCCCCAACGGCGTAGTCGCTAGCGTCACACATAATCTCGAATGGAAGGTTCCAAACGGGTGGCTGAATGATGGGCGCCGAAACCAATGCTATTTTGATGGTGTTGAATGCGTTGTGGCACTCTTGCGAGAAATCGAATGTAGCATATTTGGCTAGCAACTCCATCAATGGTTTTGTAATCTTTGAGAAATCTTTGATGAACCTCCGATAAAAACCTGCATGCCCTAGGAAGCTACGAATTTCTTTAACTAAAATGGGTGGGGAGAGTTTTTCGATTACCTCAATTTTGGCTTTGTCGACTTCTATGCCCCTCGATGAGATCATATGTCCAAGTACTATACCTTCCTTCACCATAAAGTGACACTTTTCCCAATTAAGAACCATATTCGCTTCCTCACATCGCTGCAACACTCTAGAAAGGTTAACGAGGCAATCCTCGAATATAGAGCCATAAACCGAAAAATCATCCATAAACACTTCCATGATATGTTCAATTAAATCGGAAAAGATTACCATCATGCAACGCTGGAAAGTAGCTGGAGCATTGCAGAGGCCAAAAGGCATACGACGGTAAGCGAATGTCCCATCAGGACACGTGAAAGTCGTCTTCTCCTGGTCTTGAGGGTGAATGGGAATCTGAAAGAAACAAGAATATCCGTCCAAATAACAAAAATAGGCATGATTCGCTAACCGTTCTAACATTTGGTCGATGAATTGGAGAGGGAAGTGATCTTTCCTCGTCGCCTTGTTGAGCTTGCGGTAGTCTATGCGCATCCTCCATCCCGTGACGGTTCTCGTTGGAATCATCTCGTTGTTATCGTTGCGTACTACCGTCATTCCTCCTTTCTTTGGTACGACATGCACCGGGCTAACGTATTGCTGTCTGAGATAGGATATATGATACCTGCATCCAAAAGTTTTAGTATCTCCTTTTTCACTACCTCTTTTAAGTTGGGGTTCAGCCGCCTTTAAGCTTCGATAGATGGTTTATGCCCTTCTTCCATGATATTCGATGCATGCATAACGAAGGGATTAGTCCCTTGATATCCTCGATGGTGTATCTGATAATTCTCCTATGCTTCCTTAAGCATTCAAGTAGCTTTTGCGTCTCATCTGCACTCAAGTCAGCATTAACAATAACGGCGTATGTATCATTAAGTTGGAGGTATTCATATCGAAGAGAAGAAGGAATAGGCTTCAACTCGAGTTTGGACGCCTTCTCCACTGCGAAGTCAGCTTGAGCTTCGTGTGGTATCTCCTCACATGGCGCGTCTCTTAGTGCTTCAATAACACTCATGAATTCTGCGTAAGCCCCAGCTTCTTCATCGGTAAAACCTGCATCTTTGCAAACTTGAGTCAAGCATCTAACGAGGGGATCAGAAATACTTACTTGATCAAACGTGTCGTTTGTTAACTCGTCTAGCAAGTCAATTCAAAGCAAGACTCCTTGATGGAAGGTCCATATATGGATTTGGACTAGTTGAATTCGATCGTTTCGTCTCCGACACGTAGGGAAAAGCTAAGAACGGTCTACCACGTATAATAGGTATCCTAGCATCCTCTTCAATATCAAGTACAACGAAGTCAGCGGGTATACAAAGATTACCTACCTTGGTGGGAATGTTTTCAACAATCCCCACCGGATATCTTACCGAATGATCAGCGAGTTGGAGAGACATCTTGGAAGGTTTGAGGTCGCTGATAACACATAATCCGTTGTAGTATTTACGTGATTCTTAGGTCTAGTTTTGAGTAGATTACTTAGATTTCACACATTTATCGAGTTTATTCGAAGACTTCATCTACATTTCGTGTTTTGTATAGGAAATGAAGACATGAGGAGAAACACGAGAGATTATGGCGATTTAACCCTGAAAACGTAGTTGAATGTCAAGGTTCAACTTATGCAAGGCCATGGATTGAAGTGAACACTCAAACACCGAGCAAAAGGAGCGGAAGCAACAAATCAAGACCTGCACGCTCGGGCATGGAAGGTGTGCCCGCTCGGGCATTGAGGCAAAAGACCCCTCGTAGCTTTGCACGACTCGGGCGCTCAAGGAACACGATTGGAAAGGGAGTGCCCGCTCGGGCTAATTGTTGCCAACATTCGCCGCAAGTTTTCCCCACTCGGGCTGAAGAACCACACGCTCGGGCATGGGTGCCCGCTCGGGTTGGATGAGTGTACACGACCGGGCATAAGGCCTGCACGAGTGGATAGAAGCTGTGCCCGCTCGGGTCCTTGTTTTTCTCAACCAACTCCTTGGTTTTAGAACGGCCAATTAATGAGAAATCAGATCTAAAAAAGAGGGGATTCAAACCAGATCAAGGGGGGAGATCATTCAGAGACATTAGGGCAGATTGAGAAAGGAGGAAAGGACGGACCAATTATCTTGTTAAAACGTCGTTACATCATTGTGCAACTCTCGATACCTATGGTGTTTAGTCGTTGAGTCATTCCTTTCATTAGTTTAGTTTAGTTTGTATTTGCATTCCATTCACTTATTGATTTCACACGTCTTATTCATTAGTTACTAGCTTTAGAGTTGCATCAATTCCTTGTGTTCGACCCTAGTGCTACACGATCCGTATTCTTACGGAAGCGTTAGTCTAGGTAATTTATTACTTGAGTTAATGCACATCAAGTTTTTGGCGCCGTTGCCGAGGAATTGATTACGGCTTTAGAGTTAGGAAACTTTTAGATTAAGACATAGTCCTTTCCGGAGTCTTCTTTGTTTCTTTTTCGTGTTTTGGTTTTCTTTGTTTTGAGTCAATATTTTTTTATTTACCTCGCGGAGCTTAATCGAATTTTGTTCTTTATTTTGCGAGGAAACATGAACAACATCGACTCTTGGTGTGCC
Organism: Gynandropsis gynandra; assembly: GCA_036759665.1. Classification (NCBI taxonomy): domain Eukaryota; kingdom Viridiplantae; phylum Streptophyta; class Magnoliopsida; order Brassicales; family Cleomaceae; genus Gynandropsis; species Gynandropsis gynandra. Next base: position 12,775,030 of record CM071864.1, read on the forward strand.
GATATAGCTGAGATGAACGATCAACTTACCAAACTTCATCATATGCTGTCTAACTCATACCGTCCACATTACTCGGAGCAATCATGGGAACAAGACGTTTGGGGGTATGAAGAAGAGATCTATGAGAGTTACAATCAGCCTTTCGGGAATACATACAATTTCGGATGGAGCAATCACGCAAATTTCCCGTATAGGAACACCGATGGTATGCTGAATGAACAACATCAATTGGGGAGTTTTCAGCCATGGACGCCCCAAACTCAGAATTATCAATCACATGCTCCCCTTCCACAACAAGAGGCTAACTCCGATATTACGTCTATGTTTGCTCAACTCTTACAAGGACAAAAAGATCAATCCAACGAGATTAGAATGTTGAGAACGGAACAGGAGGAGATTAGGACGCATCTAAAGATCTTGGAGACTCAAGTTGCACAACTTGCAGCGAACTCCTCTCAACCACAAGATGTTATATCGGGAAGTTTAGAAACAGATCCTAGTGAGCATGTCGACAAAATTTGGCTAAGGGATTGTACGACGGTGGATCAGCCTACTCCAATGTCTGAACGGGGTGAAGCATCTATCAGAGTAGCGGAAACGGCTGTCAACGAGCTAAAGGAGAAGCTCAAGGAGGAAGAGGAGCTAAAGTACATAAAACCAGAACCAAGGCCACCTCCTTTGCCATTCCCACAACGTCAACGCATAAAGACGGTAGATAAGCCAAATCCCTCGATAATTGATAAAGGATATGAATCTAACAAGGCAGCGGATAAGGCTACGGACATTGATAAGCATATGAAGAAACCCGAGATGGAAATAGAGTTCAGCTTTGTGGACACACTTGAGAAACCGTGCGATATCGATTTTGTGTTCCTCGATGGCATCTTTGAGAATTTAGCCGAGGAAGTTTGTGAGGAATTTCAGAATACGGATTCCTTAGATATGAATCTCATAGCAGCTGGAGAAGATTCATACAAGGTACCAAACGTCACTAACTTCATTAGCAAGTGTTGCGTGGAAGTCTTCGGTGGATTCCTCTTTCTTTTCATTAGCAAGTAGCTCGTTTGGTACCTTGTATGAATCTTCTCCAGCTGCTAAGAGATTCATATCTAAGGAATCCGTATTCTTAAATTCGTCACTAACTTCCTCGGCTAAACTCTCAAAGAGGCCGTCGGGGAACACAAAATCGATAACGCATGGTTGCTCAAGTGCGTACACCAAGCTGAACTCTACTTCCATTTCGGGTTTCGTCATATGCTTATCAATGTCTATAGCCTTATCCACTCCTATGTTAGGTTCATCTCGGGATTTGGCTGATCAACTTTCTTCATGCGTTGGCGCTGCGGGAATGGCAAAGGAGGTGGTCTAGGTTCAGGTTTTACATACTTTGGCTCCTCTTCCTCCTCAAGCTTGATGTGCGTTATATCAAGTAATAAATTACCTAGACTAACGCTTCCGCAAGGATACGGATTGTGTAGCAACTAGGGTCGAACACAAGGAATTGATGCAACTCTAAAGCCGTAATCAATTTCCCGGAAACGGCGCCAAAAACTTGATGTGCTATATATCAAGTAATAAATTACCTAGACTAACGCTTCCGCAAGGATACGGATCGTGTAGCAACTAGGGTCGAACACAAGGAATTGATGCGACTCTAAAGCTATTGGACTAATGAATAAGACGTGCGAAATCAATAGTGGAATTGAATGCAAATGCAAACTAAACTAAACTAATGATAGGAATGACTCAAAGACTAACCACCATAGGTATCGAGAATTGCACGACAATGTAACGAAGTTCTAACAAGATAATTGGTCTAAGGTACTATCATGAGTTCAGGGAATTCAAGCTCTCCTATAGGAACTGACTGGCGTAGACTTGTCCACTATCTAGCATGCATATACCAATATATCTATTGCGCATCTTACATACATAGACGCATTACGACCGCTATCCTAATCCCTAGATCCAATCGATTGACCTGGCGTAGATTCTAAACCGATTAAACCCTAAATCATTTCTAAGTTCCAAAGTCTAACGCCCTGGCGTAGATTTATTAGACTTCTA
>CM071864.1:12808994-12821494 GCA_036759665.1 Gynandropsis gynandra
GTATCAAAAACGTCTCCTAAATCGTGCAAGAAATACGTATGAAAACGAGATGATCAATAAATCTACCCATTTCACTCTAGGATGCTTCCAAAGGAATCCGCGGCATATGGATATGAGGCTGTGGAGGACTCCCTTCGGGATAGGGACCATGGATAGCCAGAAACCTGCACTCCCCTGTAATACTGACACTATAAGTTCCCGTCTTCCCGCAAAGGAGATGGTCTTCTTAGCCCAACCCGTGAGGTAGATGCTAACCTTATCCAGGAGGGGCTTGAAATGGATAGCTTTGAGACCCGTCGGTCCTATCGGTATACCAGATACCTGAACAGAAACACTCCTTCCCTGAACCCCGAGGCTCTGATCAAGGCTTCACGCTCTCCATCTGGTACGGAAGCCAAGAATATAGAGGATTTACCCATGTTCACCTCAAGCCCTGACATAACTCCAAACCTCTGCAGGCATCTAAGGAGGATTCCCACCGACCCTGCATCACCACGACAAAACATTACAATGTCGTCAGCAAATATAAGGTGCGTTAGCCGGAGAGCCGAGCAATGCTGATGAAAGGAAAATGCGTCCCTGTTCGTCTCCCTCTTGACCAGTCTAGAGAATATCTCCATGCAGATGACAAAAAGGAGAGGTGAGAGGGGATCCCCCTGTCTAAGTCCTCGCTTCCCTGGGAAAAAACCATGAAGCGCCTTGTTGATCTTGACGGAGTAAGTGGCTGACGAGATACATCCCATGACCCAGTTGACGAAGGTGGGAGGGGTCCCTAGCTGGGTGAGCGCGAATCTTACGAACTCCCATGATACTGTGTCGTACGCCTTAGCCAAGTCCATGTTTAGAAAACAGCGCTTAGTATCCCGCTTGACCTCATATCTCCGCAACAGTTCCTGCACAAGAAAAACGTTGTCCGCAAGGAGCCGGCCCTCCACAAAGGCGCTTTGGGTCGGGTCAATCAGTGGACCAAGACACCGCGCTAAACGCAGTGTCATGATCTTTGTAATAATCTTATACAACACATTGCAACAGGAGATAGGGCGGAAATGCTCAACTCGTGAAGGCGATTCAACTTTAGGGATGACTGAAATGATGGTAAGGTTGAGCTGTCTCAGAAGTTTCCCGTTTGTGAAAAATTCCTTGACCGCCGCACAAACCTCAGGCCCCGTCGTGTCCCATGTCGCTTTAAAGAACTTGACAGAATAGCCATCCGGACCAGGTGATTTGTCATCACCCATTGACCAGAGTGCCTCTTTGATCTCGTTCACAGACACATGGGCCGTGAGAAGGTGGCCATCCGCATCCGAGAACCTGCCACCAAAAGCAAGTTCGCTAGGGTCCGGGAGTGTGATATTTACCGTGGATCCGAAGAGTCCCTTGTAGTACTCCACGAACTCAGCAACCACCTCGTCCATAGAATGAGTTCGATCACCGTTCCTCCTAGTGATTGTCGCTATGTGATTTCGCCTGCTATTTACCTTCATCAAAGCATGAAAGTATTTAGTGCATTTATCGCTCTTAATCAGGTGGTTAGATTTAGCGATTTGGCTCAGAAAACTCCCTTCGGCTTCATTCAGCCTCTTCGCCATAGCCTTGGCCTCCTCCATCCTGTGTCTCGCTTCCTGAGAGTCCGGATTGAGCCGAAACTCCTCAAGAGCCCTTGTTAGGGCAGCGTTCGCCTCAGTAGCCCTCGCGGAGATATGGTTGAACTCTTGTTGGTTAAGGGCTTTAAGTGGGGCCTTAAGACCCTGGAGCAGCTTGGAAACTCGGAATTGATACGTTCCTCTGACATTAACATTCCACCCTTCCCTGACTATCTCCAAGATCCTTGGATGACCAGTCCACATGTTGAAGAATTTGAAGTACTTCCGCCCTGTGGTCTGTATCCTGCACATAGAAACAAGTCCCGCCTTGTGGTCCGAGAGGTGCCACTCGTCGAGAAAGTCAGTGTCACAAGCAAACGGAGAGCTTGACCATGCAGGATTAACCAGTACACGGTCAAGTCTACTCCAAACATTACCATTGGTCCAGGTCAATGGGTTCGATATCGCGCATGGTGCGTCAACAAGACCATGGCGACGACAAGCATCAACCATATCCCTACACTCATACATCGACACCGGCGCACCATTGACCCTTTCCTCAGCATTCATAACAGAGTTAAAGTCTCCTAATATAATCCAAGGCATCGGGTATGAATTTATTAGGTTATCTACATGATTCCATATTTGTCTCCTATCTGTAACACAATGCAATCCATACACGAAACAGATGCCAAAATGCACATTAGTAATTCTACAAGACGCTCTAAAGCCTATGTGTTGTATGGATGAACTAATGACTTCTAAATCCACGAAATTGCTGTCCCATGTGACTAAAATGCGGCCGCGCGGGTCCAGCTCAAAGTTTGAAACAAACTCCCAGCCCGGCGCCACACGTCGCATCAAATTAGTCACATTAAGCCCTGCACATTTCGTTTCAATCATTCCTCTTCTTGGGTAAGGCCAAAACCTGAGTCCACTCCCCTTCTTCTTTGGTCTCCTCCTCCTCCATCCTTGCATTTTCCGATGGAGTCGTCGCCTCGCTTGTCCCTTGATCCCTGCTACTTTCGCTGTCAGAGTTTTGTGCCTCGGGTTCCTTGCTATCACTCCCGTCGCCCGTGGATTCCTCGGTATGATCCAGGTCCTCAGAACTAGCCACTTCTATTTCGTCGTCCTCGGCCTCGCCCTCGCTTATGTCCACCTTGATCACGTCCTCGCTTTCCTGTCCAAGGTCATTAGCGGCAACATTCATGGATGTTACCTGGACCGAGCTGGTTTTGGCCTTCTCTGTCCTCATCTTTTTCATTTCAGACGGTGCCATGATCCTTGATCCGTTCCCCTTGTCCAAATCTTTTGGTTCTAACGTAATACCCGCATTCGCAGCTCCATCCGCCAAGTTAGCTTTGGTTGGCTGACTACCCTTCTTCCTTGCCGGCTTGGATGTAATCACTATACTTGACTTATTTATTTCTTCCGACATCTTTTGTGTTGCCTTAGGATCAACAATTCCATCTTCCGTTGCTGACCTTGAATTGGGTAGCTGCTGCGTCGTCATTACCATATTGGTTGGGACCGCAGCATTAGATTGGTTTGCCTCTTGCACTTTCGTTTGTGTTATTCCATGGCCCTCAACCGTAGTATCTAACATTCATTCCTCTTCTTGGGTAAGGCCAAAACCTGAGTCCACTCCCCTTCTTCTTTGGTCTCCTCCTCCTCCATCCTTGCATTTTCCGATGGAGTCGTCGCCTCGCTTGTCCCTTGATCGCTGCTACTTTCGCTGTCAGAATCTTGTGCCTCGGGTTCCTTGCTATCACTCCCGTCGCCTGTGGATTCCTCGGTGTGATCCAGGTCCTCAGAACTAGCCACTTCTATTTCGTCGTCCTCGGCCTCGCCCTCGCTTATGTCCACCTTGATCACGTCCTCGCTTTCCTGTCCAAGGTCATTAGCGGCAACATTCATGGATGTTACCTGGACCGAGCTGGTTTTGGCCTTCTCTCAAGAATTTCGGCAGTCCAGAAATTCCTCGAGAGACCGAAGATCCTAATCCACAGTGGAACTGTAGCTATATCCCTGCGATTGAAGGCGAATTTATCCGATATATTCTTGAGTAGTAAGGGTTTATCGTGAATGAAATAGGGTCCTCCACGAAGCACCTTATCCTTGTCTTCTTCGGATTCGAATTGGAAGAAGTACCACCCCTCTTCAAGCCGATATTTGGATCTCACTCCCCACGACTTCATCATTGTATTAATGAGTAGATGTCCGGGAGGGTAGCCTACATATTGACCCAGAAGCGTCCAACCCCAAACCGATTGCTTCGGTAGGCCTTCACTAACTTTGATAGTCTCTCGCTGGGACGTCGGTTTCGTGTAGTGAAGTTTGCCACCTACACCCGCATTCATGAAGATCTTTTTCGAGCCTAGCGTCCATGCGTTTGTCCGAGGTACTTCCGTGCTTCGCTTTTGACCATGTGTGATGTCATCGCCGTTTCGTTTAGTTGATTTCTGGTCCTCCATAGCCTTCACGTCAGTGTTATTCCCCTTTCCACTATCAACCCATTTCCAGTTTCGCTTCCACCCTTACTACCCTTGTCACCCTTGACCACCGGTGTATCCTTGGTTCCTTTAGCACTTGCTGGAAGGGGCGGAAAGTCAGCTTGATAGTCCGTCTCCCCCTCCGAGAGGACATCACCATCCATCGTTGCCACCTCCTCTTGCGCAATGTCCATGTCATGGGTGACCTCATCACCCTTCGCCGTACTATTTGTTGGAGATACCGTAGTCATAGTTTGATTTGTTGTTCCTAGGATAGTCATAGCCTCCTTCATTTTCCGCCCATTAGGAGCATCCGCGACACTTGGACCTTCCTTGGTCGTAGATTTACTCGCGGCAGCATCCCTTACGAATTGTCCGTTAGGACCACGGGATACAGCAGTAGCTCCTTTCTTTTCTTTCTTTCCAATACCCGCTAGTTTCCTTGTCACCTCCGCACCAATAACAGTAGCAACCCGAATCTGGAAACCCTGCAGCAATCGTTACCTGAATCTGGAAACCCTGCAGCAGTTCAGCAAGATAAATTCCTTGATTTCAGCTAAATAAATTCCAGCAGTTCCCTGATTTCCAGCAGTTCCCTGATTCGGCAATTCCTGAATTCCTGTAGTTCAGCAAAATAAATTCCAGAAACGTGGTCCTGCAGTTCAAACGCACTACAGTCCCGCAAACAATCCTCAAAATCCAGCAGTCAACCGGCAGAATTGAAACTGCAGCAATGGCCAGAATCCAGCAAGCAGCCACGGGAACCCAATGCCAGTAATTCCAGAAGAGACGTGGTCTGTAGTACTCCAGAAAAGATCCAGAAAAAACCAGAAATCCAGCTACTGTAATCCAGAAATCCAGTTACTGTAATCCAGAAATCCAGAAAAATCCAGAACCCAGTAATCCAGCGGCAATACAGCAATTCCAATTCCGAAAAAACCCAACAATTTCAAACCAGATTACTGCAATAATCCGGTGCAGGTGTAGAGTCTGCCTCTAACTCTCAACTTCAGAGCAAACGGACCAGAACTGTGAATTCAGCAACCCAGAAAAACCCAGAAATTCAGTTTTGAGAATTTCAGAACAGATTATAGAAACGCAGCACCAAAACCGTCAGCCCAGCAATTCAGTGATTCCAGAATTCAGTAGCCACCGCAGAATCAGCAATCCTGCAGAAAAAAACCTCTGAAAGCAGCAATTACAGTAAATCCCGTCGAACCAGCAGGAGCAACACTGTCTACCTCAATCGAAGAAAACCTAGCCCTTCATCTCCAAACACTGACAACCCATCAACCCAGAGAGCTTTCTGACCACCGCGCCTGCCCAGGAGCACCTGGGGCGGCAGCCGCCGCCGGTGGAGTGACTCCCGAGGATAAACAACGGTTTGAGGAAAATCGGCTGAAACTGCTGAAACGATTTCGCACCTGTTGCCTACACCCCACCACGAACCACTACACCGGAGACCGTTGCCGGGATGTTGGATGGGGTCGCCGGAGTATGCCTCGCCGGTAAGAAGTCACCGCCAGAGTGAAACCTAGGTCCGTCGTCGCCTACAACTCTCGCTGTAGAGAGAGTTTCTAGAGAGAGAAAACCTAGAGAGAGAACGAGACCTCAGCCTACTGAGAGCTCTTTCTTACTGAGAGCTCTTTCTTTTTTTTTTTTGGTGGAAAGTAAATTTGTATAGATGTGTCCCAAAGGCGGGAAAATGTCAAGAACAGATACAATGGTCAGGCCCTCAGCATATATGGGATAACACGCAGGTCACCCAAGCTATGCCGTGACATACAAACTATGACAGAACAATGCACAAACGAGGAGACAGACTCTGATGGTGTCGCAGCTATGCGAGCAGGGTACAGATCACCCCGGGCCTCATTAAAACCTCAATGCCGTAAAACCCAGTGGGCAAAACCGGACATTGAGGAAAAAAGAGTACCCCTGCGACGCCTGACCATGCACTAACATACAAGAAGCATAGGACCAAAACGAAACAAACGACATGTACAACATGAACATAACAGCGTGATCCAATAGCGTGAACTGGGAACATACCATCCGCATCAATGAACTCATGGCCTAATCCGTAGGGTCTCCATAGTAGTCGCAGTAAATCTATCCTGAAGTACGATTATAATGTGGTTGATAATCTGTGTGGAAACTACCTCGTGCGGAATGCGATTGTTATCGAAAACGCAAGAGTTCCGAGCTCTCCAAATGTGGTAGACCGAGGCGGAGAGGGCGTAAACACGGGCCTGAGAAAGGCAGTCCTCCCGTCTAGCATGTTCCTTAAGCCATACGTGTGCGCGCTGAATGGTCGTGATGGAGCGTGGGATGCGGAAGCGGTCGCAAACCGGATCCCAGATGGAAGCAGTAAAATCGCACGTGAAGAAGAGGTGATCATGCGTCTCGATCCCCTGTCCACATAGCCTGCATCTAGGATCGAGCTGTAAGTAGTGAAGTCGGTCAAGAGTAGGGAGCTTACCGATTGTCGCCAGCCACAACAGGAAGGAGTGCTTCGGCGTACTATGCACAGCCCACACTACTTTCGCCTAACTCACCACCTCCCTGCGGGGTCTGATACCTTCATAAGCCTTGGATACTCTGAACTTGCCCATATCACTCCACTCCTCCAACATGTAATATTGCCTTGATAAGAGGAGAGTCTCGTCGGTGGACTATCCATTCCAAGGGTCCTAACCGTGTCAGGTATCTGTGATGTACCCACCGCACCCACAAGTTGTCCCGCCGGGTTATAATGTGGTGCAAATTCTTCATCATGAAGCACTGGTTCCAGGTACTAAAATCCAGAAGCCTAATACCCCCTTCTCTCCTAGGGATGCATAAATCTGCCCATTTCACTCTAGGATGCTTCCAAAGGAATCCGCGACATATGGATATGAGACTGTGGAGGACTCCCTTCGGGATAGGGACCATGGATAGCCAAAAACCTGCACTCCCCTGTAATACTGACCCTATAAGTTCCCGTCTTCGGGACTGAGAGCTCTTTCTTTTTTTTGGTGGAAAGTAAATTCGTATAGATATGTCCCAAAAGCGGGAAAATGTCAGAAACAAATACAATGGTCAGGCCCTCGGCATATATGGGATAACACGCAGGTCACCCAAGCTATGCCATGGCATACAACCTATGACAGAACAAGGCACAAACGAGCATACAGACTCTAGTGATGTCGCAGCTATGCGAGCAGGGCACAGATCGCCCCGAGCCTCATTAAAACCTCAATGCCGTAAAAGCCAGTGGGCAAAACCGGTCATTGAGGAAAAAGAGTACCCCTGCGACGCCTGACCATGCACTAACATACAAGAAACAAAGGACCAAAAACGAACCAAAAGACACGTACAACATAACCATAACAGCGTGAACCAATAGCGTGAATTGACAACGTACCATCCGCATCAATGAACTGATGGCCTAATCCGTAGGGCCTCCATAGTAGCCACAGTAAATCTTTCCTGAAGTACAAGCATGATGTGGCTGACAATCTGTGTGGAAACTACCTCGTACGGAATGCGATTGTTATCGAAAACGTAGGAATTCCTAGCTCTCCAGATGTGGTAGACCGAGGCGGAAAGGGCGTAAACACGGGCCTGAGAGAGGCAGTCCTCCCGTTTAGCATGCTCCCTAAGCCATACATGTGCACTCTGAATAGTCGTGATGGAGCGTGGGATGCGGAAGCGGTCGCAAACCGGGTTCCAGATGGACGCAGTAAAATCGCACGAGAAGAAGAGGTGATCGTGCGTCTCGATCCCTTGTCCACATAGCCTGCATCTAGGATCGAGCTGTAAGTAATGAAGTCTATCAAGAGTAGGGAGCTTACCGATTGTCGCCAGACACAACAGGAAGGAATGATTCGGCGTACTATGCGCAGCCCACACTACTCTCGCCAAGCTCACCACCTCCCTGCGGGGTCTAATGCCTTCGTAAGCCTTGGATACTCTAAACTTGCCCATATCACTCCACTCCTCCAACGTATCTTCAATGGTAGCCTCTCTTCCTTCAAGGTTGCTAATCGTGTCCCGAGCGTGTAATATTGCCTTGATGAGAGGCGAGTCTCGTCGACCACACTACTCTCGCCCAGCTCACCACCTCCCTGCGGGGTCTAATGCCTTCGTAAGCCTTGGATACTCTGAACTTGCCCATATCACTCCACTCCTCCAACGTATCTTCAATGGTAGCCTCTCTTCCTTCAAGGTTGCTAATCGTGTCCCGAGCGTGTAATATTGCCTTGATAAGAGGCGAGTCTCGTCGGTGGACTATCCATTCCAAGGGGCCTAACCGTGTCAGGTATCTGTGATGTACCCACCGCACCCACAAGCTGTCCCGCTGGGTAATAATGTGATGCAGGTTCTTCATCATGAAGCACTGGTTCCATGAACTAAAATCCAGAAGCCCAATACCCCCTTCTCTTCTCGGGATGCATAACTCTGCCCATTTCACTCTAGGATGCTTCCAGAGAAATCCACGGCATATGGATATGAGGCTGTGGAGAACTCCCTTCGGGATAGGGACCATGGACAGCCAGAAACCTGCACTTCCCTGCAATACTGACCCTATAAGTTCCCGTCTTCCCGCAAAGGAGATGGTCTTCTTGGCCCAACCCGTGAGGTAGTTGCTAATCTTGTCCAGGAGGGCTTGAATTGGATAGCTTTGAGACCGGCCGGTCCTATCGCTATACCCAGATACCTGAACGGAAACACGCCTTCTCTGAACCCAGAGGCTCTAATCAGGGCTTCTCGCTCTCCCTCTGGTACGGTGGCCAAGAATATAGAGGATTTGCTAGTCCTGACATAGCTCCAAACCTCTACAGGCAACTAAGGAGGATTCCCACCGATCCTGCGTCACCACGACAAAACATTACAATGTCGTCAGCAAATATAAGGTGCGTTAGCCGGATAGTCGAGCAATGCTGATGAAATGAAAAAGCGTCCCTGTTCGTCTCCCTCTTGACCAGTCTAGAGAATATCTCCATGCAGATGACAAAAAGAAGGGGTGAAAGGGGGTCCCCTTGTCTTAGTCCTCGCTTCCCTGGGAAGAAGCCATGCAGCGCCTTGTTGATCTTGACGGAGTAGGTGGCTGATGAAATACATTCCATGACCCAGTTGACGAAGGTGGGAGGGGTCCCTAGCTGGGTGAGCGCGTATCTCACGAACTCCCATGATACTGTGTCATACGCCTTTGCCAAGTCCACATTAAGAAAGCAGCGCTTGGTATCCCGCTTGACCTCATATCTCCTCAGCAGTTCCTGCACAAGAAAAACATTGTCCGCAAGGAGCCGGCCCTCCACAAAGGCGCTTTGGGCCGGGTCGATCAGTGGACCAAGACACCGCGCTAAACGCAGTGTCATGATCTTTGTAATGATCTTATACAACACATTACAACAGGAAATAGGGAGGAAATGCTCAACTCGTGAAGGCGATTCAACTTTAGGGATGACTGAAATGATGGTATGGTTGAGCTGTCGTAGAAGTTTCCCGTTTGTGAAAAATTCCTTGACCGCCGCACAGACCTCAGGTCCCATCGTGTCCCATGTCACTTTAAAGAACTTAACAGAATAGCCGTCCGGACCGGGTGATTTGTCATCACCCATCGACAAGAGTGCCTCTTTGATCTCATTCACCGACACAGGGACCGTGAGAAGGTGGCAATCCGCATCCGAGAACCTGCCACCAAAAGCAAGTTCGCTAGGGTCCGGGAGTGTAATATTTACCGTAGATCCGAAGAGTCCCTTGTAGTAATCCACGAACTCAGCGACCACCTCGTTCATAGAATGAGTTCTACCACCGCTCCTCCTAGTGATTGTCGCTATGTGGTTTCGCCTGCTATTAACCTTCATCAAAGCATGAAAGTATTTAGTGCATTTATCGCTCTTAATCAAGTGGTTAGATTTAGCGATTTGGCTCAAAAAACTCCCTTCGGCTTCATTCAGCCTCTTCGCCATAGCCTTGGCTTCCTCCATCATGTGTTCAGCTTCCTGAGAGTTCGGATTAAGCCGAAGCTTCTCAAGAGCCCTTGTTAGGGCAGCGTTCGCCTCAGTAGCCCTTGCGGAGATATGGTTGAACTCTTGTTGATTAAGGGCTTTAAGCGGAGCCTTAAGACCCTGGAGCAGCTTGGAAACTCGGAATTGATACGTTCCTCTGACATTAACATTCCACCCTTCCCTGACTATCTCCGCGAATCTTGGATGACCAGTCCACATGTTGAAGAATTTGAAGTACTTCCGCCCTATGGTCTGTACCCTGCACATAGAAACAAGTCCCGCCTTGTGGTCCGAGAGGTGCCACTCGTCGAGGAAGTCAGTGTCACAAGCAAACGGAGAGCTTGACCATGCAGGATTAACCAGTACACGGTCAAGTCTACTCCAAACATTACCATTGGTCCAGGTCAATGGGTTCGATATCGCGCATGGTGCGTCAACAAGACCATGGCGACGACAAGCATCAACCATATCCCTACACTCATACATCGACACCGGTGCACCATTGACCCTTTCCTCAGCATTCATAACAGAGTTAAAGTCTCCTAATACAATCCAAGGCAACGGGTAAGAATTTATTAGGTTATCTACATGATTCCATATTTGTCTCCTATCTGTAACACAATGCAATCCATATACGAAACAGATGCCAAAACGCACACTAGTAATTCTACATGACGCTCTAAAACCTATGTGTTGTATGGATGAACTAATGATTTCTAAATCCACGAAATTGCTGTCCCATGTGATTAAAATGCGGCCGCGTGGGTCCAGCTCAAAGTTTGAAACAAACTCCCAGCCCGACGCCACACGTCGCATCAAATTCGTCACATTAAGCCCTGCACATTTCGTTTCAAACACACCTACTATGCAAGCTTGGGTTTTTCGAATTACCTCCCTCAGGCCTCTTTGTTTCAGGGCGTGGCCGAGCCCTTGGATGTTCCACGATAAGATCTTCATAGAGGCAATTTAGATTTGCCCCTCCCTCCGCCATCCTTAGTGCCCTTATGGTCAGTCTTTGAGGTCATCGGCTGTCGGGTTGCTTTCAGACCTAAGACCACTGGCGGTGTTTGTTCCGTCCTTACCTTATCCCGGTGCTTATTCCTCTTTTTGGATGAGGCCAAAACCGGACTCCACTCCCCTTCTTCTTTGGTCTCCTCCTCCTCCATCCTAGCATTTTCCGTTGGAGTCGCCGCCCCATTTGTCCCTTGATCGCTGCTGCTCTCGCTGTCGGAATCTTGTGCCTCGAATTCCCCATCATCCCTCCCAGTGTCTGTGGACTCCTCGGCATGATCCAGGTCCTCCGAACTAGCCACTTCTATGTCATCGTCCTTGGCCTCGTCCTCGCTTATGTCCACCTTAACCACGTCCTCGCCTTCCTGACCAAGGTCATTAGCGGCAAAATTAATAGATGTTACCTGGACCGAGCTGGTTTTGGCCTTGTCTCTCCTCGTCATTTTCAACTCAGACGGTGCCCTTGATCTATTCCCCTTATCCAAATCTTCCAATTCTGACGTAGTATCCGCATTCGCAGCGCCATCCGCCAAGTTAGTTTTGGTTGGCTGACTACCCTTTTTCCTTGTCGGCTTGGATGCATTCACTCTACTCGACTTATTTATTTCTTCCGACGTCTTTTTTATTGCCTTAGGGTCAACAACTCCATCTCCCGTTACCAACCTTGACTTAGGTAGCTGCTGCATCGTCATTGCCATATTGGTTGGGATCGTAGCATTAGTTATTCCATGACCCTTATCCGTTGTATCTACCACTGAGTCAGCTCCGTGCACTATCCGCTCCTGCACCATACCGGGTGTTTTCTTAGGTCTTTGTCCCATCAAGTTTTTCTTTTCTTTGAAAGGACATGCGTCCTGCTCGTGTCCGAAGGAACAACATGTGACACAATACTTTGGCTCATTTTCAATCAAAATGGAGCAAAGGATTTCCTCCCCGTCATCAAAGATCACAGGAATTTCACGAATGATTGGTGCTGCAAAATTAATCTCCACAAGACATCGAGCGTAGGCCTCCCTACGTCGCCCCTCCGTTACTGGGTCAGTAAAACAATGGGGTACCTACATGGGATGCAAGCCTACCAAGAATTTCTGCAGTCCAAAAATTCCTCGAGAGACCGAAAATTCTAATCCACAATGGGACTGTAGCAATATCCCTGCGATTGAATGCGAATTTGTCCGGTATATTCTTAAGTAGTAAGGGCCTATCATGAATGAAATAGGGTCCTCCACGAAGCACCTTATCCTTGTCTTCTTCGGACTCGAATTGGAAGAAGTACCACCCCTCTTCAACCCGATATTTGGATCTCACTCCCCACGACTTCATCAAAGTGTTAACGAGTAGGTGTCCTGGAGGGTAGCCTACATATTGACCCAAAAGCGCCCATCCCCAAACCGATTGCTTCGGTAGGCCTTCACTAA
>CM071864.1:12844095-12846595 GCA_036759665.1 Gynandropsis gynandra
GACCACCTCGTCCATGGAATGAGTCCGATCGCCGTTCCGTCTAGTGATAGCTGCTATGTGATTCCGCCTGCCATTTACCTTCATCAAAGCATGAAAGTATTTAGTGCATTTATCGCTCTTATTCAGGTGATTAGATTTAGCGAGTTGACTTAGAAAGCTCCCTTCGGCGTCTCAGCCTATTCGCCATAGCCTTGGCTTCCTCCATCCTGTGCCTCGCTTCCTGGGAGTCCGGATTGAGCCGACACTCCTCAAGGGCCCTTGTTAGGGCAATGTTCGCCTCCGTAGCCCGCGCTGAAATATCGTTGAACTCTTGTTGATTAAGGGCTCTAAGTGGCGCCTTAAGACCCAGGAGCAGCTTGGATACACGGAATTGGTACGTTCCCCTGACATTAATGTCCCACCCCTCCTTGACTATCTCCGTGAATCTCGGATGACCAGTCCACATGTTGAAGAATTTGAAGTATTTCCTCCCTGTGGCCTGTAACCTGCACAGAAAAACAAGTCCCGCCTTGTGGTCCGAGAGATGCCACTCGTCGAGGAAGTCAGTATCACAAGCAAACGGAGAGCTTGACCATGCATGATTAACCAGTACACGGTCAAGTCTACTCCAAACAGTACCATTGGTCCAGGTCAATGGGTTCGATGTCGAGCATGGTGCATCAACAAGACCATGGCGACGACAAGCATCAACCATATCCCTACACTCATACATCAACACCGGTGCACCATTGATCCTTTCCTCGGTACTCATAACAGAATTAAAGTCTCCTAATACAATCCAAGGCATCGAATATGAATTCATTAGGTTATCTACATGATTCCATATTTGTCGCCTATCCACTACGCAATACAGACCATATACGAAACAGATGCCAAAATGCACACTAGTAGTCCTACATGACGCTTTAAAGCCTATGTGTTGTATGGACGAACTAATGACTTCTAAATCCATGAGATTGCTGTCCCATGTGACTAAAATGCGGCCGCGTGGGTCCAGCTCAAAGTTTGAAACCAACTCCCAGCCCGACGCCACACGTTGCATCAAATTAATCACATTGAGTCCTGCACATTTCGTTTCAAACACACCTACAATGCAAGCTTGGGTTTTCTGAATTACCTCCCTCAGGCCCCTTTGTTTCAGAGCGTGGCCGAGCCCTTGAATGTTCCACGATAGGATCTTCATAAAGGCAATTTGGATTTGCCCCTCCCTCCTCCATTCTTGGTGCCCTTGTGGCAAGGTTTCGATATCGTCGGCCATCGGGTTGCCTTCAATCCTAGGACCACGGGCGGTGTTAGCTTCGTCCTAACCTTGTCCCATTGCTTTTTCCTCTTAGCGTTGGATAAGGCCAGAACTGGAGTCCACTCCCCTTCCTCTTTGGTCTCGTCCTCCTCCTCCATCCTTGCATTTTCCGTTGGAGTCGTCGCCCCGCTTGTCTCTTGACCGCTTCTGCGCTCGTTGTCGGAATCTGTTGTCTCGGATTCCCCAATATCACTTCCGTCATCTATGGGTTCCTCGTTATGATCCGGGTCCTTAGAGCTAACCATTTCTGTTTCGTCGTCCTTGGCCTCACCCTCGCTTGTGTCCACTCTGATCACGTCCTCGTTCTTCTTTTCAAGATCATTAGCGGGCACATTCATGGGTGGTGTCTGAACCGATCTTGACGTGGCCTCCTTCATACTCATCTTTTTCGATTCGGATGGGGCCATGGTCCTTGGCTTGTTCACCTCGTCCAATTCTTTTGGTGCTACTGTGATACCTGCATTCACATCTCCATCCGCCGGGTTGGCTTTGGGTGGCTGCCTCTTCTTCTTCCTTGCCGGCTTAGATGTGGTCGTTGTACTTGGCCTATTTATTTCTTGAGGCATCTTTTGTGCTACCTTAGAATCAGCAATCGCATCTCCCGTCACGAAACTAGATTTGGGCGGCTGTTGCGTCGTCATTTCCATTGTGGTTGGGACCGCAGCATTTGATTGGTTGGCCTCTTTCGCTTTCGTTTGTATTACCTTAGGGCCCTCACCCGTAGCATCTCCCACTGGGTCAGCTCCTTTCACTGTCCCCTCCTTAGTCACACCGGATGTTTTCTTTGGTCTTTGTCCCATCAAGTCTTTCTTTTCTTTAAATGGGCATGTGCCATGCTCGTGTCCGAAGGAGCAACATGTGACACAGTACTTTGGCTCGTTTTCAATCAAAATGGAACATTGGAGTTCCTCCTCGTCATCAAACACCACAGGGATTTCACGAACGATTGGTGCTGCAAAGTTAATCTCCACAAGGCATCGAGCGTAAGCCCCCCTTTGTCGCCCCTCCGTTACTGGGTCGGTGAACAATGGGGTACCTACATGGGATGCAAGCCGACCGAGAATTTCTGCTGTCTAGAAATTCCTTTGGAGAACGAAGATTCTAATCCACAATGGAACAGTGGCTATATCCCGACGATTGAAGGCAAATTTGTCCGGTATGTTCTTAATCAATAAAGGTTTACCGTGAATAAAGTAGGGG
>CM071864.1:12886689-12920633 GCA_036759665.1 Gynandropsis gynandra
TTGTCATATCCGAGTTCATCCCCAACCTAGTATCGTTGTCACCACTTAGGTTAGTTTTAGGTATTTAGGATCATATCCCCTTCTATCTCTATTCGTCTTAGTTTAGTTTTATTCTTAGTTTTTGGCTGCTTTAGTCCCCAGAGATCGACCCTGGTACTACACGATCCGTATACTTGCGGTGAAGTGGTCTAGGATAATTTATAACTCGTGTTTCCACACGTCAGGAGGCGACCCAAGGCACCGAACAAGTGGAATCCTCTCACGACCTAATCACGAGGGGCCGAGCTCGGAGCTTAAGGACCAAGGCGGCCAAGATTGTGAAGGACGCATGGGGGGCTCTCGTCCGTGAAGACCACTCATCCTGGCCGTCGGCCGGGTCGCGACCATCTTCAGCATTAGCCCGGGCGCCTAGGACGCCCAAATGGCCCAGACGATCTGATGACATCACTCTCGCGCTCACAACGGTCACATGACATCACGGGACGCTCCAGCGCGTTCAAACGGTAACGTGACGTCACTCCCGCATGCCCAACGGTAATGTGACGTCACCCCCACGCCCCAACGGTTAGATGACGTCATTTGGCCATTCCAGCAAGTTTTTGGCCCATTTTTCCATTTTTTTCAGACTATTTTCGGCCAATAGGGGCATTAGGGCAATCATTTCATGTATTTTGGCTTCTTTTAAGGCTTGAGACTGCCTATAAAGTTTCATGTATTTTGGCTTCTTTTAAGGCTTGAGACTTGCCTATAAAGCAGTCTTAGCCTTCATTTGTAATCAGTTTGGATTTTGGAGTGAATATAAGTTTGAGAGAATTTTACTTCTATTCTAAAACGTTTCCGGGAAACATCTTTGCCTTCAATTTGTTCCGGGAACCTTTGAAGTGCGTCTTAGACTGTATCAAGAGGCTTCCGCACCTCTTGTGGTGTCCAACATTCCATCCAACTCAAAGAAATCCCGCTTAACAAACGAGGATTTCGGTTCACCGAATACGCGTCCCGAGCCGCTTAACCCGAGCGCGTATCACCAAGGCTCTGTCTTTGGATTATGAACACAACTATTCACATGGGTCGCATATGTCGCGAGGGTCGCATATGAACACGACTATTCCTTGCGACACAAGCCTATTCACATGCCCATTCCAAAACGCATCTCCGAGCCTTTGTCATAATTCAAATGGCTAAGATGTGAAAGCATTAATATAGTGTATTAATTACTTTCCATTTTCCAATGTGGGACTATGTCCCTTCACATTCTCTCCTCTTAATTTTCTATCACATCACAATTATCAAGCCATAATCAGTGGAGACAGAGGGAGAATCTTAAGAAAAGAGCCAACAATAATATCGTGAAGATCACGCGAAAGGGCGAGAGAATTTGAGCTCACTAGCTGGGGAAGACGAACGGGTGAGAGAGACAAAGAGGCTTATTCATTCTATAGCAAAGTGAATTTTGGCGGGAAAATATCCGGCGGGAGGCTTTCACATTAGAAGCGAAGGATTAGGAGGACGCCACCAATATCCGTGCTATGTTAATTTTAAGAGGGGTAAACTAAAAATAGATTTGGTATACTATTAGAACTTCAATAGTACTTTTTCTTTTAAAAAAATTCAGTTTCAACTCTATCTTTATAATACTGATAATCTCATATGTCTCTTGTCCTTTAATCGACAGTTTTCCCTCTCCTCCAAAGCACCTCGATTTCTCTAATTCCTTTGGCGTGAAAATTACTCTTCTCCTACACCACATCAGATTCGTCGCGATTAACTTGAAATCGGCATCAGATTCACCGCGAGTAGCTTGAAATCGCCATCTGATTCACCGCAAATAGGTTGAAATTGTTTGTTGTCAACAAAGAAACTTAGAATTAAGCACGTTCCGTAGAAAAATCTTCTATATAGTGAGTTTTTCGTGCTTCTTTTGTGAATTGGATAACCCGAGTGAGTAGTGAGTAATATGTATAGATTTGATTCTCCTTTTTTTCAAAATGAGTCTTATGTGTATGTAGGCAAAACGAGTCACCGAGTGAAATAGAGTGGATCAAATGAACGCAATGAGTGATAGAATCTTTTTGAGTCGCACGGTCGCACTGGGTTACAAAGTCATATTGAAACACATGGTCATAGTGGGTCACAAAGTCTCATCGAGTCGTATGATTGCATTGGGTCATAGAGTCATATTGAAACATATGGTCGCAATGGGTCACAAAGTCTCATCGATTCGCACGGTCACACTAGGTCACATAGTCATATTGAAACACATGGTCGTAGTGGGCATCGAGAATCAGATCGACCTTATTCTGGGGTCGCCACTACCAAACCGACCGGCCTACCACATGAACCCGGAGGAGACCAAAGAGCTCCAACGACAAGTTTAGGAGTTAATAGACAAAGGCTACATCAGGGAAAGCCTATGTCCATGCGCAGTACATGTGCTCTTGTTGCCAAAGAAGGACGGGACATGGAGGATGTGCGTTGATTGCCGGGTAATCAACAACATCACGATCAAGTACCGGCATCCGATCCCA
This sequence comes from Gynandropsis gynandra, assembly GCA_036759665.1. Classification (NCBI taxonomy): domain Eukaryota; kingdom Viridiplantae; phylum Streptophyta; class Magnoliopsida; order Brassicales; family Cleomaceae; genus Gynandropsis; species Gynandropsis gynandra. The sequence continues at coordinate 12,889,215 of CM071864.1, forward strand.
CGGCTCGATGACATGCGGGATGAGCTAAGTGGTGCCACAATATTCTCGAAGATCGATATGAAGAGCGGATACCATCAAGTCTGCATGAGAGAAGGCGACGAATGGAAGACAACCTTCAAGACAAAGCAGGGACTGTACGAGTGGCTCGTCATGCCCTTCGGGCATCCAACGCCCCCAAGAACGTTCATGAGGCTGATGAACCACGTGCTGCGAGCCTACATCGGGAAATTCATGGTGGTCTATTTCGACGACATACTCGTGTATAGTCGGGACCTCAGCCAGCACAACGAGCACCCTTAATTGGTACTAGAGACACTTCGGAAGGAACAACTCTATGCCAACATGAAGAAGTGCTATTTTTCCACCAAGGAGATCGTGTTCCTTGGATTTGTGGTAAGTTCACAGGGACTGCGAGTGGACGAGAGCAAAATCCAAGCCATACAAGAATGGCCGACACCGACGACCGCCGCACATGTAAGAAGCTTTCATGGGCTAGCGAGTTTCTATCGCTGGTTCGTGAAAAACTTCAACAGTATAGCCGCACCACTCACCGCGATTATCAAGAAGGACAAACCTTTTGAGTGGGGAGAAGCGCAAGCCCAAGCATTCGAGGCGCTCAAGGCAAGCTTGACCACCGCACCTGTCCTTGCCTTGTCGAACTTCGACAAGATGTTCAAAGTAGAGTGCAACGCTTCAGGGATCGGTATTGGAGCAGTTCTCGTTCAAGAACGGCGACCCGTGGCCTACTTCAGCGAGAAGTTAAGTGGAGCCACACTCAACTATCCAACGTATGACAAGGAGCTTTATGCTCTTGTTCGGGCCCTAGAGACATGGCAACATTACCTTCTAGCGAAGGAATTCATCATCCACACGGACCATGAGACCCTGAAGCACCTCAAGGGTCAAAACAAGCTCAAGCGAAGGCATGGCAAGTGGATGGAGTTCATCGAGATCTTCCCGTACACAATCAAGTACAAGAAGGGCAACGAGAACGTGGTGGTCGATGCCTTGTCGCGAAGGCATGTTCTAATCACCACAATGGAGGCGAGGAACTTAGGGTTCGAGCACATCAAGGAACTCTACAACCAAGATCCGGAACTCGGCGAGGTGTTCCGAATGAGCAAGGAAGGAGCCCACGGACCATTCTACGTACACGGAGGATACCTTTTCCGCAACAGGAGGCTCTGCATCCCAAAGAGCTCGATGAGGGAGCTGATTCTACAAGAAGCCCATGGAGGGGCTCATACGGGGCACTTTGGCGTAGAGAAGACCTTGGCCACAATCAAGGAGCACTTCTTTTGGCCACACCTGAAAAGGGATGTCCAACGGCTTTGTGCACGATGTATCACGTGCCACCAAGCCAAGTCCCATAGCCAGCCCCACGGTTTGTATCTTCCTCTACCAATTCCCACTCATCCGTGGACGGACTTGTCAATGGACTTTGTTCTCGGACTCCCGAAGATCCGAAACAAAGATTATGTTTTTGTTGTAGTGGACAGGTTCTCCAAGATGGCGCATTTTATACCGTGCAAGAAGACCGGCGATGCAACCCACATAGCGGACCTCTTCTTCCAGGAGGTCATACGCCTCCATAGCCTACCGAGGATGATTGTGTCCGACCGAGACAGCAAGTTCTTGAGTCACTTCTGGCGGACTCTTTGGCGGAAACTAGGGACCAAGCTGTTGTTCTCCATAACATGCCACCCGCAGACGGATGGTCAGACCGAGGTGGTCAACCGCACCTTGGCAGCACTCCTGCGGTCACTCATCGGAAAATACCCGAAGAAGTGGCTCGAGTACCTACCCCACGCAGAATTCGATTACAATCGGACCAAACATTCTGCCACCAAGCAATTCCCATTTGAAGTCGTCTATGGGTTCAATCCTATAACTCCCTTGGATCTCTCGGCTCTACCAAGCAAGGAGGTCACCAGCCAGGACGTCGAGAAGAAGGCCGAACTCATCAAAATGATGCACGAGAAGGTTCGGGAAAACATAAGGCGCAACACCGAACAATACGCCAAGCAAGCTAACAAGGGGCGAAGACCACAGGTGTTCAGCGAGGGAGACAAGGTGTGGCTACACATGCGACCCGAACGATTCCCTGAGAAGAGAAGCTCGAAGCTTGCACCAAGAGGGGATGGGCCATTTCGTGTCATTGAACGAATCAATGACAACGCCTACCGCCTCAAGCTACCCGGTGAGTATAACGCGCAACAACATTTAACGTTGCCGACTTATCTCCTTTCGATGCAGATGATAGCATTCCACAGATGGAACTCTCGCAAGGGGGAGGGAATGATGAGGACATCGGACACCAAGACGACCCGAGGGCCAGACATGCGAGAGAGGAGGCGACCCGAGGCACTGAACAAGTGCAATCCTCTCACCGCCTAATCACGAGGGGCCGAGCTCGGAGCTTAAGGACCAAGCCGATCAAGATTGTGAAGGACGCATGGGAGGCTCTCGTCCGTGAAGACCACTCATCCGTGGCCATCGGCCGGGTCGCGACCATCTTCAGCATTAGACCGGGCGCCTGGGACGCCCAAATGGCCCAGACGACCTGATGACGTCACTCCCGCGCTCACAATGGTCACATGACGTCACGGGACGCTCCAGCGCGTTCAAACGGTAACGTGATGTCACTCCCGCATGCCCAACGGTAACGTGACGTCACCCCCACGCCCCAACGGTTAGATGACGTCATTTGGCCATTCCAGCAAGTTTTTGGCCCATTTTTCCATTTTTTCAGACTATTTTCGGCCAATAGGGGCATTAGGGCAATCATTTCATGTATTTTGGCTTCTTTTAAGGCTTGAGACTTGCCTATAAAGGCAGTCTTAGCCTTCATTGTAATCAGTTTGGATTTTGGAGTGAATATAAGTTTGAGAGAATTTTACTTCTATTCTAAAACGTTTCCGGGAAACATCTTTGCCTTCAAATCGTTCCGGGAACCTTTGAAGTGCGTCTTAGACTATATCAAGAGGCTTCCGCACCTCTTTTGGTGTCCAACATTCCATCCAACTCAAAGAAATCTTGCTTAACAAACGAGGATTTCGGTTCACCGAATACGCGTCCCGAGCCGCTTAACCCGAGCGCGTATCACCAAGGCTCTGTCTTTGGATTATGAACACAACTATTCACATGGGTCGCATATGTCGCAAGGGTCGCATATGAACACGGCTATTCCTTGCGACATATGCGACACAGGCCTATTCACATGCCCATTCCAAAACGCATCTCCAAGCCTTTGTCATAATTCAAATGGCTAAGATGTGAAAGCATTCATATAGTGTATTAATTACTTTCCATTTTCCAATGTGGGACTATGTCCCTTCACATTCTCTCCTCTTAATTTTCTATCACATCACAATTTTCAAGCCATAATCAGTCGAGACAGAGGGAGAATCTTAAGAAAAGAGCCAACAATAATATCGTGAATACCACACGAAAGGGCGAGAGAATTTGAGCTCACTAGCTGGGGAAGACGAACGGGTGAGAGAGACAAAGAGGCTTATTCATTCTATAGGGGAGTGAATTTTGGCGGGAAAATATCCGGCGGGAGGCTTTCACATTAGAAGCGAAGGATTAGGAGGACAACACCAAAATCCGTGCTATGTTAATTTTAGGAGGGGTAAACTAAAAGATAGGTTTGGTATACTATTAGAACTTCAATCGTACTTTTTCTTTTAAAAAAATTCAATTTCAACTCTATCTTTATAATACTGATAATCTCATATGGCTCTTGTCCTTTAATCGACAGTTTTCCCTCTCCTCCAAAGCACCTCGATTTCTCTCCTTCCTTTGGCGTGAAAATTACTCTTCTCCTACACCACATCAGATTCGTCGCGATTAACTTGAAATCGGCATCAGATTCACCGCGAGTAGCTTGAAATCGCCATCAGATTCACCGCAAATAGGTTGAAATTGTTTGTTGTCAACAAAGAAACTTAGAATTAAGCACGTTCCGTAAAAAAATCTTGTATATAGTGAGTTTTTCGTGCTTCTTTTGTGAATTGGATAACCCGAGTGAGTAGTGAGTAATATGTATAGATTTGATTCTCCTTTTTTTCAAAATGAGTCTTATATTGATGTAGGCAAAACGAGTCACCGAGTGAAATAAAGTGGATCAAATGAACGTAATGAGTGATAGAGTCTTTTTGAGTCACACGGTCGCACTGGGTTACAAAGTCATATTGAAACACATGGTTGTAGTGGGTCACAAAGTCTCATCAAGTCATATTATTGCATTGGGTCACAGAATCATATTGAAACACATGGTTGCAATGGATCACAAAGTCTCATCGATTCGCACGGTCACACTAGGTCACATAGTCATATTGAAACACATGGTCGTAGTGGGTAATAGAGTTGCATTAGGTCACAAAGTCGCATCGAGTCATACGGTCGCATTAGGTCACAGAGTCATATTGAAACACATGGTCGCAGTGGGTCACAAAGTCTCATCGAGTCACACGGTCGTACTAGGTCACAGAGTCATATTGAAACTGAAACATATAGTCGCAGTGGGTCACAAAATTTACCCTCTTTTTTATGTTTTTGTTATAGGTGTAATAGACTCGATGGATGAGAAAATCACACTGATTTATTTTTGTATGATGGTAAATGGGAAAAGCGTAAATAGAGATTCTAAATGAGTTGGTAGAGTTTAGGAAAACCAGAGAGTATTTTTCTATTGTCCTTCAATTAGTCTGGCATACCAGCAATTTATTGATGAGTTATGCGTAGAGATGATGGTGGAACGTGACAACCCAGACAACGCCAACTTCAAAAAAATTAAAGTTTTGTTAGTTTGTAATATTATATTGTTTGTATTATTTGGACTAAACTTTGGTTTACGTCCTTTCATCATTATAAATCGATAAATTCATCAAGTTTGCATCTATTTTTTCTCATTGACGTTTATGGACTACTGTGACCTTTGTGACTTTGCGACCCATGTGACCTATGCGACCCATATGACCCTTGCGACCCTTGTGACATATGCGACCCATGGGACCCATGTGACCAGTGTAACCCTTGCGGCATGGTACCCATGTGACCCTTTTGATCCATGTGACCCATACGACATATGCGACCCTTTCGATCCATGCGACCCTTGCGATAAATGCGACCCATGTGACCGTTACGACCCATGGGACCCTCCCGACCCATGTGACCTTTATGACTCGTCATTTTGATATCAGACTCATGTCTTTTCGAATGCCAGCTATGACTTTTTTTCGAATGTGAGCTATGTTTTTCTTAATATGTGTGTCTACGACATTGTCGAGTTCGCATCTATTGTTCCTAATTTATGTGAAAATGACTACTATGACCTTTGTGACTATTCGACCGATGCGACCCATGCGTGTCTCTTTAGAGATGTCATTTTCAAAATTTTCGAATTTTAGATGTTTAATTAAGAATCAATATAGACAATAATATCAAACATTTCGAAATTTGACACAATTTTAAATGTATTGTTTTGAAATTTGCTAAAATTCATCCAACGAGTTCTTAAAACACTTTGAAACACATTTATTCATTCTATAATTCTTATGACACATGGGTAAAAACTCGTTTTAACCATTGTTTGACGTTGTAAAGTATCTGAATCAACATGATTTACATTCCAAAATGTATCAGAAGCACAATTTAAACGTCCAATGTAATTTATGACCCTTCGACCCAATATCACGGAACCTATCTGACTCATGCGACCCAATATGACTCTCGTGAGACCCTCAATTGGTACAAATTAGAACGATGCATATTTAAATGTTGAAAATGTTATATTTTGTATGGTTTTGTCCGTTCATCCTTATACATCCATAAATTCGTCGAGATCACATCTATTTTTCCTAATTATATGAAAAGGACTATTTTGACCTTTGTGACCATTCGACCCATGCGACCCATGTGTGACTCTTTAGAAATGTTATTTTCAAAATTTTTGAACTATAGATGTTTAATTAAGAATCAATATAGAAAATAATACCAATAATTTCGAAATTTGATGAAATTTTAAATGTATTGTTTTGAAATTTGCTCAAATTCATCCAAACGAGTTCTAAAAACACTACTATCACTTTTGAAACACATTTATTCGTTCTACACTTCTTGTGACACATGGGTAAAAGTTTGTTCTAACCATGGTTTAAGGATGTAAAGTATCTCAATTTACATGATTTATGTTCCTAAATATATGGAAAATACAATTTAAATGTCCAACATAATTTGTGACCCTTGTGACCTTTGTTACCATTTTCAAGGAACATGTGACCCGCCATTCTCAGCGAACGTTTCCTTAAAATTTCAAAAAACATAACAGCATAGTCAAAAGTTGGTCACAGGTTTTACAGTACAACACTTTGTACTGTTCCGTCGCTTCGATGTCTAAGTCCTATCTTTTCGAATTCCAGGGTTTCCCTTTTTTCGAATAATGACACACTCTCTCTAACCCTCATCATCTTCCATCCATCTATCACTCTGAGTCTGATCATCTTCCGTCTTCATCTCCTTCTGTAAAAATTCTTTGAAAATTTATCTATCGAAAATGTCTCAAACCCCATATTTTCCATATTTCATCTAAGTGATTCTTCTTAGCTATCTGGAGCACTACCTTGTAATCTCTTTAACCTATCTCTCTATCTGTCTGATACATGTAGAGAATGTAGAGATGTGATTTTTTTTTTGCTTTTTTGTTACAGACATTCCGAGGAAGTTCTTCGATGAACATATCGAAGACCTAACGAGGAACAATAACACGACAACTCTTAGATAAGATGTATCTTACAAAACATGGGAAGTCAAGTTGGATGGCTCTGGATTCGCAATTGGATGGAAATATTTCTTGAAGGACCATGATTTTTGAATTGGAGATTTCGTAGTTTTTCGTCACGAATGTAACATGGTTTTTCACGTCACTGGTTTTCGGAGACGATTTGTGTAATTTGCAATATACATCATCATCATCATCATCAAACGCAGAAGCAGATTCATCTTCTTTTACTCAAACATATTTTACGACAACCACCGCATATTCAATTCTAATCGTAGATGTATTGGTAAGTGACATCAAACCGATTCATCATATATGACTTTGGTTCTTTATTCGATTTTTAATAATTTTTACTGATGCAACTTAGGTGATGGTGCAGAACCTTCTGATAGCGTTTTCAAGGTCGAACGGACTTATTGGTAGACGATGTAAGATAATACTGATGAATAATCAAGGAATGGTGTGGTCGTTAGATTTGAGGCCTTTGAGTCATGGTGGCGCTTGCATTAGGGGAGGTTGGAGAAAGTTTTGTCATGAAAATGGAAAAACGATGGATGTTCCATCATATTCAAACTTGTCTCCGGTGGAGCAACACATGTGCTTTGGTATATCCCCCAACAGGGTCTACCAACAACAATATTTGATTTCGAGTAATTATTGTTTGGTATTCATTCCCTTGAACTTGAACATGATGTTATTATTATTGTGGATTTACTATTATTTTTATTATTATTGTGGATTTGTTATCCGTATGTGTTTTAGTATTCATTAATTTGTGACCCTTGTGACCCTAGTGATCTTTGTGACCCTAGTGACCTCTGTGACCCTTGTGACCCTTATGACCTCTGTGACCCTTGTGACCCTTGTGACTCGGGTGACCTTTATTATTGGTATGTGTTTCGGTATTCCTTTGTGGCCCTAGTGACTTTGTGACCCTTGTGACCATAGTGACCATTGCGACATATGCGACCCTTTCGGTATTCATTCCCTTGAACTTGATATTGTTATTATTATTGTGGATTTACTAATATTGATATAATTATTGTTATTATTATTGTGGATTTATTATTATTGTTATTGTTATTGTGGATTTATTATTATTATTATTAGTATTATTATTGTGGATTTATTATTATTATTGTTATTATTGTGGATTTATTATATTGTTATTATTATTGTGGATTTATTACCGGTATGTGTGTTGGTCAGATGAAAGTAGTAGAATGTGGACAGCCACAATTGAAGAGACCAAATGTAACTCATAATCCATACCATCTAAACATGGAAGGGGATGCTAGGTTGCTACACGAGGAGTATGATCGCCCCCTATGAAGCATAACCAACGAGCGAGGGACCAAATCGATGATGATATTAGTAGCATCATGATGGAGATTCCTACGTCCATCGGTCTGGAGTATTGTAGAAGCTTATTTGTAGTGAAAGTGGAAGGTATATATGGTTTTCAACTGCCATCAATCTTCCAGACTTAAGAAGGTGAAACAGGAAATAAACAAGCTCAGTGACTACGCACTGGCATGGTGGAATCAACTCACGCTTTCTCGAAGGCATCTTAGAGATCATGCTATCACCATTTGGGATAAGATGTGCATCATCATGCGATGTTGATATTTACCTTCTCACCATCATCAAGAGGTCAATCAATGTCTAAGGCAATCGGTAGTTTTTTATTCATACAACCTTCTCAACCTGTTTGATACAGACATATAGAACATATTTTTGTACGGTACATATTTTTTGTGAAGATGGTTTTTTTGACGAAATTTGCTTGCACCGCAAATTTACATTCCATCAGGTCTTTATCTTCTCCCAAAACAACATGAAATTGTTACTACAAACATCAATTTTCTCATTTGACATTCCCAAATCTTTTTAAACATTCTTTGTTTCGTAATATGTCTCAGAAGCTTGATTATTTTCTGGTCAATATGCATACATAATTTTGCAAAATGAATCCAAGCAATTTTCAGTAACATAGTAATATGTTTTTATACTCATCAATCTTGATGAAAATGATAAACGAGACTCACCTTCATGAAAACTTTTATATATTGATTGGTTCGCCGCATCCAACAGGTTGAAAAATCAGCGTGTCTCATTATTCGACATCTCTTCATGCCTTTGCTCAACAACTCCATGGCTAGGAAAAACATTTGACACCATTTTAACATATTGATTGGTCGTCGACGTTTCATAAAGAACTTCTTCATTTCTCTCCATTTCTTGTGCTTTTTGCACACTATATCTAACATCACAATTTTCGCCATGAAATAACAAAATTTTGTAATTCTCTACGGAACTCACCTTACAAAGGTGTTTGCAAACAATTTCTTGGCTTTGATATTTCATGTTTTTGTGTCTTTTGTAGGGACATAATATTATCCCACGTTTTTTACACAAAGTTTGCATCGAAGCAAAACTCATGAACTACTTCAATCTGTGTAAGAATTCTTGAGTAACTTCCTTGGTTAAGAGATCTTTTCTTCTATACATACACTCTCTCGACCTATATATATCTCCATTTGAAGAAGACGACATTGTTTGAAAATATATTTTGTGTTGATGGCTTGATGGTAAAAGGTTCGAGTTTGATGAATAAATAGTGAATATTCCAACGGTTGCCCGTTGAAATACAACGTTGGATTATTCCAACGATAGCCTCAATATTCTAAACTGCCCAACGAGCATCCATAAGACTTGGTTTTCAACGGGCATTCAACGAATGATTTACCAATTTTGCAACGGATATTATTCGTTGCTCGTCCGTTGGAAAGACCAATGGATTGCAACGGGCATCGAGACGTTGACAATTTCACAAATCCATTAAAATCTGTTGGGAATTGATATCAACGAACAGATCTGTTGATTTGTCCGTTGATATACGTCTAGTTTTTTTGTAGTGTCCTTTACAAGTGGAAGAGGCTGAGAGGAGTAAGAAGTTAGAGGGTCTAGAGGCTCTTGTCCCGAAAAGAGAATTGCACGACCCTAACAAATGCGCTAGAGAAATATAACACAACAATAGAGGTGGGCAATTCAGGTAACCCCGATCGACTTGACCCAGATTGACCTGAAAGCACCGACCCATAAGCCATCTGGGTTACCCCGAAAACAAATAGGGATTCAATCGAAACTCGTTCGTGTTTGGTTCAGTTTCAAGAGAACCCGAAAATCTCAAAAACCTAAAAGATAAAAAAAGGAAAACCCAAAGATTAAGTCTTCAAGCATTCTCCTCTTCTTCACACACGCCTCTTTTCCCTTTGTTTCTCTTCTCGCACGGTTCGTTCATATTGTCTTCGTCAATCATCGATCTTGTCTCTTTTTGTCACCGATATTGTCTTTTCCAATTATCGATATTATCATCATCTAACGCTTTTCATGTCTCTATCCATCATCCTTCTCAAGTCATATGTTTCTTCATTCATGTCGCCTCACTTTTTGCATCGCCTATCGTCTATACTTTAGTCTACTCTGCTCTGTCCATGTGTTTTCTCCTTTTGCATCCTCTACTCCACATGCTCGGTCATCCTTTGCCTCATCCACACGCTCTATATGCTTGCTAGGTTTTTCTTTGATTGGTCTCCATGCTTTGTCTTCTTGCTCGGGGTTCCTCTACTTCGTCCCCATGCTCCATCGTCCACATCCTCATCAAAGAACCCAAATTACCCGGATTACCAAATATAATCTGGGTTATATCGGGTTAAATGCTCCAGAACAAAATAACCTTAACTTAAATCAAAATCCGAGAAACTCAGACTAAAAAAACATTTAGTTCCAATTTAGGTCCATTTTTTCATAACCGAATAAACCCAAACCCGAATCCAAACCAAAACCCGTGGAACCTGGATTGCCCACCTTTATATAGCCCGATCGAGCGTGGGAGGACTTGACCGACATAGGAGTTTCTCAGCCGAACATATATAAGTTCTGCAGATTTTAGGTTAAAAAATTGTGTGATGCTCGAGCGGAAGGGTTAAACCTCTTGACCGAGCACTTTTATCGAGTTTTATTTAGTTGGTTTATTTTCTTCAATTTTATAAACAAGGGACCCATTGATTATAACTAAATTTGATTAGTGAAGATTGTCTTTTCCTTGCGTATTCTTGAGATTTAGCTACCAAACTATCGGAGAGATTCTAAGTGTTCACCCAAACACTACACACAAGTGTTATGGAATCGGTCGATGATTCTAGGATTTTTTAGTCGTATTCTAGTTGGGATTTGGGACATCCTTTCTTGGGGAAGAAAAGTTACAAGTTATGTTATCGAGTTGCTAGGGTTTCAATCTGTTTCCATTCATCTAACAAAAGAACATCAGTCTATATTTATATTAAGTAATATTAGGGCCATATTCTTGAGTCTATTAGATTTTGTTTATTTTTCTGTCATTTGATTTTATATTGGTTTAACTTTTTATTTTTATCATTTTAAAAAGAAAATGAAACAAAAAAAGGAAAAACACAAAAATAAAAACAACAAAAAAAGAAGAAAAGGAAAAAGAGAAAAGTATAAAAAAGGAAAAAATAAAGGAAAGGAAAAAACACAAAAAATGGGAGAGATACAAAAGAAATATAAAGAGTTTTTAGATTGGAAATAGAATTATTTTGGATTAAGAATCTTAGACATAGTGGCGATGTTATATACTGTAGCATGAAGGCTTAGTTTGAATTTATTAGGAATTTAGTTCAAGTTGTTCTTGAGTTCAAACTAAATCAAAAAGGAAAAGCCAATGTAAAGACAAGAGAGCGAGTGAGAAATTAAGGAAAACATTTTTGTGAGAGATCGTGAGCTTTGTAAATCTTTTCTTTTTTCATCTTTTATGTTCTTATCTTTCAGATATTTAGATCAAGGAACCATGACGATGAACCACCAAATGGTAAGGTAGCTACTTAGTTGGAATGACAATTTCAATTGATGATTGATGAATTCAACAGCATGATGCAAGAATTCACTATTGCCAACCAATGACATGGTCAGATGAAAGTAGTAGAATGTGGACAGCCACAATTGAAGAGACCAATGTAACTCATAATCCATACCATCTAAACATGGATGAGGATGCTAGGTTTCTACACGAGGAGTATGATCGCCCCCTATGAAGCACAACCAACGCGCGAGGGACCAAATCGATGATGATATCAGTAGCATCATGATGGAGATTCCTACGTCCATTGGTCTGGAGTGTTGTAGAAGCTTATTTGTAGTGAAAGTGGAAGTTATATATGGTTTTCAACTGCCATCAATATTCCAAACTTAATAAGGTGAAACAGGAAATAAACAAGCTCAGTGACTACGCACTGGCATGGTGGAATCAACTCATGCTTTCTCGAAGGCGTCTTAGAGATCATGCTATCACCATTTGGGATAAGATGTGCATCATCATGCGATGTTGATATTTACCTTCTCACCATCATCAAGAGGTCAATCAATGTCTAAGGCGATCGGTGCAAGGTAGTAGAAGCGTAGAAGACCACTACAAGGAGAGGGACTTCCTAATGATTCAGACAAACATCGAGAAAGATCAAAAGGGTTAAAATGGATTGGTTTCTACGCGGTATCAACCCTAACATAAATAATTGTGTGGAAACTCACCATTATGTGGACATAGATGACTTGTTGCATATGGCAATAACGATTGAGAAACAATGGAAAAGAAAGGAGAAAACATTCTAGAGGTACGATAACTCTTCTAACTATCAGCCTAAAGATAATCTGTTTGACAACCGAATATATGACACAAAGCTGAGAAAATAGTGGAGGCACCACAACCTATGGGTGTCCCATCGCCCGTAAACCTATTGATTTAGGAATTCTATGAGCTTAAATCGAAAATATATCCCATGAATTTTGATGGACGATCTACAAAATTAAAATACATATTTTTATCAACGTCGACTACTTTTTTAGCCTTGTCGTGAACCTTGTTTCTGATGGGTCTTCTGTATAAGCTCCAAAAGTCTTAGAAATCGACTGTATTCTTGTTGTTATAAAAATATGTAAAAAAAACTATTTCATTAAAATAAATTGAAAGCTTAAGTATTATTATTATACTTACCAAGTCATAAAAGACTTTCACGAACGACTTACACCAAATGTATGCATCAACGATGCCCAATATGGTGCAACGATTGTCTTTTGGCTTCTCTTCGCTTATTTTCTCTACTCAAGAAACTCCAAAAACCAATGCTCGGCAATTTCCTTCCATATCTCGACATAGATTAAATCTGAAGGGCACTTGTTAAAGTACACATCAACAAGCCGATTCTCTTTTTGGCTCGCGATCAATGACTTTAAATCTTTTCACTAGTTATATACCATATTATGGTATTGGGTTTTCAATACCATTCTGCTTAAATAAATAAATTAAAATGTTAGTATAACAAAAATTATAAATATAAATTAATAAATTTAAAATAATTATTTACCACAAACCGAATAAACCAATAATATTTGATGGCTTGTGAAGTAGACATCCAGCCCGTGTACGAGCCGAGTAGAAGTGTACCTTTGGTCCTTGAATCGGACTCTGATACTAAGATGATTCACGCCTTGGGGTCAGAACTCAGGACGCATAAGGAGAATCCGTTAAACCTCGACCGCTCGAGTAGGATTTGTCGTGTCAAAGAGCATTTATTGACTGGCCTAAGGGCACTCTTCAAGAAAGTACTCCATTAACGGTGGATGTGGAGGTTGATGGTGGTTTTCAACATGTTTATTTGAACTAAAAAATGAGTGAACTAATACCCATTAATTAAAAAAAGACTGATGGAGTCGCAGTTGCCCGAAAACGCATTGAAATGCAGATTTTAAAATCTAAAATTATGTTGTGTTACGTTTGTTTTTTGGTGCGTTTTGAATAAAATTACCAAATACCCTCGTGTCTTTCCCTTATATCTTCTCTCTTTCTATTGTAATTTATATTAATCGTAAATATATATGCATATATATGTATTGTATATTTAAATATTTTTATAATTTTAAAATTCTTAAATTTATTTCAAATATTTGAAAATTATAATTAAAAAATATACACTGAACAACAAAATTTACATGAATTTTTTTATTAATAATTGTCTATTTTGGTATTTTTGCTCAAAACGCAATCGCAACAGTTTTCTACCATTCGCTTCTAGTCGCAGTTGTCCGCAAACGCAACGATTCCACCATTCAGAAAAAATCAAACAAAACGCCGTCAATCGTTGACAGAAACGTCGTCAAACGCAAGCATAAACGCTGCGTTTCCTCCAATTAAACCCTAGAACTAATTGATAGCGGTGCAAAGGGTGTAGATTCATAAGGTGAAATCTTTGTCTTTACGAGACAAATAGTTTTTTTTTCTTTACTAAAATGAACTTAGAATGTATTATTTGGATGAATTAGTTAAAATTGCTTTTGATTTTAAATATTACATGACTAAATTGATTTTAAATTACACCACTATATATTCGTTTATACCATATCAATTATATCATTTTAACACTTGGCTAACGCGTATAAAGATATATAAAGTATATTTTAGTTTTTTTTAAATGCATATAATCTTACTAACGTCCCATTTGTCATAAAATGAACTTAATTTTATTTTTAAAAATTATATATATAAGGCTTAACTGGTGGAAACGCGACGTTTGTGTTTGCGTCTGACGGTGTTTCTGTTAGCGTATATTTTTTAATTATAATTTTTAAATATTTAAATAAAAATAAAATTATTAAAATATTTAAATATACAATACATATATATATATATATATATTTATGATTAATATAAATTATATAGAATTTAAAATGATTTTATCAAAACATAAACAAATATTTTCATACACCCTAATATATATATATACACATATTTATATATATTTATGATAAATATAACCTATAGTAAATCATTGAAACAATATTTGAAATATATATAAAGCATAAAACATAATATCTAAAAAAAGAGAGAACGGTATTTTCGTAGTTTAATTTGAGACGCACTGAAACACAAACGTAACGCAATATAATTTCAGATTTTCAAATTCTGCGTATCGCCGCATTTGCGGGCGACTGTAACTCCACTAATCGGTTTTAATGTCGTCCGCTGTCGTCAGGATACGCAGTCGCCGCGTTCGCGGGCGACTTCGATTCCACCTGGGATATATATATAATTTAGTTTATTTTTTTATTGTGTTATGTGCTACATTTATTAATTTAATATTAAATCTTAAATAAAATTGATTTATGATAAGAATATAAAAAGAAATTTTTTATGTATAAAATAATTTAATATTAATTTTCAAAATTCAAAATTAAGATTATATAACCATTTTATGTGGATAGAACTATAATTTTACAATGAACAATAACTTAACTATTGCTTACAAATGTAATTATTTTAAATTAAAGAATATCTATTTTTTAATAAAATTACTAATACTTAACAAAGATTCAATTTATGTATTTATGTATTTCTTCTTTATAAATTTTGATTAGTAAAAATTACATAAGCAACTGAACCGAATTATATAGATATCAAACTTATATTTAAAATTATTTATAAGTTTTTTTAATTATCTTTAGTAGTACATATATACAATTTATTTTTTAAAATACTTAAAATTTCAAAAATTTTGATTTGATAAAAATATTTTCAAAGTTTTTTTATTAATTAATCATATTTAAATCGAAAATTTAATTTAAATACAATAACTTTAGTTTAAAATATTTAAATCGCAAATATAACTCTTTTTAAATAAAAATTAGAGAAATTCATTTTAATCGGCTATTTGTTTATATCTAACAGAACTATACATATAATTTTTATATTATAATCATTACATTTGATTTAGGTTGTATAAAAAATACAAAAACTTGACTTTTGGTTTCTAAATTGATATATGTGATTAACGTCGTGATAGGTCACCGATTCTCCATTAACTATCGATAACGCGGTCGTCAAATCAATGAATATATCAACCATTATCGATGATATGGTTGTCACGTCAATAAACAAATCAATAACCATATAGCCCGAAATTAAACTTGGATTTTCCCTAAAATAATTAAAATATCAGCTTATTTTTTTTATTTTCATCTCTCTACTCTACTGTCTTTCTAACACCTCTCCAACTCTCTCTCTCTTCCCAACGATTTAGTAGAGGTCGAAATACTAGAGCACAATCTATGTATTCTCATCTCTGACCATCGTCTTCATGTGTTCAGTGAAACCCTTAAAAGCTAAGAAACTCTGATCTGTTTCATAAGATGAAAATTTCTTTGTTTTACTGTTATTCTTTGCTTTGTTTTTGTGAAAATGATCGGCTGATTATAGAAGACATAAATAGTTTTTGTGTCTACCTTCGTTGAACACAAACTGACTTTAACCATATTCCATAGAGAGGGAGACAAATAGATATATTAGATCTTTTTTTTCTTAATCGTATTCCTAACCGATGCCTTTTCCAGTAAGATTTAACCGATTGATATTGATTCACCGATGATGAGAGAGCTGTTGGAAATATGATTCTCTAAGAGAAGATAGGAAGAAGAACACAAGAGAATTAGTGTTTGAGTTGTGTTTTTTCTATTCCATTTCATCCCTATTTATAGGAGAACAAATACAAAGGAATAAATTACCCATTACCCCATTAACAATGTTTAATGTACCACTAACTCCATTATCCTTAGTAAATGACACACTCACACCACTAACCCACTAATTAAGAAATTAAGAAAACAAAAAAAAAAGAATTATTCAATATTTTCCCTCTTAATTCTTGTCATGTTTTTTTGAATCTCGACGATGCCAATTCTTGTGCGCAGTTCCTGAAATCTGACACGTCCGAGTGGCTTTGTGAGTACATCTGAGAGTTGCTCTTGTGTAGAGGTATACTCGAGGACGATCTTCCCATCTTCAACACACTCCCGAATGAAGTGAAACCGAGTGTCGATGTGTTTGCTCCGGTCGTGAAAGATGGGGTTCTTGCTCAACGCGATAGCGAACTTATTATCCACCCTAAACCCGACGCTTGAGTTTCCGAGCCAATGAAGTCACTCAAGAGTCGAGCTAACCAGATGCCTTGACAAGTTGCAGCTGATGCAACGATATATTCTGCCTCACATGAGGACAATGCCACCATCTTCTGCTTCGCCGACTGCCAGGTGACGGGGCTATCACCAAGGAAATAGAAGATGTTGCTTGTGCTCTTTCGTGTGTCGATGTCACCTACCATGTCGCTGTCACTGAATCCAACTAGACGTGGTTGACCATCACGCTTCTCTCCATAGAACACTCCATAACTGTGTGTCCCAGAAATATACCGTAACACGTGTTTCACTGCCTTCATATGATCCTCGTGTGGCTTCTCCATGAAGCGGCTCAAATACCCCACCGCATAGGTAAGGTCTGGTCGCGTGTTCACAAGGTATCCAAGTCCACCAACTATACTTTGATATTCGGTGGCTTCGACCAGTGGGCTAGAACTTTCCTTGCTAAGCTTCAAACGTGCTTCCATAGGCGCCTTGCATGGGTTGCAGTTGCTCATGCCGCATCTCTCCAATAATTTCTCTGCTATGCTGGCTGGCAGAGCATGAAGCCGGTTGCACTTTGATAGATCTCAAGCCCGAGATAGTAGGTCAACAACCCAAGATCGCTAATCTTGAACAAAGTCTTCATCTCGGCCTTGAACGCTTCGACATCGCCTTTTTCAGACCCAATGATTATCAAGTCGTCCACATAGACACCCACGATAAGTCGTGATGCTCTTCTACTCCGAGTGTATATCACATGCTCAGAAATACTCCTTTTGAACCCAAGTGACTATGAACTTGCATCTAACTTGGCGTTCCACGCTCGTGGTGCTTGTCGAAGTCGGTAAAGGGCCTTATGTAGGTGTAAGACCTTCTCTTTGTGGTTGTGGTCGATGAACCCTATTGGTTGTATCACATACACCTCCTCTTTTAGCACGCCATTGAGGAATGCACTCTTGACATCCATGTGATGGATTTTCCACCCTTCTCTTGCTGCTAAGGCCAACAAGAGTCGTATAGACTCGATGCGTGCAACAGGCGCAAAGACTTCGTCGAAATCAATCCCCGCACGCTGCACATAGCCCTTTGCAACCAGTCGCACCTTGTGTTTAACAATGGCTCCGTGTTCGTCACGCTTCACCTTAAAAACCCATTTGAATCCAACGACTTGGTGTCCGACAGGAAGGTCGACGAGCTCCAAAGTACTGTTTTCGTTTATGGCTTTCATCTCTTCAAGCATTGCTTGTCGCCAATGTTCGTGTTGCTCTACCTCAGCAAAAGACGATGGCTCTTCTGCCGTGGTAAAGTGCAGCTCTTCAACCTCTAGGACATGAGGTGCAAACCCCCATGGTGATGATTGTCTAAGGATGTTGTTGATCGTGCAAAAGCGTAGAGGTGCACCGTCATGATCTGCATCAAGGTTTGGTTCGACATTTTTCGGCAGCGACGCAAACTCCACCGCCTCTAGTATTGCATTAGGAGTTCGAGGGGACTCTTGAATTGTTTCTCTTGGATCTGGTTCACTCGTAGTGATATACTCGATGCTAAATGGTTCCAATGAAACAGTAGTACCACCCTTGTCATGGGTCTTCCAATCCCATTTACCCACCTCATCAAAGACAACATCTCGTGTCACGTGCACCCGTTTGCTGACTGGATCGTACACTCGGTATGCCTTGGACCCAACTTCATAACCGACAAATATCATTGGTGTGCTTCGATCATCAAGCTTCTTTAAATTTGGTAGTGTGTCCTTAACATGTGCGATACAACCGAATGTACGGAGGAAATGGACTGTCGGTTTTGCACCATGCCCTCATCAAGACTACGTGTTGGGGCGCGATTGAGGATAAAGACTGCAGTGGTCACAGCTTCACCCCAGAATTCTACTGGAAGACCTTTTGCCTTCAGCATGCATCGGGCCATGGCAACAATTGTTTGGTTGCGGCATTCAACGACTCCATTTTGCTGTGGCGAGTAAGGGGCCGTTAACTGTCATTGGACTCCCCTATCGGCGCAATATTCCCCAAACTCCACTGATGCAAACTCACCTCCACAATCAGTAGGAAGCACCTTGAGCTTCCGTCTCGATTGTACCTTTGTCACAGCTTGGAACCTCTTGATTGTCGCTGGAGCTTGGTCCTTCCTTGCGAGAAGAGTGAGCCACATATAATGACTGAAGTCATCTACGAGCAGTATGAAATAACGATTCCCACTCGGTGTCATCGGTGTGATGGGCCCACATAGATCACCATGGATGAGATCCATAAGATCTACCACGCGTCGTCAAGCCTTCTCCGGAAACGAGTTCCGCCTTTGCTTCTGATCATCTCGTTTTCATACGTATTTCTTGCACGATTTAGGAGACGTTTTTGATATATATGTGTTGCTTTACGTATGATTCCGTTTCCGTTTTACTTATTTTCGTGTTTTCATGTTCTTACAGGTTTTTACGCGTATTTGGATCATTTCGGAGCTAAAGGACATGCACGGAGCTAAGGAGCAACTTCGGGGATCATCACGGGACAAACGGAACGAGATTTAGCATGAAGAGCCGCCACCCGGTTGGGCACAACTCATGCACGATCGGGCAAAGGCTACGGCAAATTTCGGTGCGCATTCACGCACGACTCGGGCAAGGAAATGCCCGACCAGCTGCCTTATACTCGAGCGGGTGCTCACCATGCCCGATCGGGCATCCCTTGCAGACCACAACCTGCGTGACTTGCCCTAGCCGCACAAGAGCGGGCACACCTATCTTCTATACATCTCTTCTCGGAAAAGATCTCTTTTTAGAAACTTGAGATATGAAGGCATTTGCTGGAGTGCTTCAATGAATGGAATGTTGATTTGAACCTTCTTGAGCACGTCCAAGAACTTGCTGAGCGGGTCGCGACCCGAGAAACCAGCCAAGTTAAGTAAAATTAACTTAAAATAAAAGGGAACTCGTGGGGGGAATTAAGGCAACACTTGGACAGACTTAGGAGGCATAAAAGAGGCCAGAGGACGACATTAGAAAGGACCTTTCATTCAGTTCGTGATTGGAGAAGAATTCTTGCAAGGAGGCAAGCAAGGAGCATTGGAGATCAACCCAACACTTCGGTTTCGCTTGGTTTTCATGTTCCTTAGACTTTCTATTTCGTTTATGTTAGTTTACAGACGCATGAGCGAGTAGTTTGTTTGTTCTAGGAGAAGGGATTAGCCCTTGGCTATCCCGGAACCACTTTCTATTTATCTTTGAATGCATCTTCCCGTTTTAGTTTATCTATTCTCTATCTGAGTGCTTGAATTTACTTGTATTTGCGACGGTCGCGTAGATGCATGTGTTAGAGATTAGGAGAAGGACCGAAAGGAGAATTCTAGTCTTGGAAGATCAGGTTTAGAACAATCGAGGTTAGGCCACGAAAGTAGGGTAGCAACGGTTGAGGGTAAAACGGGTGAATCATAGAGCTTATGGGTTTAGTTCAAGGTGTCAGCCACGAAAGTAGGGGGCAACTTGTCTAGATCACGTGTCTATGCCTCGAGAGAGGGTAGATATCATATTAGGATCGTCTGCCTTAGATAGTTTCAACTGGGATTGCATGATAGATAGATTGATCGTTGGTTTCGGTAGTCTTGTGGTGAAACTGGATTCCTAGAACGTTTGTCTTATCGTTAAGAACCAACTCATTTATTTACTTTCAGTATCTCATTCTTGATCCATATTTGTTCGTTAGCAAGTTTGATTCACAGTTCAAGTTTAGATAGTGTTGCGTAGTCTCTGTGGGATCGACACCTAAAATACTACACACGTGTCGTGCACTTGCAAGTAGTTTAGGTTATTTTATTTAACTTTGAGAACGCATCAAGTTTTTTCCACGAGGCAACTATCACACACTTGGTCAACTTGACCAATATGTGGAAACCTACGCACCATGTTGTGTTGAGCGAGCGTAGTGCATTAAAATTAATATGGTCGTATCTTGCATGCCATTTTCACGATTCTTCAGAGCTTCTTGCTATCAAACACACTGGTCGTGTAATGTTGAGGCAGATCGAATAGGGCCTATTGGATGATCTTTGGACCCGTGCCAATAATCGTCGTTGCAGATCTCTTATAGTCAAGGTGCCCCCTTTGATGATCGTCTGGCATCCAGAGTCGTCAAACTGCCCCACACTGACCAAGTTTGTGGTGAGGCGAGGAATGTAGAAGACCCCCGTTAGTGCACGATGCTCGCCGTTCTTGCATGAGAATAAGATTGTTCCTCGTCCTTCAATCTTGATAATAGATCCATCTCCAAACTTCACGGTTCCAACCACTGATTGGTCAAATTCGGAAAACACGGCACGCACACCAGTCATGTGGTTCATCGCCCCGATGTCAAAGAACCATATATCACCTTTGCACTCCTCCTCACGACTAAGATTGGTAGTAACCTTCGTCTCCTCAAGGTTGATAGGGCACCTATGTGATGGTGACCCTGACTGTGTAGGTTGTGATGTCGGTGAATCTAACGTGGTCTCACACACCTTGGCCATAAGGAGTGTAGGCTCGTCGTCATCCTCGTGGGCCAGATGTGCTTCTCCATTTTTGGGCTTGGATCGACAGTCCCTAGCCCAATGACCCATCTTACCACAATTTTGACACTTGTCTTTTGATCTATCTCGGTTCTCGCTAGAACCAAATCCACCATCTGTTACCGATTTACGACGTCATTGTTTTCGACGACGTTTCTCCGACTTGGAGCCTCCAAAGGAACAATCTCCTTGTTTTCGCTCCTTCATTCGCGCAACCCATTCCTCTTCAGTGAGTAAAATTTTACCCCCTACTTCCGATGTGGGCTCCAACGGTTCAAACCGTTCTTATGCGGCCTTCAACCTCCGAGTAACCTCTTCCAATGAAAATGTTGACAAATCCAGCAAAGTTTCAATGGACAATGCGATCTGTCCAAATATGCGAGGGACGACTCATAGGTATTTCTTAATCACCTTGTGTGACGGTTCAGGATCTCCGAGAATGGCTAGCTGATTCACTATGCCGGAGAGACGCATGGCAATGTCATCCACCGTCTCACCATCACGAAAAGCTAAATTCTCGTACTCCTTGCGTACTTTCTGAGTGCTAGCCTTACGTGCTCGATCAAAACCGACACACATAGACTCAACCGCTTCCCAAGCTCTTTCGCATTCTTCTTCACGGTGAGCGAAGAGATCATCTCCGATGACACGCCACGCAAAATGGCTTCAAGTGCCATCTGATCTTCTTGCTCGTCAACGGTGCATACCTCGACGGCTGCCCAAAGTCCTCGTGCTTGGAGCATCACCTTCATCATTAGTGACCAATCTCCATAATTAGTCTTCGTGAGCATTGGAAATGTCGCACCTCCCACCTCTTTGACCACCTTCTACACCACGTGGTTACCATCATCCCGACGTCGACCACGACGTGGAGGAGGAGAAAGAGATTGTCGACGAAGACATAAATAGTTTTTGTGTCTACCTTCGTGCTATTCCTTCTGTCAAGACTAAGCGTTTGAACACAAACTGACTTTGACCATATTCCATAGAGAGAGAGACAAATAGATATATTAGATCTTTTTTTCTTAATCGTATTCCTAACCGATGCCTTTTCCAGTAAGATTTAACCGATTGATATTGATTCACCGACGATGAGAGAGCCAGCCCGACCGAATTTAGGCAAACCAGTGCTCAAGTCTCGCCTCAATCGGCTGTTTGATCGACCAGTCACAAGCATCTTGAGGATTTCGCCGCAGCAGAAGTATTTTTTCGGAGAGGCGAAGAAGCCGACAAGGCTTGGGAGACCATGGTGGCTCGGCCACGTGCTTGCTCTAGGTATACTTCATTCATGATATATAGAACAATGTGTATATATTTAATGAAATCATGTATAACATATATATATATTATATTAGGGATTGAAGAAAACGTTTCAAATTTATAGTTTTGAAATCTATAAAACTTCATTCTTCATGTTCTTTTTTTATGGATTTGTTTGGATAATCGAGAAAGAGATATGAAAGAGAGAGATTGAGAGACGAAAATAGAGGACAAAATTTCATTGTTATATAATTTTTTTAATTTTTTCAGAATTTTTCAAATTATTTTTAAATGTTTCGATATCATATATGTCATGTATCTGTCTATGTGGTAATTATATCATCGATCGTTAACGGAGAATCGGTGATATGTAGTAGATGTTAATCTAATTATTATATATAATGTATATTTCACGATAATGTTTATTGAACTTTTTATGTTTATAATAATTAATAATAATCGAGAAAGATATATGAAGTAGAGAAATTGAGAGAGGAAAATAGAGGACAAATTTCATTTTTATATATATTTTTTATTTTTAAGATTTTTTTCAAATTAATATTTTTAAAGTTTCAATATCATATAGGCCTACGTGGTAATTATATCATCAATCGTTAATGGAAAATCGGTGATATGTCATAAATGTTAATCTAATTATTATATATATTAGGTAATACCCGTGCGATGCGTGGAAAGATATAAAATTTTAAGTTTTAGAATGTATATAAATGTTATGTATTAGTTCAATGAAGAAGTGGTCGTATATGACGAAGTATCGAATAAAATGTATCACAATAAATAAAGATCAAATAATTTTATTTGCACACACAGTTTGAGCTTTGAAACTTATTATTAAAAAGAGAACATAAAACTTTTGGTAAGCAAAATTCTTTAAAAAGAAGGAACACATTAACCAGAGCTTGGAAGCTTCATGTTTCCAACATGAGTCTCATGTTCCATACATCCTTATCTAAATAGCACTTAAAGTCGTAGAAATATATATATTTCAATATATGTATATATCTAAATAGCGCGGGTTATAATCTAGTACTAATAATAATACATGGACCACGATTAAGAAACTTCTTTATTTTTAAAGACTTCTTTTATTGGGTTTCTCCTCCTAATATTTGGTTTGAAATTTAGACTAATTTATCAAAATTTAGATTTAATATCAAGACATATAATATCTTGGTGTGGATATGTTAGATGAATACATTTATGGTAAAGGGAATCTAGAAAATGTTTTTTTCTTGTTCTCTAACAGAGGTTATCAATATGTTACATAATACAAAATAAAATATCTGAAAAATTTCAAGATATGATGAATGTATAAAAAACTTAACTACTTATTTCGTGCAAAATTACAACTCTACAGTCTTAATTAATAAATATTGCTTGTGGCTCTTGCGTGTCTGAGTTTCAGATTACAACGGTGAGTGTTCTAATTCGAAATAATTTGTTTAAAAAAAATAGAAAATATACCCTATACTATAAATCTCTATAACATAAATAATGTTAAGTTGCATAGATCTTTAGAAAATTGTTGTCGAAAATAAAGTTTTCCTTAATTTATTACAAAGAAAACTATTTTCTCTTTATGTAGAATTATATAGTTTCCTATATTGTCATATATCTGGTCCAACTTGATCTAGTTTCCTCATTTGCAAATAGTAAATACCAATAGCAAGAACATAAAAAGCAATTATTTATAATCGTTGTAACTAAATTAATATAAATCGATTTATAATATAGTTTGTGGAAGAGAATTATAAACAATGTCAAACACTAATTCAAAATCAAAATAAACTAAGAACACATTGACATGGCTATGGAAGAAGCTAAATCAATCGAAAGCTTAAACCTCTACACAGAGAGAGAGAGAGACAGAGAGAGAGAGAAAGAGGGGGGTCACCAAGAAACAAACACCATTACTTCGATCGACCATTCTCAAGAACAAACACCATTGCTTCGATCGATCATTCTCAAGAAAATCACCATTGCTTTATGTCTATTTGCTCTCATTCGGTGCCAGCTAACTGCAAAGAGCCCTCCCTCATCAACTTGAGGCTCAAACTGTTGAATTTTTCTCGAGAATATTGTTGTGATGCTTTCCTCCAGTCTGTACCAGCTTTCATCATCGCTACAAACTCTTTGTTGCTTATCCGTCTCGTCCTGATAACGGAAAAAGTGGAACCATCGTTCAGAATGACATAGATATGACGTACCCTTTTGGATACAATATGAAAGATGCATACATACAAGTGACACAATAAAACAAGCATTCAATGGTTCAAAACTCTCCTAATAAGCCGAAGATTCAAGCACGAGAAACCCTTTATTCCTTTAAGGAAACCAATGAAACAATGAGTCATTAGTCACGTTATTACTTCCCCATAGGCTTGCAATAAGAAGTAGGGTTAAGATGCATCATTGGTTGGGTCAAGTTCCGAGTTTTGAAGGCCACATCTTGCATAATGGCACTGATAACTTCCTCACTGTTAGCATCCACTTCATCATTTAAGGCCTCGCGAAGCTCTTCGATCTCAATATCATCGCTCTAGTTCTGATCTAAAATGTTAAAATCTTTATGCAAGTGCCATCATTGGCCATCTTCTTGAGGTGTACAGAGACATCTACAAACTCAACATAGTTCAATGTCCCGTCTCCATCTACATCAGCCGGCACAATTTCAAGAACAATTTAATAGTTTCAACACATTTGATTTTTTAAAACCCTGAATGAAAAACTTTGGAATTAAAAGAAAAATAATCCTCACAGCTTCCATCAGAATCTGACAATCTCCATCAGGGATTTGTTGACCAAGTTTTTGAAGGCCATATCTAAGCTCCTCGAGGTTTATCTTGCCCTTTTTGTTAGTGTCCATCTTCTCAAATGCTTCCTTTATACCAGCTACTTCCTCCACTGACAAGTGCTCGGCTACCACCTAAAAGTAGAAACGTTTAATCTTTTGCCACTGACGGAA
The DNA here is from genome assembly GCA_036759665.1 of Gynandropsis gynandra. Taxonomy (NCBI): domain Eukaryota; kingdom Viridiplantae; phylum Streptophyta; class Magnoliopsida; order Brassicales; family Cleomaceae; genus Gynandropsis; species Gynandropsis gynandra. The sequence continues at coordinate 12,914,825 of CM071864.1, forward strand.
CAACCAGAAGCAATAACAAGCTGAGCATTACCCGTAGAGCTCGTTTCTTGAGCTTGTTCATAACAGAAAATTGTTTAAGCGTCGTTTTCACGGTCTCCCCGAGTGAGACATTTGGAGCTTTCTTTGCATTTAGTATCCATGGATGTTCTGAATATACACCAGTTATAGTGCATTGGTCTAAGTGCAAAAAAATTCAAAGTAACCCACCAGAAAGTTGTATGTTAAGGTTGCAATATGGGAGACATTAACATTAAGGCTCATGATTGGCCCACAATAACATACTTCACAAAAACACACACAAATGTAAATATGCAGGAATACAGATAATCTGATATCTATGGCTTTCACTGGCGAAGTCTCCTTTTTATTCGCAAAGAGAAAGTTCTCCGGTTTAAGATATCGATGCATAACACCGTGCTTATGACACATCTGCAATACTGATTGCATTTGGGCATGAAGGAAGATATCAAAAGAACAACTGTAAGTATGATAAGTGTTCTAGAGTAAGGACAAACCAAACCATAAAGACAAAGAGAGCAACTTACGGCAGAAAAAGCATCAAGAAGCTTAAATCAATATCGAATTAGCAGGGCATACACTTATAAAGGTGTAACGTATAGACTTGCCTTCTTCGGTGCTTGAACCACGTCTCTAACGCAACTCACTGGCTTCTTACAACTTACTTCCATCAGTCTATTTGTCACAAAGAAACACTAAGAAATTAATACAAAATCATACAACCAAACATACCAGTTCAAAAGCAATAACAACGAATAAGAATGTCTACCTATTCTTGTTTTCCCATCCCTTCTTCTTCTCCTTCTTTTCTTGATTTGGTTTCCATGTAACTACATGAGACCCATCAGCCCGTAATCTATGCATTTCCTCGAAAGTTAACTCGTGTTCTATGTCTTCTTCCTAATCCATTCTCAAACAAAATATTCAAAAAACATTAAACCCACATAGAATAACAAACAAATCTTCGAATAATAATAACCTTTCTTAGTCTCAGAGTTATCGTAAGATACCCACCTCATCAGAAGAAGATGCATAAGAAGTTATGTGTTCTTCTTCTTCTTCACTACTATCATCAAATACTATCTTACTCGAACTTGGTGCAAATTTATCAGCTTTATTCATGATAGCCGGAGAATTAAAGTACAAATTCATTAGCTATGATCTTTCTTCTTAATTAAACATGATAAGAGAAGCGTGTAGTCCTGAATTCAACGCAAATTTCTATCCAAATTCCATTCAGGAAAATGTATCAACTATGGCTAATTCTAACATATACAAACAAAAGCATGTTCGAGAGCTCTTAGATACCTCTGTAACTCGATGACAAAGAAGGCGAAGACAAAGGGTTTCAACGGAAAGGAAGAGAGAAGAAGAAATCGGCGACGCAGAGAAGACGACGAGGCGAATGCGGGGAAATGCAGAAGACGACGAGGTAGAAATATGAGAGAAGCGACGATCGGGAATCGAGGATGAAAAGGCTACGAAGTAACGAGGATGATAAGGATATTTCCATGATCCTTCACCTACGGAATGAAAGACACGATGAAATCTCGAAATACACATGGAATTTCGCCGGAGTGATCGAAAGGAAAATCGAATCAAGCGTAAAACGAAATTGATACAAAACAATACCTCGCCGACGTGATTGGCTCCGCATAAACCATATCTACTGGATCCACAGGAGAGATGGACAGAGTCGAACCCTTCGAAACGACCAAAATGGAGGAAATGTAACCCTATAAACTGTGAAAAAGTTGTAGAGAGAGAAAGACAAATAGAAGGAACGTAGGGTGGTGTAAATTGGTGCTAAGAAAGACAAATGGAGTGTGAACTCGCAAAAAATACCTCAAATTCTTGCAGGATCGATGTTGAGGTGATAGGGTTTCGCATCTTGAAGGAGGTGCCTTCACCGGCACACCTCGTCTTCACTATCCGTCGCCCGCCGGTCACCCGTTTTCGTTTCAGTGTCTTGGGCATCCCTCATATGTTTACTAATGATGTGGGAGAGAAAAGCGCCTCTGGGTCCTCCCAACGGTTTCTTCACCGAGAGATCGTGGGAGAGAGAAGGAGAGATCATGGGAGAGAAGGTGAATCTGACGTGGAACGATGAGAATCAAGAATGGATGAGAAGCCATGGATTTTATGAACTTTTAATATATAGATATAATGTATATTTCATGATAATTTTTATTGAACTTTTTTTGTTTGTAATAATTAATAATAAAATTATTAAAAGATTTACATTTCTATATTTGTTAACTTATTTCATTATTATTCATATTTTAAAAAAAATTGTTTTGTATATTGAAACTTATTTAGTTTGATAAAAAAAATGTTTTTATGAGAAATTTTAAACATGGTATTTTGTTGTAATGATTTGAATTAATTTCTAAATATGTATAGATTAGAATATGAATTAGAAACTAACATTTTTCTAATCAATCACACTTTATTATATTTATTAAATAACAATTAAAATATTAAATTTTATACTTAGAAATTATATAATCAACAAAATGATTTAAAATTTTGTTAACTCCTAATATAAATATACACACGTGAATTTATCATGTTTATTGAATAATATTAACAATAACTAGTATTATTAACAATAAAAAAATCTATATATAAAAAGTTCATAAATTTGGAGGTCTCTCATGCATTCTCTTCTCTCAAGCTTCCAAATCATCAAAGTCATTTTTTTTGTTTTTATTTTACATTAATTACCATTCATAAATTACTTTAAATTAATTATATATTAATAATATTAATATTTTAAAGAAACACAAAATATTTATATTAATTTAGAGGATGTTTAATTCTTATATATGTAAATAAATAAAAAGTTAGTAAATTAATAAAAATAAAAAACAAAAAATTATATATTTATTTGAAATAAAATTTAGTAAATTATTAAATTTGAACAAAATAATTATTAACAAATATTGATTTTTTATACATTCTCTTTTCTCAAGTTTACACATTATCAAAGTAATTTTTTTATTCTATATTAATTACCTTTCATAAATCTTGAGAAAATTTAATTTTAAGTATTTTAATAAATTTTAATTTTATAAAACTACATTTACAAGTATTTAAAACTATATATATTATTGAAAGGAAACATTTGGAATGAAAAAAAATTAATGTTCTATCATTACCATCTCTAATTAATGTCTATTTCAATTCAGATTCAATCTATCTCTTAATTAATATAATTTTTCTCTATAATTAAAATAAACAAATAAATAATATTTTATATATTAAATTTTTATAAAGAAAATGTACCATGAAAAATTAAAGTATATAAATAAAAGAAGATAATATCATAAGTTATTTTAAATTTATATATATATATATATTTCAAATTCATCTTTATAAAATAAAATTTTATCCGTGCAATGCGCGAATTTAAACGGTGTTATGAAATTTTAAACGGTCTCCCAAAATCATAAGGTATATAGGTAAAATATAATTCTTTAAATTCATAGTTGCCATCTTTAATCATATATTGTTATTCGTCAGAAATCATATTGATCAAGGTTGTTTCTATGCAGTTTGACATCATATAAAAAAATTTCTCATTGGTTTATTACAATTATTACTTATGGTTGGTTCTAATACCTCTTAAATTATATGCATCGGTACCTATAATTTTTTTCCATTACTTTTGTCCTAACATTTTCTTCGTTTATAATGTTTCAGGAGATATTGCACATCCGCATTCATTTTATGGATCAATCCATTTCTCTTAATTGCACTAATCACAAATAGATCATCAACATGTTTTCTGTTTCATTACGATCCGCAGACAATACTCACATCTCTATTATCCACCATATTTAGCTAGTTTTTTTTTTTCAATTCTTCTTTAGTCACTCTTTTCATATGATATCATTGTTTTTTCCTATTCATACATATCTTCCACTACAAAAGACAAATCTGTAGCATAATTGAATTTTATTAAAAATTCTTACATAATTCCAAAACATTTGTAAAGAAAATTATACAAATCATCGGTCGCGCATCGCGCGGGATTTTTTCTAGCTATAATAATATTGTACCAACGGTGTTCACATTATGTATAAGGTTTTTACAATCCAAATTAATAATAATAATAACTAATAATAATATAATAATATCATTAATAAATAATAATAATAATAATAATAATAATAATAATAATAATAATAATAATAATAATAATAATAATAATAATAATAATAATAATAATAATAATAATAATAATAATAATAATAATAATAATAATAATAATAATAATAATAATAATAATAATAATAATAATAATAATAATAATAATAATAATAATAATAATAATAATAATAATAATAATAATAATAATAATAATAATAATAATAATAATAATAATAATAATAGAAGCTCGAATTCGAATCCAAAATTCGATATTTGAATTAACAAATTTCGTCATCCGAAATTGAATTGAAATACTCATGTTTGAGTATTTTTTGAAGATTTAAGATGTATTTCGAATAGAAATGGATTCTATAGATATATTGTTTAGCCTGAACATATTAATTTAATACTAAAGAGCTTTAAAATTAAATATATATAAGTTTTTGCAAAGGGAGGTTTGTGGTGAAACTACCTCAACAAGAATTAGTATTTTAAATTTTTATTTATTATATATAATTAAATCAATAATTCAATTTATTAAATACAATTAAAGCAATAAATTCAAATTTAATATTATAATAATGGAAGGTTGAGAAGATGAAAAGATGAAATCTTTTATACAAATATTAAATTTAAATTATAATAATTTTATATTGGTAATACAATACATAAAAACACAAAACGAAAAATGTATTAAAAAGAAAGTTTTTTCGCGTGATACAATTTAAATTGATGTGAAATCAATAAAACTAAAATTATACATATAATTTGTAGGAAGTTGAACATATCGAGAATGGTAAAAGGAACAGGAAACGAAATGGGACACGAAAAGACAAAGGCTTGCATGACCAAATCTCATAGATCTCTTCATGTTTTGACGCTTTAAGAGATTTTTAGTTAATCATTTGTTATTATTGTTTTAGAATCTTTTTAAGGCAAGACTAGGGGTGGGCGTTTCGGGTCAACCCTTTGTTATTATTGTTTTACCTTGGGAGCTTTGTCGATGTCCCAATTATGAGTTGGACGTTTTGTGCAGCATCTCGGCATCTTAGGATCATTATTATACTGCCTTGCACCACTATTAGCTCGGGTTGTGTGGAAGTCTTCATCGGGGGATTCCTTTTTCCCTTCGTTATTGAGCGGCTCGTTCGGTAACTTGTAGCTACATTCCCAACCGCTATTCGATTCAAATCTAAGGGATCCTTAATTTGATCTTCCTCACAAGTTTCCTCGGCTAATCCTTCAAAACTGCCCTCGGGGAACACGAAATCGATAGGGCATGGTTGCTCAATCGTGTTCACCGAGCTGAATTCTTCTTCTACCTCGGGTTTCTTCGTGTACTCATCAATGTCCGTAGCCTCATCCATTTTCGTGTTAGATTCATCTTCTATTTCAATCAGTGACGGACTTGGCTGATCTACCGTCTCACAATCTCTTAGGTAGATCTCGCTGACATATTCACGAGGATAATATTCCGAACTTTCCGATGCAACCTCTTGCGGTTGCAATGCCCCTTGTGCAAGATTTGAAGCTTGCACGCCCAATGATCCAAATAAATCGCCTATCTACTCATTGGCGCTTTCTTGTTCCGCCTCCACTCCCATGAATAAATAGTCTCGATTCTCAAGCATTTCAC
>CM071864.1:12922796-12934324 GCA_036759665.1 Gynandropsis gynandra
TTTTTGGCGCCGTTGCCGGGGACTAAAAACGGCCTAGACTAGGAATTAGCTAGATTAAGATCTAGTCCTTTCCGGAGTCTTATTTGTTTCTTGCATTTTTGTTTTTGTTTTCTTATAGAGTCGAAAAAATGAAAAAAATATATATATATCTTTACCTCACAGAGCTTAATCGAGTTTGATGTCCTTTGTCTTGCGAGGTAACATGGACGACTTCAACTCTTCGGACACCGACATAGCTGAATTGAAGTATCAGATTTCCGAGTTTCGTCGTAAGTTCTCCGAATTATACCACCCGCAATACTTTGAACGATCACGGGAACGAAACGCTTGGGGGTATGAAGAGGAGATTTATGACAGCTACGCTCATCCTTACGGAGATACCTACAATCACAATTGGAGCGATCACGCCTACATCACGTATAGGACCACAGAGAGTATAGTGGATGCACAGCAATCGTTTGGGAATTTCCAGCCATGGACGGAATCCCAAACTCAGAGCTATCACTCATATGTGCCTCAACCATACCCGACTCAATCCGTAGCAGCCCTAGAATATCCCGCCATGTACAACTACCTCCGTGAAATGCTTGAGAATCGAGATTATTTATGCATGGGAGTGGAGGTGGAACAAGAAAGCGCCAATGAAAAAATAGGCGACCTATTTGGATCATTGGGCGTGCAAGCTTCGGAGTTTGCACAAGGGGCATTGCAACCGCAAGAGGTTGCATCGGAAAGTTCGGAATATTATCCTCGTGAATATGTCAGCGAGATCTACCTAAGAGATGGTGAGATGGTAGATCAGCCAAGTCCACTTTTGATTGAAGAAGAGTATGAATCTAACATGACAGTGGATGAGGCTACCGGTATTGATGAGTACACGAAGAAACCCGAGGTAGAAGAAGAATTCAGCGTGGTGGACACGATTCAGCAACCATGCTATATCGATTTCGTGTTCCCCGAAGGCAGCTTTGAAGATTTAGCCGAGGAGATTTGTGAGGAAGCTCAGATCAAGGATTCCTTAGATTTGAATCGCGTAGCGGTTGAGGAAGGTAGCTACAAAGTACCAACCGAGCCGCTCAACAATGAAGAGAAAGAAGAATCCTCCAACCATGACTTCCACACAATCCTAGCCAAATGTGGAGCGGCAATTCAGTACGTAAATGATCCTAAGATGCCAAGATGCCACACAAAACGTCCAACTCATAATTGGGACATCGACAAAGCTCCAAAGGTAAAGATGAAGCCTTCACACGGAGGGCTCACACGCACAACATCTCTGGAAGAGCTGAAGGAAACGAACGACAAATCCCTAACCGGACTTAGGAGCAGCTCAACCAGAATGTTTGGACAGCACGATCCAACCCCGGACATAGAGAGTATTATGACCGACCTTAGGGACGACAATACTGATCGTGCAAGGAGTTCAGCAATTTCGCGTGCCACACCATACCGAGCACACATCGCACGCGAAACGCTACGGACACGACGACGTCGAGGACGTCCACCTGATAAGTAGCGTGTTTTGGTCAAGCTCGCGACCTTAAACAAGCGCTTCTCGGGAGGCAACCCGAGCATATCCTTTTATGTTTTTAATTTTCGGACTCAATTTTTCATTTTTTTATTTTATTTTGGACAATTTTTTTTCTAGGAATTAGGAAGTTAGAGATTATTGGTTATTGCTGTGTTGTTTTCCACGTCTAATATTTTTAGATCATGCAGCAATACCCGATCGGGTACGATCTTGCTACCCGATCGGGCACGTTCAGAAAATGGAGAACCCGGTCGTGCGATCTTGCACAACACCCGACCGGGTAGGTCACTTTTAACGCACCCGATCGGGCATCTTCAAATCACCCGATCGGGCATCGGACTTTTCACCAGGTAGGTTAAAAACTCGAGTAACCCGAGCGGCACTATCATCACAAAACGAACCACCCGATCGTGCTCTCTCAATTGGTGACTCTCTCACACCGATTCCAGTCACCGGAGCCGCTCGGATACCGCCACCGTTCACCACCACCAGTGAAGAACTCGGTTACTCGAGAAACCTTCCCTCTCTCTCCAAATTCTAAAAATTTCCTCATCCCATTCGCGAAATCCAGGTAAATCCGTAAACTTTGTTGAGATTAGGACTAGCATGGGTTAGATCTAGGTCTGAATAGGTAGATCTAGGGGAATTTCAGTCGATTTCGTCGCATTTCGCGAACTGCAGGTCGCGAAATAGCGATCCCACCCGATCGGGCAGGGCTAGCAACCCGATCGGGCCGCGCACACATTCACCCGACCGGGCGACCTACTCGCCCGAGTCGGGTAGTATCACGGGGTATTTCGACATCTATTTACCCGATCGGGCAGTGTATTGGTACCCGATCGGGCACTCTGCAAATGTGCTTCGTATTGATTTTTTCCATTGATTGTTTTGCAGATGGCCTCTAGAACCTCCCAGGGTTCAAAGAAACGCAGATCCGACGCACACGACCCAGAGCACGGATGGCCCGTGAGATCGGACACGATTACGGAGCTGACGCCGTACATGCCGATCACCACTTCCTATCAGCAGTACCGGTACAACATGGCCTCATTCCAACCCCGCCATAAGTCGAGATTCGCTGAGCTTCAGTCGCGAATCTTCCCGTCCCGGTTCTTGTCATCCGAAGCGATGAGCAAACTCGGTATCACGGAGCACATTGACACTATTTTCCGCACCTTGGGATGGACGGGATTGCGGACCGCGAAGGAGTACACCTACCGCAAGCTCACAGCGGAGTTCTTCGCCACGTGTACTGCCTTTTTCGCTGAGTCCGGGGATCGAGAGAAGACATTCATGGAGTTCCGCCTGCTGGGGCAGAGCTACCGGATCACCGCGAGGAAGTTCGCGTCGATACTTGACGTTCCGCATGGTGTATATGCGAAGCTTCCCGATATCAACCGGAACCGTCAAGTGGAGTTTTGGTCGCGGATCGCATTTGGCGAATTCTCAACAAGGTCGAAGGCAAGTCACATTCGCCATCCCGCGCTCTGGTACTTTCATTACTTCTTAGTCTCCTCGATCCTAGGGAAGGGAGCACAGGGTGGTGTCAACCACACCAAACTAGGGTACTTGAGGCGGGTGGTGCAGACGGAGATAGCGGACGACGATATGGATATGCTGACCATCGACCTAGCATCATTGGTGATTGGACATTTCCTCGCTATATCCACCGAAGCGATAAACACGGAGACGAAGATTATGTGCCGTGGTATCATCACCATGATAGCACGGAGAGTCGGGATCAATCTTGGGATCCTAAACGAGGATAGAATAAATGAGGAGCCAGAGTTGAACCTCCAAAACTTGCGCAACCGACGAGTTATCACGATAGAGAGGTACAACGTTATCTGGTGTTACAAGGATGAGTACGGGCGGAACCTAGAGGTAGACATCGACGAGATTATAGTACCGGTCTTAGACGAGGAGGGATCTCGGTTCAGGATTGATCCGAACGTCGGGCACATCGGCCCGAGGGTAGCAGAGATGGATCCACCTCCCGCAGCCGCACCTAGACCGTCTCCCTCGAGGCGAGGCAGCCGACGCGCCACACATTCGCGCGCGCGCCCAGAGTACCCCCACAGCCGATCTGACTTTCCTTCGATGGAAGGAGTCTCCGACGCACTCAGGTACGTAGCAGAGGAGACCAGGTATCAGTCGTTTATGGCTGAACAGAGGTACGAGCTAGAAGCTGCGAGGTATGCGGAGCAGCAGCAGTTCCACGAGCAGTCCATACAGCATACCTACTACCTCACCGAGTCAGTCCGGCGGTTTCAGCAGCTCAGCATGGAGCATTATCAGGAGCCGTACATCCCGATTCCGCAGGACTACCACACCGGAGCCATCCCCTACCGTCCTCACATCCCGTACGAGCTGGAGGGATTCTACTTCCCACCTGGGGAAGGAACATCGGGAGAGCCAGCGGACATACCGACCACCCGTGATGGAGCGGATGAGGATTAGACATCTCTTTCCTTTTTCCTATTTCGTTTTTCTTTTTTATTTTTCTTTCATGGACCATTTTATCATTTCTTGTTTTTAGATAGCTTTCTTCTACGCTCTTTTAAGACTCATTTAGTACTCTTTGTTCTACTCTCTGTATATTGCATATTTGTATCACAGGTCTTTCACGTTACCAATGCATGAGAGCGCAAGAGTTACTACATCCGATGCATATCACGATTCGAGAAAGATACACGCACACACCAGGTGTATTCGTCATCCTTTTTGTGTTTTCTCGAATTCTCTTTATCATGTAGAGGTCCCTTTTAGGTCTAGAACACCGGGACTGTGTTCCGTTCAGATCTGGGGGGTTCTTTCTTACATTTATTGATATGATACGGATGCACACTTAGAGCGACTTGATTAGATTTAGGATTAGGTTTAGAAATAAGATGGATCTAGTGAAATTTTTTTCGAAATTAGTCATATTTTTGCAACTATGTTGAATCGTGGATAATAGTTTAGGTTTGCTTAGAAGCCCTTATAGATACCGATTAGTCGAGTAGTTATGATTGAAACCCTATATCTAGTTGAATTCACTCCTTAGATTTCGATACCAAGTAGACATATCTCTGTACATACCATTTAGCTTAGCCTCATTGATATATTTAGCGTTCTAGAATTAGACCACACGCTTATACTCCGCTGTCATCTAGGATAAGTTTTACGCTTTTCCGAGTTAAGAATGACATGAGTACATCGATATTCGATGGTTCGGGTCTAAGTGGTGGGTAGAGAAGCTATTCTACGTCCTAAGGGTTACAGTGTTGCGTAATCAAGAAGAAAAAAGAAAAAAAAAGAGAAAAAGGAAAATAAAAGAATAAAGATTCAAAAACGCACCTCTTCACTCCTCTAAGGTCGCGCAACCTTATGAGTGTGCCATAGGCAGCCTGGGTCTAAGTAGAAAGCTACCCTCTTCGACTTCGACGTCCTAGGAACAAAGCGTGGATCTAAGTGCTGAAAAAAAATGAATAAGAACGAGAAAAGAAAAAAAATTCAAATGCATATCAAAGGCTTAGAGAAATTGGTATGGAGATCGCTTGGATGTTATCTAGGGTAGTGGAGTAGACTTAGATTTTAGGAAGCCCTTTAAACTTACCCTAAAAATCTCTCTCTATATTTCCGCCATTTTTGTCATCAAGCCTTGACTCTTGAGACTACGACGCTATAACTAGTTCACCTACAATAAGTGTAGCTAGATCATCTGTTTTCTCCATCACCCCAATATAAGAATCAAACTTTTCTTGTAAGGAATAGAGGATGTTAAAGACAAGAGTACTTCACAGATCTCATCTCTATAGGCCTTCATCTCATTGATTTGCTCAGTGATATTCTTATCAAAGTCTTTGATGCTCTCTTTTTCTCATTGTTTCAAATTGTAGTAATTTGCTCTCATCGTTTTCAGTTTGATCTTGGAAGCCTTAAGGTCTCCATGGAATTTCTCTTTGAGTAAATCCCAGATTGCTTTAGACGTGTCACATGTAAACAAGTAAGCACTGATAAATCTCCTCTAAAATAGCATTGTAGACTAACTCCAAGGCCTTTTGATCTCTTGCTTCGAACTCTTCCCATTCAACTATCTTTTTTGTCTCTATTCCTTGATGGGTTTTGTATCTATTGCAGGTATTTCTGGGATACCCTCTGTCACAACCTTCCATAAACTCTTGGATCTGAGAATAGCCTTGATCTTATTACCTAAGTTTTAATTTTCACATCAAAGACTAGTAATGGAGATTGATTTTGCATCTTCACTACCTTTAAACAAGATTTCAATAGTTCCAAGATTAAAAGTGTTACCTTCCCTTTGTTTGGTGCTCTAGGTTATGCTCACCTTTGTGATTACCTTGTTCATACCTTAGTGTTTTGATTGTGCTCATTTTTCTTCCCATTGTGTTGGATAGTTTGTGCTCCTATGCTTCCTCTCGCCCTTGAGAATCGACGAGGCTCTGATACCACTGTTGTATTTTCAGTTGACTTTAACAATAATTGTGTTGCTTAGGATTGTCCATATTTCACATAGGATTTCGAACCTTGCTGGAAGGTTAAGGAACGAATCCGGTCCGCTAAGTAGTAGATTAAGCTTTGGCTAATGAGAATCTGACCGGTCGGTTAGCCATCTTAGGGATAGTGATTGCGGTCATAAAGCTGCCATGGTATATGTTAATCACTGCTGGAAGGTAGGGTTGCATGTGCCCATGGTTAGGAGGTTTAGGCTCGGAAGAATCACTCCTCACCGTAGAGCATGAATTTCCCGTTGTCAAGAGTAGGTTATAGATCTATGATCCTTAATCGTTCATCTATGCAATACCCGGTATCCCGTACACCCGTAGTATTCATCATATCTAGTTTCATCCTTACCCTAGTTTCGTTGTCACCATTAGGATAGCTTTAGGTAAATTAGGACCATATCCCCTCTTATCACCTCTCGTCTTAGTTTAGTTTCATTCTTAGTTTTAGCTGTATTAGTCCCTGAGATCGACCCTGGTACTACAAGATCCGTATACTTGCGGTGAAGTGGACTAGGTTAATTATAACTCGCGTTTCCACACGTCACGATTCTTTCGAGCCTAAACCTCCTAACCATGGATACATGTAACCCTACCTTCCAGCAGTGATTAACACGTATCATGGCAGCATTATGAACGCAATCACTATCCCTAAGATGACTAACCGACCGGTCAGATTCTCATTAGCCAATCTTAATCTACAACTTAGCAGGTCCGGATTCGTTCCTTAACCTTCTAGCAAGGTTCGAAATCCTATGTCGCTGAGCGGTCAGCACTAGCGTAGGAATGATAATACTAAGTGTAGAACCGTAAATCAAGAATAAATTGATAAAACTAAGCATTAACGCAAATCATCGTTCATACAACACAAATCCGATATCCCTACCCGCAGTAGGGACTCTACTCACTCATGGAAGAAACAAAAGAGGAAGATAACAAAGTCCTATACATGATAAACTCTAAGGAATTCGATGCCTCGACCTTCCCTATTGTGTTACCGATGCAAGGATTGATGATTCTCTTCTTCTCCGATGCCTCCCAAGCCTTTCCAGATGTTTTTCCAGCCTCTCCTTGCCCTGTATGTCGCCCCCTTGCTCTAGATCTATTCTGTTCCTTAAATTCGGACGTTTGAAATTGAGATCTAGGTTGTTGCGAAATACGCGGCCCGCTCGGGCACAGGTGTTGCCCGGTCGTGCATAGGCTCGCCCGGTCGTGTTGAATCATGGTGCCCGATCGGGTGGACATCACCCGATCGCGTGGTTGAGCGGCCCGAGTCGTGCAAACTCTCGGGGCAAATTGGATGAATAATTGCCCGAGCGGGTATGCTTCTTGTGCCCGATCGGGTAAGGCTACCCGATCTCATTGCCCTTGTGCCCGGGTCGTGCAAAATGTGTGGATAAAACCCCGTAGGTTTTACCCGAGCAGGTGGAGTAATGGTGCCCGACCGGGCACCCTTGTGTCCTTGAAGTTTCTCTTTTCCGCTCGTTGCTCGGGTGTTCCTTTGGGTTCTGGAGCTCGATCTTGGCTCTGAGTAGATATATCTTCAATTAATGTGGTTTTGACTAGGAATCCTTCATTTTGAACTCATTTAGGCCTTGTCGCCTAAAAACCTGAAAACCAACAAAACGGGTGTGTGAAGCTCGAAATCATATCGGATATGTGAATGTATACAAAAGATGTATGCGAAAATGGTGCTAAAATCTATCCTAATATTGATACACTTTCAGTGTTATCAGATCGCAAGGAAGGTAGAGAGGCAACACTACCACAACTTGCAAGACATCCTACATTTGTCGATTCAAATAGAGAAACAGATTCGACAAAAGTAAATAATGAGCCGCGGGAGGATGCAGCCCACGAGGTCAACGGAACAACACCGAAGGTTTCCTGAAAGACCAAGGGCAGACGATCGTTCCAAGGGCAAAGCACCCGAAACATCGAGGGGTGCCAAAGAGGAAGGCAATAGACAAATTCCCTCAAACAAAACTCGTACCCTTGATCTTATGTGTTTCAGGTGCAAAGGAATAGGGCACATGGTGAGAGACGGCCCTAATCCACGGGTTATGACCATCACTAATCACGGAGGTTACGAGTCCACGAATGAAGATGAACGGGACGACGAGATCGAGTATCCAGAGAGCGGAGAGCTGTTGGTGACACGACGCATCTTAAGCACGATGGTCGGACCACCTGAAACGGCCCAGAGAGAGACGATCTTCCACACGAAGTATCTCGTAAAAGAAAAGGTATGTGGACTCATTATTGATAACGGGTCTTGTACTAACGTTGCCAGCACCTACATGGTCCGGAAGCTTGGCTTGGAAACGAAGAAGCACCCACATCCATACAAGCTACAATGGCTTAACGATAAAGGGGAGCTCAAGGTGAGCGAGCAAGTCAAAGTACCCTTCAGCATCGGCAAGTACCACGATGAAGTACTCAGCGATGTCATGCCCATGCTAAGTAGGACACATCCTACTAAGAAGGCCATGGCAGTATGACCACGAGGTAACGCATGGCGGGAAGTCGAACTTATACTCATTCGTCATGAACAAAAGAAAGGTAACACTAGTGCCCCTTAGTCTCGCTCACGTTTATGAAATGCAGTTAAAGCTGAGTCGTGACGATAGGCCAAAGCCGATTTTTATGTCTAGGCTAGCGTAATCCCTAAGGCTTTGAGCAATCAAAGCCCCGTATTACTAATGGTTTACAAGGATTTCTTGATAAGCCAGGAAACAACGGAGCATCCCCCGGAAGTCGCCAGCATCCTAAGAAAGTATCAAGACTTGTTTCGCGAGGAAATTCCCGCTGGACTTCCAACCCTACGGGGTATAGAGCACCAGATAGATCTCATTCCAGGGTCACCATTATCGAACCGACCGGTCTACCGCATGAACCCGGAAGAGACCAAGGAGCCCAGCGACAAGTTCAGGAACTAATGGAAAAAGGCTACATCCGAGAAAGCCTAAGTCTGTGCGCCGTCCCCGTACTACTGGTGCCAAAGAAGAACAGGACGTGGAGGATGTGCGTTGATTGCCGGGCGATTAACAACATCACAATCAAGTACCGGCATCCGTACCAAGGCTCGACAACATGCTTGATGAGCTGAGTGGGGCAACAATCTTTTCGAAGATCGATCTCAAGAGCGGATACCACCAAATTCGCATGAGAGAAGGCGAACGAATGGAAGATAGCCTTCAAAATGAAGCAGGGAATATACGAGTGGCTCGTCATGCCCTTCGGGCTTTCCAATGCTCTGAGCACGTTTATGAGGCTTATGAACCGCGTGTTGTGAGCCTACATCGGGAAATTTGTGGTGGTCTATTTTAACGATATTCTCGTATATAGTCGGTATCTCAGCCAGCACCATGAACACCTTGAGCTGGTATTGGAGACGCTTCGGAAGGAACAACTCTACGCCAACATCAAGAAGTGCTCCTTTGCCACAAAGGAGATCGTGTTCCTAGGATTTGTGGTGAGTTCGTAGGGACTACGAGTGGACGAGAGCAAGATCACAGCCATACAAGAATGGCCAACACCCACGACAGCCGCCCATGTACGAAGCTTTCACAGGCTCGCAAGTTTCTACCGCCGGTTCGTGAAGAACTTCAGTAGCATAGCCGCACCACTCACCGCGGTTATCAAGAAAGACAAGGCCTTTCAATGGGGAGAAGCACAAGCCAACGCGTTCGAAGCACTCAAGGCAGGCTTGACCACCGCGCATGTCCTTGCCCTGCCAAACTTTGACAAAATGTTCGAAGTAGAGTGCGATGCCTCAAGAATTGGTATTGGAGCAGTCCTCGTTCAAGAACAACGACCTGTGGCATACTTCAGCGAGAAGTTAAGTGGAGCCACGCTCAACCACCCAACATATGACAAGGAGCTTTATGCTCTTGTTCGAGCCCTACAGACATGGCAGCATTATCTACTGGCGGAGGAATTCATCATCCACACCGACCATGAGACCCTACAGCACCTCAAGGGTCAAAACAAGCTCAAGCGACGACATGCCAAATGGATGGAGTTCATCGAGACCTTCCCATACATAATCAAGTACAAGAAAGGTAACGAGAACGTGGTAGCCGACGCCTTGTCACGAAGGCATGTTCTCATCACCACAATGGAGGCCAGGATCCTAGGATTTAAGCACATCAAGGAACTCTACGATCAAGATCTAGAGCTCGGCGAGGTGTTCCAAACATGCAAGGAAGGAGCCTACGGACCATTCTACATCCATGGAGGATATCTCTTCCGCAACAAAAGGCTCTGCATCCCACAGAGCTCAATGAAGAAGTTGATACTACATGAAGCTCATGGAGGAGCTCTTACGGGGCACTTTGGCGTTGAGAAGACCTTGGCCACAATCAAGGAACATTTCTTCTGGCCGCACCTAAAAAGAGATGTACAACAGCTTTGTACACAATGTATCACGTGTCACCAAGCCAAGTCACGTAGCCAGCCCCACGGTTTGTATCTTCCTCCACCAATTCCAACTCATCCATGGACTGACTTGTCGATGGACTTTGTTCTCGGACTCCCGAAGATCCGAGACAAAGAATATGCTTTTGTTGTTGTGGACAGGTTCTCTAAGATAGCGCATTTCATACCATGTTCGAAGACCGGTGATGCAACTCAAATAGCAGACCTTTTCTTCCAGGAGGTCGTACGCCTCCACGGCCTACCAAGGACCATTGTGTCAGACCGTGATAGCAAATTCTTAAGTTACTTTCGTGGAAACTAGGGACCAAGCTATTGTTCTCCACAAAATGCCACCCACAGACAGACGGTCAGACCGAGGTGGTCAACCGCATCTAGCAGCACTTCTGCGATCACTCATCGAACGATACCCAAAGAAGTGTCTCGAGTATCTACCCCACGTAGAATTTGCTTACAACAGGACACAACATTCTGCCACCAAGCACTCACCGTTTGCGGTCGTCTATGGGTTCAATCCCATAACTCCCTTGGACTTGTCGGCCGATAACACGAAAAGTGTATCAAATTTAGGCTAGGTTTTAATATCATTTTCGCATATATTTCTTAGTTAGAGTTACGTTTCCGATACGATTCTTGTTTACATACGCCCATTTTGTTGGTTTTCAGGTTTTAAGGCGACAAGGCCTAAACGAGCGTAGAAAGACGAATTCCTGAGTAAAACCACACAAATTGAAGCTAAATTCATTCGGAGCCGAAATCAAGCCTCAGAACTCAAAGGAACACCCGAGCAATGAGCGGAAAAGAGCAAAAACAAGGATAGAACAGTGCCCGATCGGGCACTGAGGTCTACCCGCTCGGGCAAAACCTACGGGGTTTAATTGCGACACCTTGCACGACCGGGGCACGAAGACTACATGATCGGGTAACGATACCCGATCGGGCGCAACAAGGTACCCGCTCGGACTGTTAATTCATCCTAAAAATCCCCGAGAGTTTACACGACTCAGGCTGCTCAACCACGCGATTGGGCATGAAGGAGTACACGACCGGGCGCG
>CM071864.1:12934880-12949551 GCA_036759665.1 Gynandropsis gynandra
TTTTAGATATTTCGCACCACGCCTTCATCTACTTTTCACCTTCTTAGTTTAGTGATATTTTTAGGATTGGCTGCCTTAGTCCCTAGAGTTCGACCCTGGTACTACACGAACTGTACACTTGCAGTGAAGTGGTCTAGGAAATATATTACTTGATATTTCGGACATCAAGTTTTCGGCGCCGTTGCCGGGGACTAATAACGGCCTAGACTAGGAATTAGCTAGATTAAGATCTAGTCCTTTCCGGAGTCTTCTTTTGTTTTTCGCATTTTCTTTTTGTTTTTCCTTTTATCGAGTCTATTCTATCTACTGCGGATTTACACTTTGGTGTTTTGTTTTTTGTTGTGCAGGAGCCTTGTATGAGAAGCTCCACTTAAAAGCTCCTCATTTACGATCCCGAGGTCGAACGAACTTTGAGGAGCCTGCGCAAGAAGAGAAGGATTGGAATAGCAGATTCCGAGTCCGAGGTAGAAAGAGCGAGCAATCACGAGACATACGCCTCTGAGGAGGAAGAAACCCATAGCGCAAGCAGCGGAGAGGACAACGCAAATAACCCCGACATGGCTGTTGCCGATGAGACTTACGAAGCATACACCGCTCCGAAGCACACGCAGTTACTTTTGTGCATCGCCCGCACGATCGATAATCAGGTTGAGCTACAACCGGCTTTCATACAAATGCTCAACAACTCGGCCTTTAGGGGAATGGAGAACGAAGATCCGAACTCCCACCTTACGGACTTCAAGATGCTTTGTAGCACTACCAAGGTTGGAACGGGAGTTACTCGGGAGGATCTCTACTTGAAGGCGTTCCCATTCTCGCTTAAGGATGCGGCGCAACGTTGGCTATTCAAGTTGCCGGCTGCATCAATCACGTCGTGGGATGATTTGGAGAAACGATTCATGCAACAATTCTCCCGGATCATAGAACGCTTCTCGCCAAGAGTCGCATTAATTCTTTCCTTCAAAAAAGAGGCGAGACGTTGCACGACGCATGGGAGCGATTTAAGAACTACCAGCGGATATGCCCACACCACGGAATGGATAAGAAGTATCTTATCACGAGTTTTATCCAAGGTCTCCAAGAAACCACCCGATTCATGATCGTGGCAGCGGGTGGTGGTTCCCTTAGCAACCTTACGTTCAATCAGCTCGAGAACTTGATCGAGAGCATGGCAAGGGAAGGATGCAAGAAGGTAGGGGAATACAATCGCGATTACCCATCTAAAGCTGCAGTGAACGAGCTTGGCATCGCCAACCCGGAACTAACGGACTTGAAGCAGCAAGTTGGCGAGATACATCGGATGATAGTTGGACTTCACGTGGACCGACATGACGCATCCGTAGGCCAAGGGATGGAGGAAGTGAACTACGTTAGCAATCGAGCTTACCAGCAAAATTATATCAAAAGCCATCCCAACCTCTCATATGGCAACACGAGCAATGTAGCGAATCCGCAAGACTTCCAACCACGGATAATGGCAAGAAACCAGAATCAAGGTTTCCAACCGAGAGGAAGTGGCCAAGACTACGGATATCAGCCGCGCGCACAATCTTCAGGTGATTCTGAGATTCTTTCTATGCTCCAATTGATGCACCAAGAGTAGAAAAGCACACTAGGAGGGATTAGGGCTGAGCAAGATGACATGAGGAAGAGAATGGACGGATTTCAGACGCATTTGAGACTCCTCGAAATGCAAGTGGCTCAACTAGCCCAAGGTTCGGACCGACAACCCGGACAGCTTCCCGGGAAACCCGAGGCGAACCCCCGTGAGCAAGTAAATGTTATTTTCCTAAGGAGCGGGAACACGGTAGGGCAACCAATGCCTTCCACAGCTGCAAGAGAAGAGCCTTTGAGTGATAAGATTGAACAACCCATCACTCCAACCGTGGAAGAGAAGGCGACCGAGGAAGAAGAGAGGGAGTTACCCTACGTAGCACCTCCCCCGAGGGTACCACCGTTACCCTTTCCGCAGCGTCAAAGGAAGCAAAGTGACGAGGCACAATTCTCTCAATTCGTGGAACTCTTGAGGAAGCTACAAGTCACCATCCTCTTCTACGACGCGCTCACAAAGATCCCATCATATGCGAAGTTCCTCAAGGATATCATAATGAGGAAGAGGACCGTGGACAACGAGATGGTAATGGTAACGAACTCACTTATACAGCCTCCTACCATGGTCGAGAAGATGCCCGATCCAGGTAACTTCGTCATTCCTTGTAAGATTTATGACTACGAAATTGAGCATGCACTAATAGATATCGGAGCGAGTGTGAGCTTGCTACCACTATCCCTTGTTGAAAAGCTCAATAGAGTAGGAGATCTTCAACCCACGCGGATGCAAATCACCTTGGCTGATCAATCCGTAAGGAGTCCAGTGGGTATATTGACGAATGTTGCCGTGCAAGTGGGAGAATTCTGGTTCCCCGTGGATTTTGTTGTTGTGGATATGGAGATCAATCCGAAGATCCCCGTCATTTTGGGACAACCATTCCTCAACATGACAAAGATGGTCATATATTGCGCGGAAGGCAGGCTAGTGATGAAATTCGGGGACGAGTCTATCGAGTTCAAATTCGACGAGGCGTTGAAGAAATTATATATGACCGAACCCGTAATGAACATTACCACGACGGATGCATCAACGGAGAAGATTGAACGTGTACATCGAGACATCCATCCCGAGGAGGTACCACTGTCCGAGTGCACCGAGAGTCAATTTTAGTCACAAGCAAGATCGGACGCTCTCACGCAGCTCAAGGAGAAGCAAAAATCCCCTCAGCAGGGAAGTTACCCGAGCGGGCAACATACTCCACCCGGTCGGGCAGAGTCAAATTCAGGAGACCCCGTCGGGCAGCCACATAGCCCGACTCGGGTAATACTCAAGGGGGTAAATTCTTCAATTACCCACCCGAGCGGGTGGGTGCGTGAGCCCGATCGGGCGGAGGGATTGGATAGACACCCGCCCGGGCGACCAGACAGCCCGACGCGTGCACAACCCACGGGGGTGAATTACATTTCAGGCTACATGACCGGGGCACAGAAGGCGCCCGATCGGGCACCAGAGAAGAGTCAAGATCCGCACGTTTCGATCGAGACTTCCATGCGAGCAACGGTTCCAAGGCCACGCGCATCATCTCCTACACCCTCAGTGACCCACATACACTCCTATCCTACATGGAATACAGAGGAGACGGTCAACCAAAACCGAGTTCGAAGGAGGATCGAAAGAGTCATGGGATCGAACGAGAAGAACCGAGGATCGCAAGTCAGAAGCCCTCCAGGGTTCGAGTCGCGTCACGCTGATCAGCTAGAGGACGGAAGAGGCATACCTCCTCTCTCTCACATCACACGCATATGAAGACGCTAGGGTCGAGCTAAAGACCGAAAACAAGCGCTTCTCGGGAGGCAACCCGAGCACCGTATCCTTTTATCTTTTCCATTTTATTTTTATATTTTTGAACTCTTTTTAGGATTTGGACATTTTTTTAGGATTTAAGAATTAGTGGTCTATCGATTTTCGCTGCATGGTTTTCCTCGAAAATTTTTCTGTTTTGCAGCACAGCCCGATCGAGCATACACCTCCACCCGAGCGGGCAACGTCTAATCCAAGGGAACCCGGTCGGGCAGCATCAGAGGACCCGAGCGGGTAGGTCAACATGGGAGACGCCCGATCGGGCGACACAGAGTACCCGATCGGGCACCGTAAAATCTGAAAGGTAAGTTATATTTCGAGTAACCCGAGCGGCCACCCTCACTTCACAAGTCCTACCCGAGCGTGTTCCCCCAATTTTCGAACCCTCACGCTGAAACTCCTCGGCGGAGTAGCTCGTGCACCGCCGCCGTTTCACCGTCACCGGTTACTCGAAATCCCCTCTCCTCTCTCTCGAAAAAACCTGAAAAATCCTTCAATTTTCTCTCGAATCCCAAGTATATTCATGAACTATTTTGTGATTTGCACTGTTGTGGACTAGATCTAGGCCTGGTTAGAGGAAATTTAGGTTGAAATCGTTGATTGAGATGTAGAACGCGAACTGCAGGTCGCGAATTCGAGTTTCCACCCGATCGGGCTAGGGTTAGCACCCGATCGGATGTCGAGTTTCCACCCGATCGGGCTGGGGTTAGCACCCGATCGGGCATCGTGCTTATGCACCCGATCGGGCATCGTGCTTATGCACCCGGTCGGGCAGCTTCACCACCCGAGTCGGGTAGTGCCTACGGGGGTGTTTTGACAAATTAGAGCCCGACCAGGCAGCACCTCCTACCCGATCGGGCATCATTCAAAACCGTGATTATCGCTTATATTTGTTCTTTGTTTGTTTTGCAGATGGCCCCAAAGATCTTTCAGAGCTCAAAGAAACGTCGATCTGACGCATATGACCCAGAGCACGGATGACCAGCGAAATCGAATGCCGTCACGGAGTTGACAACCTACATGCCAATCACCACATCCCACCAGTAATACAACTACCGGACAAAGACGTTCTAGTCCGGCCGAAAGTCGAGATTCACCGAACTTCAGCCGCGGATTTTCCCATCCCGCTTCCTATCCTCAGAAGCGATGAGTGCCCTCCACATCGAGGAGCATATTGATATCATCTTCAACACATTGGGATGGACGGGATTGCGAGACACACAGGAATATACCTACCGCAACCTTGCAGCGGAGTTCCTCGCGTCCTACACTGCATTATTTCCCGAATCCGGAGATCGGGAGCGAGCTTTCATGGAGTTCCGTCTGCTGGGACAGAACTACAGGCTCAGCGCGAGACAGTTCGCGATCATCCTTGATGCTCCGCATTGCAACTTCACGAAGATGCCCGAGCACAACCGGAGCCGTTAAGCGCAGTTCTGGTCTTAGATTGCGTACGGTGATTACTCGACGAGGGCGAAGGCCAGCCATATACGCCACCCCGCCCTAAGGTACTTTCATTATTTCCTAGTCTCGTCTATACTAGGAAAGGGAGCACAAGGTGGAGTCAACCACACAGAGTTGGCGTACCTTAGGCGGGTGGTGTAGACGGGCTTTGCTGTAGACGAGTGGGACAGTTTAGACGTCGACTTGGCGTCTCTGGTCATGCGGCATTTCCTTGACATCGCCACCGAGAAGTGTAGCACGGATACGAAGATCATGTGTGGTGGCATCGTCACGATGATAGCACGAAGAGTCGGGATCAACCTTGGCATCCTGACTGAGGACAAGATCGATGAGGAGCCCGAGCTGAACCTTCAGAACCTGCGCAACCGAAGGGCGATTACGGTCGAGAGGTACAATGTCATCTAGAGCTACAAGGACGAGTACGGTCGCAACTTGGAAGTCGACCTACGCGAGATTCAGATGCCGGGTCTAGACGAGGAGGGATCCCGATTCAGGATTGACCCAGCCATAGGACATATCGGCCCGAGACTTGACGAGGTAGATCCACCTCCAGCCGCTGCACCACGACCATCGATGTCCAGACAGCGCAGCCGACGCGCCACTCACTCACGTGCCCGACCGGAGTATCCTCATCATCGCTCCGACTTTCCTTCCATGGAAGGAGTCTCCGACGTCCTCAGGTATGTCGCGGAGGAGATGACGTATCAGTCTTTTATGACAGAACAGAGGTACGACCTGGAAGCGGAGAGACACGACATCGAGGCTGCGAGGTGTGCGAAGCAGCAGCAGTTCCAGGAGCAATCGATCCAGCACACGTATTACCTCACGGAGTCTATCCGTAGATTCCAGCAGCTCAGTATGCAGCACTACCAGGAGCCGTACGTGCCGATCCCTCAGGACTATCATACTGGCGCCATCCTGTATCGCCCACACATCCCCTACAAGCTTCAATCATTCTACTTCCCACCTGGGGAAGGGGCACCCGCGGAGCCAGCAGACCCTCCGACCACCCGGGGTGGAGAGGATGAGGATTAGATCACTCTCCTTTTTTCCTTTTTCTTTATTTTTCTTTTTCTTGTTTTATAGACCTATTTTTCTTATTTTCTTTCTTTTTAGTTTTAGCGCTTATGTACGCTCTTTCGAACTTATTGATTTAGTTATCTTTGCTCTATCTCTTGCGTTGCATGATTTTCATCTCAGGTCCTTCACGCTAACACATGCATTAGAGCAAAAGAGTATCACAATCCGGATGTATCACAAGTCGAGAAAGCTACACACACCAGGTGTACTCGTTATCCTTTTTATATTTTCTCGAATTTGTGTTTGGCATGCGGGTATCCCTCATAGATCTCGAACATCGGGACTGTGTTCCGTTCAGGTCTGGGGGGGTACTCTTCGTTTAGAGTGATACGGATTTTTATTTAGAGTGACATAATTGCGCTTAGGATTAGGATTAGGTTTAGGAGTAGGAATAAGATGGATACCTAGTAAAAAAAATTTCGAGCTTTAGTCATCTCAGGTCCTTCACGCTAACACATGCATTAGAGCAAAAGAGTATCACAATCTGAATGTATCACAATTCGAGAAAGCTACACACACCAGGTGTACTTGTTGTCCTTTTATATTTTCTCGAATTTGTGTTTGGCATGCGGGTATCCCTCATAGATCTCGAACACCGGGACTGTGTTCCGTTCAGGTCTGGGGGCGTACTCTTCGTTTAGAGTGATACGGATTTTTATTTAGAGTGACATATTTGCGCTTAGGATTAGGTTTAGGAGTAGGAATAAGATGGATACCTAGTAAAAAAAATTTCGAGCTTTAGTCATCTTTGCGACATTGTCGAATCGTGAACAATAGTCTAGGTTTGCTTAGAAGCCTTTTGGATATCGATTAGTCGAGTAGTTGTGTTTGAAGCCTCGATCTATAGTTGAATTCACCCCTTAGATTTCGGTACCAAATAGTCATATCTCCGTGTATACCGTCTAGCCTTTGCTTAGTTGATATATACTTACCATTCATGAGTTATTAGATTCCACACGCTTATACTCCGCTGTCATCTAGGATAAGTTTTTGACTATCCCGAGTTAGGATTGACACGAGTACATCGATGATCGATGGTTCGGGTCTAAGTGGTGGGTAGAGGCGTTGTTCTACGTCCTAAGGGTTAGAGTGATGCGTAATAAAAAATAAAAAGCGAAAAAAAACGAAAAAAATAAGACCTTCAATAATGCACCTCTTCACTCTGCTAAGGTCACGCGACCTTATGAGCGTGCCATAGGCAGCCTGTGTCTAAGTAGAAAGCCATCCCTCTTCGACTTCGACGTCCTAGGAACAAAGCGTGGATCTAAGTGTCGAAAAAAAGAAAAAATTTGAATAAGAACGAGAAAAGCGAGTTGAATGATATCTAAAGCTTAGGGGAATTGGTATGGAGATTGCTTGGATGTTATCTAGGATTGTGAAATAGACTTAGATTTATGGTAGGATTTCATGGCTCAGAACTTTCGGTAGATATAAGGCTATACTCGGTACGCTTAGGCCTTTGTTCATGTGACGCGTTGATTTGCAGAATGACTAATCCTTCGAATAATTTCGTGCTAGTATCCATCGTTATTAGATTCTTCTTGTACTTGGCTTTAGTTTTGTTTGAGGACAAAAAAAGGTTCAGGTCTGGGGGAGTTTGATAACACGAAAAGTGTATCAAATTTAGGCTAGGTTTTAGTATCATTTTCGCATATATTTCTTAGTTAGAGTTACGTTTCCGATACGATTCTTATTTACATACGCCCATTTTGTTGGTTTTCAGGTTTTAAGGCGACAAGGCCTAAACGAGCGTAGAAAGACTAGTTCCTAAGTAAAACCACACAAATTGAAGCTAAATTCACTCGGAGCCGAAATCAAGCCTCAGAACTCAAAGGAACACCCGAGCAAGCGGAAAAGAGCAAAAACAAGGATAGAACAGTGCCCGATCTGGCACTGAGGTCTGCCCGCTCGGGCAAAACCTACGGGGTTTAATTGCGACACCTTGCACGACCCGGGCACGAAGACTACATGATCGGGTAGCGATACCCGATCGGGCGCAACAAGGTACCCGCTCGGGCTGTTAATTCATCCTAAAAATCCCTGAGAGTTTACACGACTCGGGCTGCTCAACCACGCGATCGGGTGCTGATGCGTGATCGGGCATGAAGGAGTACACGACTGAGCGCGCCTCTGCACGACCGGGTAAAAGTGGTGCCCGAGCGGGCCGCCTTTCTCGCAACCACCTTGATTTTGAATTCAAAAAAGCAAATTAATAGACCAGAATAGATCTAGATGCAAGGGGGGCGACGAAGAGGGCAAGGAAAGGCTTGGAAATCATCAGGAAAGGCTTGGGAGACGCTGGAGAAGGAGAGAAGCATCAATCCACACATCGGTAACACAATAGGGAAGATCGAGACATCGAGTTTCCTAGGGTTTATCATGTTTAGGGTTGTGTTATTTCCTTTGTCTGTAATCTCCGTGAGTGAGTAGATTCCCAACTATGGGTTAGGGATATCGGATTGTAACGGATGTACAAACTTATGCGTTAATGCTTAGATCTATTGCATTTATCTTGATATTTGGTTCTACAATCAACACCGTAAACGTCTATACTAGTGTTGACCGCTCAGTAACATAGGAATTCATAGTTTGCTGGAAGGTTAAAGTATGAATCCGGAACCGTTGAGTTGTAGTTTAAGTTCGATTAATGAGAATCTGACCGGTCGGTTAATCGACTTAGGAATTAGGATTGCGTTCGTAAAGCTGCCATAGTACGGGTTAATCACTGCTGGAAGGTAGGGTTGCACGTACTCATGGTTAGGAGGTCTAGGCTCGGCAGAATCATTCCTCACCTTAGAGCATGAATTTCCCATTATCAAGATAATTTGATAGGTTTATGATCTTTAGTTGTTACATCCATCCGATTCCCGGTATCCCGACACCCGTAGTGTTCGTCATAGTCAAGTCTTTCCCAACCTTCATCGTTGTCCTTACTTAGTTTAGCCTTTTTAGATATTTCGCACCACGCCTTCATCTACTTTTCACCTTCTTAGTTTAGTGATATTCTTAGGATTGGCTGCCTTAGTCCCTAGAGTTCGACCCTGGTACTACACGAACCGTACACTTGCGGTGAAGTGGTCTAGAAAATATATTACTTGATATTTCCGACATCATCGGCCCTACCAAGCAAGGAGGTCGCCAGCCATGACGACGAGAAGAAGGACGAACTGATAAAAAGGATGCACAAGAAGGTTCGGGAAAACATAAGGCGCAAGACAGAACAATACGCCAAGTAAGCTAACAAGGGGCAAAGACATAAGGTGTTTAGCGAGGGAGACTGGTGTGGCTACACATGCGATTCGAGCAATTCCCGGACAAGAGAAGCTTAAAGCTTGCACCAAGAGGAGATGACCCATTTCATTTCCTTGAACGGATCAATGACAACACCCACCGCCTTGAACTACCCGGTGAGTATAACGTGTCAATAACATTTAATGTTGGGAAAGGGAAAAAATAAAAAAAGAGGGAGCCCGCGAGGGGGGGGGGGGGGAATGATGAGGACATCAGACACCAAGACGACCCGAGAGCTGGACACGCGAACGAGGAGGAGACCCAAGGCGCTGAGCAAACGGAATCCTCCCACAGCCTACTCACGAGAGGACGAGCCCAGAACTAACGAACCAAGGTCGTCGAGATTGTGAAGGAAGCCTGGGAGGCTCTCGTTCATAAAGAGCACTCGCCCGCGAAATTTGGAAGAATCGCGACCGTCTTCATCATCGAAGCAGACACTGGCCCAGACGCTTAGGACGCTCAAATGACCAAACGATCGGGTGACATCACTCCCACGCTCACAATGGTCACATGACATCACTAGGACGCTCCAGCGCGTTCAAACGGTCACATGATGTCACTCTCGCATGCCCAACCGTCACATAACGTCACTCCCACGTCCAAACGGTCACATGACATCACTCCCGCATGCCCAACGGTCCGATGACGTCATTTGGACACTCCAACAAGTTTTTAGCCCATTTTTCTATTTTGTCATACATTTTTCGGCCAATAGGGGCAATAGGGCTATGATTTAGTGTATTTTGTCTTATTTCAAGGTTTGAGACTTGCCTATAAAAGCAGTCTCAACCTTCATTTGTAAACAACTTGGATTTTGGAAGTAAATTTGAGTTCAATAGAATATTTCTTCTAATCTTAAATGTTTCTGGGAAACGTATCGCCTTCAATTCGTTCCGGGAACAAATGAAATGTGTTTAGACTGTATCAAGAGGCTTCTGCACCTCTTGTGGTGTCTTTCATTCCATCCGCCTTGATGATTCTCGCTTAACAAACGAGGATCTCGGTTTTCCCCAATGTGCGTCGCGAGCCACTTAGCCCGTGCGCGTATCACTAACCCATGGCTCTCTCTCCATCTTTCTCAATATGGATGGGTAAATCACTGTCGGTTAAACCTCCATCCCTCTAGATTCATCGCCAATGAAGGCCCTTTTCAATTCAAAGAACACACTCATATTGATCTCCTCTTCTAAAACAACGGATTCTTACTAGAAAAGGTATGGATTAATTTTTTCTCATCTTGATTCCTCTCTCCCTCTCGCTCTCATGATTCGAAGAAGGTCTGATTCTTCCTCTCCTTTTTCGCTTCCTCTTCTTCTGTATAAATCTAAAGGAATACGAAGAAGTCTTCTATTATCCATCTTCCTCGGTACTTTCTCTCCTTCGGCTTTTATTATTCTCAGAAGGTTCAATATCTCCGTTAATGGAGAATGCCACTATGTTTTATCTTGAGTTTGTGGATTTTAGGCGAGTTTGATTGTGAGAATGGAAAGTGATGATGTCATGGGTCCACCATGGCTGGTGTAAGTATTTTATCCGTTGCTCTGTCCATTTCGAGTCCGGCAACACAGTCGGGAGCAGTAAGTTCTCTTACTACCTATTGGAGGGATAGTTTGAATCGTGAATTTGATATCCTATTGTTCTGTCTAAGCTTGTCTACTGAGTGTTTACATCAAGTTTTCTCGGGAGGATGCTTATCATTTCCAACCTCGATTGTTCAGAAAGGTACTTGCTTGAGTTTATGATTATCACGAAGGAGGGAAGAGGTACCACGAAGGTTAATTCCTTTCAATTTGAGTTTATGATTTTGTCAGTGTCGATTTCCCTCGCACATGGCCAAATTAACCGGTGGTTGTGCAAACCCGCGTACTATTATCTTTCTAATATTCTCTTTCAATCAATGATTCATTTGTGTTTCTCTTTTCTTTGTCAAATTTGGAGTTAATGTAGAGTGTTTCATTCTTCTCCTCCAGATATCTCTCGAGAAGTTCGTGGGGAAATACTTGAGGTTGTCCAGGCAGTTCAAAGCATTTCATCGAATTTTGGAAAACTGTAGAAATGAATCAAATGAAGAAGAGGTATGACGAAGGTAGATTCTTTTCGATTTTGGTATTGCAGTAGAGAATGTGATTACCTTTACTTTCAGTTGAAGAGTGACGATTGGGAGAAGTGAGGAGGTAGAAACTTTCCAAATTAATGGAGTTTGTTGGATCTGAATGATCCGTTGATTAGTAGCTACTCAGTTTGATGTCGCTAAATGTGTCCTATTAATTTTGAGGTCATTCAGGGCACATTCAGCGAAAGGTATGTTCTAAAATTTGGATTTTGGTGGCATCTATGGTGTTTCTCACAATTGATTTCTTTGTTCATGAATATGGTATTTATTTTGATGTGTTTCTTCTTTTTGGTGTCTTTGCTTGAGTTTTTCCTGGCAGTTCAAACCATTTCATCAAATTTCCAGGTTTTAGTCTCTACTCCATGCCCTTTGTCCCTCCTTCTTTTCGCTAATACTTGGATGCTCAAGATGTTATTGATTCCATCCAACCAACACAAAACACTAGAAAGGTTTTACCCTTTCATTCGCGAAGCAAACATCTATGTAGTAGATGCAACCAAATGGAGGTGTATGAAAAAGTTGGTATTATGTGGCAGATGCAGAGAATTAAAGGTCGTAGAGAGAGACAATAGGAGAAGTGAGTAGAGAGGAAGCACTGTCCCAAGCTCAAGGAGTTCGTTGAAACTGAATGAGCCATTGTGTGGTTAGTATCATAATCATCAAGATAACTCAACCGAAGGTATGAATTTTATATTTGATTATCATAGTAGAACTTGATGTGTTGTTCTTTGACAGCAACCGAGGTAAATATATCGTACATCTATGAGTATCATCACTTTACAAAATCTCTGCTAAAGGTTCAATTCAAGATCACTGTGACCGAATCAATCCCTTTCATATGTAGATGTGAACAAGTAGATGAGCTTCTTGCTCCGATCTTTGACAATGGGAGTTAAGCCTGACTGTTTCTGCTCAATTGTTGAAGGAGTGTTACTCTGTTCAAGAACTCGATGATGGGAATGAACAAAGTTGGATGCCAATGCTTATAATGTTATTCTCAAGGTATGCAATTATGTACTTATAATACTTTTTCCCATTTGAATGTTAACTTCATGCAACCTTTGTAATGATGCAGGCAAACAAAAGGAAGGTGGAGATTCCGATCCTGGGTGCACTGACTTTATATTATGTGCTCCATGTTCACCTTTATGGACTTGATTATGCAAACCAACTATTGGTATGTCTCTTTTTGAATTGTTAGGATTGTTTTCATCAATTAGTCAATGAATATAGGTATATTTCAACTGATAATTAACACAATAGTAACAAGTAGAATTTCTTGTTTCTGTGGTACTCATGGTAATTTGATTTATTATTATGCAAGTGCTTCTCGAAATACATACTAACATATGGAGAAAAACAGGGAAGGCAGTTGAAAAAGAAGATAAATAACAAATGCAATGTTTATACAAATATTTTCTTTTCGCTTTATATTTTATTTATCTCTGTTTCAGATTTAAGAAATGGCTTTGTAATCATTTTGTTTATAGAAAGACAAATCTCATTGTTTAATTCATAGTATCAGTACAATAAATATCTTAATGTCTGGTTTGTTTGTCTATATATATATATATATATATTATAAATACTAAGTTTTGTAAAATTATTCTATGATTCAAAAATAATGTGGCGGTAGAAGTAAAATTGTTTTAAGAAAGAAATTGTTTACAAGTTAATAAATTTATAAATATAGATATATGATGTTTCAATCACGATCTTTGTAATGAATACTATAGTTTTGTAAGAAAAATTTTAGTGACTTTATTCATTTGCGTTTTATCCTTAAATATATTGATGCGTATCAGAGTTAAATAACCTAATCTACCCGCAAGTGCACGGCACGTGTGTAGTATTTTAGGTGTCGATCCCACAGAGACTATGCAACACTACCTAAACCCGAACTACGAATCAAACTTGCTAACGGAAGAATGTGGGTGAAGAATGAAATACTGAAATGTAAATAAACTACTCAGGTTCTAACGATGAGACAAACGTCCTAGGAATCCGGTTTCACCACAAGACTACCAAAACCAATGATCAACCTATCTATCATGCAATCCCAGTTAAAGCTATCTAAGACGGACGATCCTAACATGATATCTACCCTCTCTCAAGGCATAGACACGTGATCTAGACAAGCTGCCCCCTACTTTCGTGGCTGACACCTTGAACTAAACCCATAAACTCTGTGATTCGCCCGTTCACCCTCAACCGTTGCTACCCTACTTTCGTGGCCTAACCTCGGTTGTTCTAAACCTGATCTTCCAAGACTAGAATTCTCCTTTCGGTCCTTCTCCTAATCCCTAACACATGCATCTACGTGATCAGCGCAAACACAAGTAGATTTAAGCACTCAGACAGAGAATAGATAAACTAAAACGGGAAGATGCATTCAAAATAGATCAAAAGTGGTTCCGGGATAGCCAAGGGCTAATCCCTTCTCCTAGAACAAACAAACTACTCGCTCATGCGTCTGTAAAGAAACATAAACATAGTAGAAAGTCTAAGGAACATAAAAACCAAACAAAACCGAAGTGGTGCTGCTTGATCTCCAATGCTCCTCGCTTATCTCCTCGCAAGAATCTGCTCTAACTTCGCTGAATTCTTCTCCTCTGTATGCTTGCTGTAACGGCGTCTTTTTGCCTCCTTTTAAGCCTCCTAAGTCGGTCCAATTGTTGCCCTAATTGCCCCACGAGTTCCCTTATGTTTTAAGTTAAGTTTACTTAAGTTTTGAGCAGTTTCGGGCCGCTACCCGCTCGGGTAGTGACTGTACCCGCTCGGGTGCGGCTAGGGCAGTTCGTGCGCGTCCTGTGGTGCTGGAATGGTGCCCGATCGGGCATGGCATGTGTGCCCGCTCGGGCACAAGGCAAAATGGTCCTAAATGCTTGCCCGAGTCGTGCTAAATGGTCCACACAATTGGCCGTAGGTTTTGCCCGATCGTGCAAGGGTTGTGCCCGACCGGGTGAGGCTTTTCCATGCTCAATCTCGTCCCGTTTGTCCCGTGATGATCCCCAAAGTTGCTCCTTAGCTCCGTGCATGTTCCTTTAGCTCCAAAATAGTCCAAATACACGTAAAAACCTGTAAGAACATAAAAAGCACGAAAGCAAGTAAAACGGATACGGAATCATACGTAAAACATCACATATGTATCAAAAACGTCTCCTAAATCGTGCAAGAAATACGTATGAAAACGTCTCAGGGACTAATACAGCTAAACTAAGAATGAAACTAAACTAAGACGAGAGGTGATAAGATGGGATATGGTGCTAATTTACCTAAAGCTATCCTAATGGTGACAACGAAACTAGGTT
>CM071864.1:12963521-12982158 GCA_036759665.1 Gynandropsis gynandra
GCTCCTCGCTTATCTCTTCGCAAGAATCTGTTCTATCTTTGCTGAATTGTTCTCCTCTGTAAGCTTCCTGTAATGACGTCTTTTTGCTTCCTTTTAAGCCTCCTAAGTCGGTCCAATTGTTGCCTAAATTGCCCCATGAGTTCCCTTATGTTTTAAGTTAAGTTTACTTAAGTTTTGAGCAGTTACGGGCCGCGACCCGCTCGGGCAATGAGTGTGCCCGCTCGGGCACGGCTAGGGCAACTCGTGCAGATTGGGCTGCTGGAATGATGCCCGATCGGGCATGGCATGTGTGCCCGCTCGGGCACAAGGCAAAATGGTCGGGATTGCTTGCCCGAGTCGTGCTATATGGTCCACACAATTGGCCGTAGGTTTTGCCCGATCGTGCAAGGGTTGTGCCCGACCGGGTGAGGCTTTTCCATGCTCAATCTCGTCCCGTTTTGTCCCGTGATGATCCCCGAAGTTGCTCCTTAGCTCCGTGCATGTTCCTTTAGCTCCAAAATGGTCCAAATACGCGTAAAAACCTGTAAGAACATGAAAAGCACGAAAGCAAGTAAAACGGATACGGAATCATACGTAGAACATCACGTATGTATCAAAAACGTCTCCTAAATCGTGCAAGAAATACGTATGAAAACGAGATGATCATATATGAAGAACCAAAATATGGACACACCAACGTGATCCACACAACAAAAAATTGCCAAAGAAATTTCTATTCTTAAGGAATGTCCTATTTTTTGAGCGAGACAAACTCCTCCATTTATGAAGTACCACTAGCATCAGCCACTACTCCTATTCTCCACGTGGATTACTCGATTAATAGTTCAGTTACTATCGGTATAACATTTTGGGTCTTTGTGTTCGAACCAGTGTGTTGTTTTTCTCCAAGAGTCTATCAATACTCGCCTCTTTGAGATGAACCTTGTCCTGAAGATTCAATTCTGGAAATTTTGCTGCAAGAAATTGAAACATAGGTAAGTTTTAAAGATTCTCAAATTATATCCATATCTAAATAGTTATTTTTTAATCATATTATAAATTAAAACTGGTCCTCAAAATTTATACAGTTTGGAAAAAAATAATGTAAAAAACTCATATCTAATCATACAATCATTTTTTTTCTTCTGAAAAATTACATTTTAAAATTTCAAAAATATTATAAATAAATTAGAATGTTAATTTATATTATCATATAAATATATGGTTTAAACTTTTACATTTTAAATTAAAATTCATGCATTACATTGACATTATATATATCAAATATCGTGACAATACTTGAATTAATATATTATATATAATATTTTAAAAACCTACAATTTCATTATCAGAAAACCATTTGACCAGTATCATGTTTGTTTCACATTTTGTCCCATCAAAATCTTTACACGCGCGGGAAAAGTAAAATTCCCGAGAAATCCCAGATAAATGGTCGAGGTGGGCGAAGTTCTCTCTAGGGTTTCTTTGTGTTCTTTGATTCTTCTCTCAACGCGTCAATTCCTTTGTTTAACCAGCGAAAAGGTAGGTTCAGATTCTAAGTAGCTGTTCTGAGGGAGTTTCGATGGCGAAAGGCGACCAGTCGGTTTCTGCCGATGAGGGTTCGAGGATGAAAGAAGGAAATGTCGATGAAAATGATGACGCTCCTAAGGGAAGGGCTCGTAGGAAATCTGTTGCGAGATTGAATTACGCTGAGTTTGTGGAAGATGAAGAAGACAAAAAAGGTCGGCGGAAGAAAAAGGGTCTTAAGCGAAGGTCACTGGAAGGGATATTGGTGACGAAAGAGGAGAAGTGCAACTGGAAAACCAGCGGTATCGGTGGTGAAGTCGCCATTGCTGATGCAGAGGAAGTTGTTAAAAGGGAAAGAATAGAAGGTCAAAAGAAACGAGGGAGGAAGCTGAAGTGTGCTGTAGAGGAGAATGTGAAGAAGCAAAAAGTCGAAGATGATGCAGAATCTTCAGTTTATGATGCTAATCATAGAGGTTGTTCTCGTCGTCTAGCCAAATATGAGAAGGATATGGAAAAAGAGCACACCAAGAGCAAGAAACATGATCCCAAGGTTTGTGGTTCGTGAAAGTGTTAACTTCTTTTGCCGATTTTGGTGTCTGGTATTGGTGATTGGTGTTTTTTAAAACTTAGTTTTCTAGTTAACTTTGGTTGCTAGAATTGGTTATGTTGTATAATGACATTTTTTTTGGGGCATATAGTGGATAGCTGAAGAGAGTATGATGTGTCATCAATGCCAAAGGAATGATAAAGGAGATGTAGTTCGGTGTCTGAAATGTAACAGGAAGCGGTATTGCCTTCGATGCTTAGAGAATTGGTATGCTCTTTTGCTTCATTCTATAATCTGTCACTTTGGTTTCTTGTAAATGCCTTTTTGTTTCATTAGTTTCCGGTATTGAAAGACTTTTGAGTTTTGGTTTCTTTCACTAGACTGATCTCTTGTTAAGAATACAGTTCGGATGGGTTTTGAAAGAAATCAAGGCTTGGGCTTCTTGCTTTCGTTATGACATGTGATTTTCTTTCGGTGTGTCGCATATTTTAAATGTTGATCAATTTATGAAAAATAGAATCATGTCATAAATTATATAATAGGTTCTTATTTGAATACTTGAACAATGATTTTTACAAGACTTGTGGAAATGGTATATTAGGTGGGTTTTTCAACTATCTGTTGGGGGTTCTTGTTTGAATCATTTCCCCTGAATCTTTAATGTGTATTTTCCATGATGCACAGGTATCCCCGCATGTCGTGTGAAGATGTTGCAAAAGCATGCCCAGTGTGTCGGAATAATTGTAATTGCAAAGCTTGCTTGCGCCTTGATGTCAACATTGAAGTATGTCTCCATGTTTCTTACAGATTTCAATTGATCTTTCTCATCAGTGGTGTAAGTTCCCCAGCATAACAACTTTTACAATACTCTGTAGGGGCTTGATTCTGGCATAAAGGTCAGTAAGGATGAGGATGTTCAGTATTCTAAGTACATCATACAGATGCTTCTTCCATACTTGAAGGAGATTAATGGCGAACAAGTTGCAGAGAGGGAGATTGAGGCAAAGATATCAGGTATCTCCTGATTTTAAATTATGCAGGAAAGTTTCCAGAATTAAATCTTGTTGGTCAAAGATTGTCTTTGCAGCCCTTTGATAGTCTAGTGTTCTATGGGTTTTATTTTTTTCATATAGGTATCAGAAGTATGACCCTTCATTTAAAATGACATATTTTCCTTTGAAATTTCCTACCTTCACACTGTTGTCTCTCAACGGAACTCATGATCTTGACGACATGCACCTTTGGATGTTTAATTGATTCCCTCGAAATAGCTGGCCTGAGATTGGTTAAATGGCAACACATTGACTGTTAACTAAATAGCTGGCCTGCAGATTGGTTAAATGGCAACACATTGACTGTTAACTATGTTTGCTTTTGCTATTGTTAAATTTACCCACTACAACTCCCTATAAAATTAAAAGTTGATTTTCTGCAAAGTCGGAATTAGAAGATAAAAACCAACTCAGGAATAAGCAGACATTTCCTAATATTGGTTCTATGTTCTCAGGGCTAAAGTTTGAAGAGCTTAACGTTGAAAATGCAAATTGTTTGCCCAGTGAAAGAATGTACTGGTAGGCTTCCTTGGCATTTCTTTTAGAAAATTTTCTTAGCTTGACATTATTTTGATAGTGACATCTCATCATTTTCCTTATGCTTTTGGTCCTTCCAGCGACATTTGCAAAACATCTATCTTTGATCTACATAGGAGTTGTCCAAACTGTTCTTCTGATCTCTGCCTGACCTGTTGCCGGGAGATTCGTGGTGGAAAGCTTCGCGCATGCTTGGAAGAGATGACCTGGAATTATATTAGTCGAGGTTTAGAATATTTACATGGAGATTCTTTAGATACTACTCAAATTATTGATAAGGAAAATAGCAAAGACCATGTGAAGCACCAACCTGGTTGGAAAGCAAATGAAGATGGAAGCATCACATGTCGATGTGGTGCTAGTGCTTTAGAGCTTAAGTGCATATTCGCTGAGAACTGGGTATCTGAACTGGTTAAGGAGGCAGAAGAAATTGCTCAATCTGATGAAAGTTTGGGTACACCTAAATCTTTTATGGATCGATGTC
The DNA here is from genome assembly GCA_036759665.1 of Gynandropsis gynandra. NCBI lineage: Eukaryota > Viridiplantae > Streptophyta > Magnoliopsida > Brassicales > Cleomaceae > Gynandropsis > Gynandropsis gynandra. Next base: position 12,967,648 of record CM071864.1, read on the forward strand.
CTTGTTTTAAATCTGAAGGTCACATTGACTCGGACAGTTCTAACCTGTTAAAGGCCGCTTTCAGAGAAGTTTCAGATGATAATTACCTTTATTGTCCAAGTGCAACAGATGCCCAGCATTGTGATTTGAGTCACTTTCAGCATCATTGGTCAAAAGGTGAACCAGTGGTTGTCAGAAATGTGCTTGGAACTACTTCTGGATTAAGCTGGGAACCAATGGTCATGTGGCGAGCCTTTCGACAAATAAAAAACATTAGGCATGATTTACTTTTGGATGTCAAAGCTATTGACTGTCTTGACTGGTGTGAGGTGAGTTCTATTCCTTTTATCTTCTGCCTTAGCCAGGTTTTTGTTTAATCCTGATCACATTGATGTTGCACTTCCCTTAAAAAGGTTAGGCTGATCTACTAGCCCTTAAAGTTGCTTAGCCTTTTATAAGTAGTACGCCTGTCAAATGAAGCTTGACCGAAATCTGTTATACCTATTTTCTTGTTTATGTAACATACTTATAAATCCTATGGGTTTGCTTTATTTTTTTAATACCCATACCATTTCCACTTTGGGTCGGTTTTAGGCTATCAGCTATCTTTTGTGGATGCAGGGACCAATTAATCTTCATGAGTTCTTTACTGGTTACAAAGAGGGTCGTTGTGGTCACAAGGATTGGCCACAAGTTCTGAAACTGAAAGATTGGCCTCCATCTTCTTCCTTCCATCAACACTTGCCGCGTCATGGTATGGAGTTCTTATGCAGTTTGCCGCTTAAAGTATACACTCATCCTGATAAAGGCCCCTTAAATATCGCTGTCAAACTGCCAAGAACATGCTTGAAGCCGGACATGGGGCCAAAGACATATATTGCTTATGGATTTCCACAAGAACTCGGCCGTGGAGATTCTGTAACTAAGCTCCACTGTGACATGTCTGATGCGGTTAGTTTCTGTTTCTCAAACATTTCTATGACTTGGATTATTTCTTGTTACTATTTTACTTCCCATCTTGCAACTGTTGCTAAATTACTTCGGTGATTTTTCTTGGTATATTCACTGTCTCAAAATCTATTTACACAGCTGAATAGGGTGCCATTTCGGCGATAGATCCTAATGCCCATTGATGTTTCCGTAGTAAGGCAGCCTAAGCCATGATCTTCTATTCTTCTGCTTCAGATTATTTATTTCTTGTGCCATTTGTCAATTGGGATAGCATGATCACTTTGTCGAGTATAATCAATTTGCGTGTCAAATATTTCCTCGAGTTAAGGTTAGTCGCATCACTAAAATGAGAACATCTAACAGTGAGACTCCTTTGAATCACATTTGGCTTTGCTTCAAGTCGCAACATCTGAATCAATTGAAACCGAGTTGGGTGATCTGTTCCTTCCATAACCAACAAAAAGTAAATAATAGATGCATTTTGCGATAATAAGTGAAGTAAGGTTGTGAATGAGATGATCTTTACTTGTTGCCACTTGAAAATACCTTTAAACCCTGGGAGCCAACGTTTTGTTTGGTTGCACTGATATATACAATAACAAAAAAAGTATTGGACTAACTAAATGTAATCTCCAATTGCAAATCTAAATTTCTGCAATGAAGTAAATATAGTATGTTTCTTTAACGTATGATGTGCGAGAAAGATAATACAAAGCAAGGGAGGATGCCTAATAGCATTATAACGCCCACATCAGGTCCTTGTTTATGCGATGCATGACTCTAATAGGAACTGTATAAGAGGCCAAGGAAATGTTCAGTTAACATTATATTTTTTATAGTTTGTTACAACCTATAATTAGGGGTAATTCAAGAAAGAGTACTAGTTTGTTAAGGGGTATTGCAGGCTTTATATAGGAAGGTTCTTGAGAGGGGAACAACATGCAATTTGTGAGTGAAAAATAGTATTGGGAGGAGTGGGACACCTCCAGATTAAAGCAACGTTTTGTGTTTTTTCTCAGTAATACAAACATTCTTTGCTTTGTTAGTCTCCTTTCTTGTGAGTAAATTTCCAGCAACACTCCAAAAGTTCAGTGGTATGTGAATACTAGCAATACTTCATCCTTCCACAACACTAGTTGCTGGTATCAGACTGCTCTAATACCACTGGATAAGAACAAAATAGGTAGAACTCACCCCATAAAACTGGATTGTGAATCCTAAAAACTCAAAGTACAATGGATTGTGAATCCTAACAGATATACAAAAACCTCTTTGTGGTTTAACCAACTGCTTGAAGTTGATTTGTTATGCTGTTTCAGCTGTCTTTTGAGTCCCTTGTTTACTTCTCTAATGTCTTTTTCTTAGTGAGCCAAACTGCTTTAACATAATTAATTCTCTTTCTATTACCTCGTTTCGAGTTCTTACTGAAAGAGCTGAAGTTGATGAAATTCTTGATACGAACTCATAAGTTTTGAGTTCTATTTTCTCCTTTTTTGGGTTGTTACGTTTTAAATCTTTGGATAGTATATTTTCTTCATATCTTTTATCTATTGCTGCTGACACATTCTGACTACAAGATTTCTTTTTTACCCCTTAAAAGATGTTTGTATAAGAGAGTGATGCAGTAAAAACAATTGTAGAGTTTGCTTGCCAGTTTTATTTCATATTAGTGACCATTAGTGTTCTTTTCCTCTGTTGGCTGTTTCAGGTGAATGTTTTGACACACACCTGTGAAGTATCCATCCAAGAAAAAGAGCTAGCGGTAATAAAAAACCTGAAAGAAAAGCACGCCAAGCAAGATGAAGAAGAACTTTTCTGCTCGGAGGCTAATGGTGATGGACAGGGTGAATTTATACACATGACCAGTGAAGATGTTGAGAAGCTAGATGCTGAAGGAGGTGCCCTCTGGGACATTTTCAGGAGAGAAGACATTCCAAAGTTGGAGAAGTATCTTGGAAAGCATTACCGAGAGTTCAGACATGTCTATTGTTGCCGCTTGCCTCAGGTACTCTATTTGTGTGAATAAACTGCATGTAGTTTTTCTTATCATAAAAATTATCTTGACAAACTAAAGCAAGAAAAACAAATGTCCCTGGTTCTGCATCTGTTCTTTCTTTACATTCCCATATTTGTTCTTATTATTTAAATTCTTGTGTTCTTATAGGTTGTTCATCCAATTCATGATCAAACCTTTTATTTGACATGGGAACATAAAAGGAGGCTGAAAGAAGAATACGGTATGTTTTCTTCGTTTCCTCCTACGCTCTTCTGTTAACTTTAGTGCACTTTGTTTATGCCATTCGCTAATACTTTTGGTTTATCATGTAGGCATTGAACCATGGACATTTGTTCAGAAGCTTGGAGATGCTGTTTTGATTCCTGCAGGTTGTCCTCATCAAGTGAGAAATCTGAAGGTAAACTCTTAGAAACAAGAAAGGTTTACTAGTTCTGGCCAATGCAAGTTTTCCTTCTGATGATCGAACGGAAGCTTTGCCCATTCATGACTTTTGAGTTGGCATGAAAGAGAAATAATGTTTCCTTTCTGTGTCCAAACAGTTGAGTATTTGTTGTCTTAACTCTATTCATGTGATCTTTTCTCTTGCAGTCATGCACAAAGGTGGCACTTGACTTTGTCTCACCTGAAAATGTCAGTGAGTGTTTCCGCTTGACGGAGGAGTTCCGTCTACTTCCACCAAACCATCTCGCCAAAGAGGACAAGTTAGAGGTACTTGTTTCTCCTCTACAGTTTGTTCAACATTCGTTCTGCTCACAATATTTCTATATATCTTCTTCAATCAGATTAAGAAGATGGTCATCCACGCGGTCAACCAGGCTCTCAAAGACTTGAAGAATCCAAATGCAGAGGAGTGAGTTGCGGTTTCTTCCATTACCTTTGACCGATGAACCTATGGTTGACTGTGGTTTGCTTCGAAGTGATTTTCACCATGAATTAGCATTTAAAGAAATCCAAATGTTTTCACACAAAAATAGTGACTGGATTCAGTTATATACATATATATATATATATATATAAGTATGTATGTATGCATGAGTATGTTTCGTCTAAGCTGTGTTTTGAGCTGATAACGAGAATCAATGGCTTTTTACCTGGACGGTTCAGGTCGGAGCAAGCAAAAGAACAGATCAGAGCAAATGCGAACAGGAGAAGAATGAAATGCCGTCAAACCAAGCCGAGGAAATCGGGCTTCTTGTGAACAACGTTTATGTCTATATAAATATTTATCATTTTTTGGTCTGGGAGAACTTGCCAATTTCCTTTTTGACGGTAGCTTTAGGCTCCTTTTGCAAAATCCACTTGGGACTTGTCAGGGTTTTGTCAATAGCAGCACACTGGTGGAAATTATGTTCGCTTAAAAAGCAGGCAAGTCTATATTCTCCTAAACTGAAGCTTGTAATAGGTTGTGCATTTGGAGTACTCTAACCCTAACCAATCCTATCTGAAAAGCTTGAACTAGATTGACTATGTATAATTTGTATTATCCTTCGGTTCCAATATTTAAAATTCAAAATACTTTATTTCAATTTGGGTTGGAAAAAAACTCTAACAACCCGAGTGTAAAAAACTTCTGTTATTTTAGTTGGAGTTATAAAACTACTTCTCATCTTGATTTGTCTATAAAAATAACGAGCATTTTAAACACAATACTGTGGCTGTCAGCTGATTTGGTCCTCAAACTATTGTGTTTTTATTTGTATTTTGTATTATCTGTAGAGTTCAAATTAATCATTTTATGGAAATGTATTTTGATCCATCGAATATATTGAAAAATTTGGGATGAGTTCTTCCAATAGTCAATTAAGTAACAAAGATGTTTTTTTTTTGTTTATCAAATATGAAATGTGTATTGTTTTGTCTATGTATTCATTAGGAACCACAATATATATATATATATATATATATATATTTATACTAAATATTACTTTTGTTATTTCTATTTTGGTCATTTGATAAATTAGAAAAATTACGAAATGGTTTTTACACTTTTATATCATAACAATTACACCTTTTGGTTATAACTTATCATATGAAGATCACTTTAATTTTTTGGCTAATAATATAATGACACCATACATTTAAATTATATATATGAGATTAAAAAATCCTTATAATCTCCCACTAGACCATATGTGCATCCGAAAAAATGTATATATTATATGAGCTTAATCATAACAGTAGAACATAAACAATTTTTTCTATTAACCACATCGATTGTAGGATCATAGCGGCTTTCATTACATGATTCATAATTAAACCTTCCATGATCATTTATATCGATAAGACTGGATGAAATAGATCTTGTTATGAATGTGTAGCATGAAAACTACATGAAGGTGATCTATCCATGTCAATTTTCAACTTCCTACTTAAGTGATATCACTTAATAAATTTATTGTACATAGTGAAATAAACCAAATATTACTTTATTTCTGATCACAAAATGTATATGTTCAAATAAATGACATAGAACACAAAATACAAAAAAGTAAATATCAAACTCTCATTAAACGATAGAATCCTCAAACTCTAAAACACTCATTCGAGCGGTATGCTCATGAATGACTTGAGAGGGAGTACCCTTAGTAAGAGGCTCAACTATCATGAAATTCGTCCCAATGTGTTATATAGAAATTTGTCGACTCTAAACCCTTTCTTTTACAACTAGGAACTTAATCTCGATATATTTCAATTTTCTTGAGCTCATATTGTTATTAGAGTATAAGAAGACCGACTTATTGTCACAATATAACTTTAATGGTCGTTTTATGCCTTTCATAATTCATAGCCTTGTGACAAAGTTTCTCAACCAAATTCCTTGGTTTGATGTCTAAAAAACAAGCTATAAATTGTGTAGTCATGGTCGATGATGCTATAAGTGTCTGTTTGACACATCGCCAAGAAATCACTTCACAATTCAGTAGATAAATGTAGCATGAAGTAGATCTCTTACTTTCTTGACATCTAGCCATTTTTAGAGTCAGAATACTCAATCTCCAAATGGTCTGATCTTCGATGAGTGAAGTAATATTTTATTCTCTTCAAATACCACATGACCCTTTTGGCTGCTTTCCAATGTTTCATGCCTGCACTACTTAGGTATCTTCTTAACACACCAACAATGTAGGAAATACTCAGACGTGTACACACTTGAGCGTACATTAGACTCCCAAATGTCGATGCATTATTGCATGTTCTGAATATCAAGATTATTTTCAAGGCATTGATTGATACCAAATTTATCCCTTTTGCGAACAAAGTCTAACCTGATTCCAATCTTGCATACCAAATCTTTTGAGTATAACTCCTTTGTGATAAACCTATAGTATTATGGGTTCGATCCTGATGTATCAGAATTGCTAATAAAAAGGAGACATCACCAAGATCTTTCATTTCAAAATTTTCTGAAATAAAATCTTTTGGTTTCGTGCAACATGCCCATATCATTAGTGACAAGTAACATGTCATCAATATACAAAACCATGAAAACAAATTTGCTCCCACAATATTTTTATATATCTTCTTCAATTATATTAAGAAGATGCCTCTTGATACAGTCGGATAATGGCTTCAATTGTTCCCAGAACAAGTTAAGTCACCGTGTTCTTGACAACATTGAAACCCGCCTCAATGTAGAAGATTGACGTGACGTTTGTTTAGGTTGGCATCGAATCCTCCTTCTGATTAAGAGTCTCCTATGCCTCCATCACAATCTCCACTGCCTTGTTACGCAAGCTCCTTGCTCGTCCACGTGTGAGTAGGTCGTGGAAAGATTTGGTCTGCTCGTTTCCTTACGGTAGCTCCTCGTTCGAGTGACCCTCCTTTGGTTCCTCTTCAAGCACGATGTCCTCATCATTCCCTCCCCCTTGCGAGCATTCGGTCCCCAGAATGTTATCATATACATCGAAAAGGGGATAGATAAGAAACATTGAATGTTGTGGACACGTTATACTCACCTGGTAGTTCAAGGTGATAGGTGTTATCGTTGATCTGCTCTAGAACGCGAAATGGGTCGTTTCCTCTTGGTGCTAGCTTTGGACTCCTTTTATCGAGAATCGATCTAGCCTCATGTGTAGACACACCCAATCTCCTTCATCGAATACCATTCTTTTTATGTCCCTTGTTGGCTTGTTTGGCGGATTGTTCAGTCCTTCGCCTTATGTTTTCCCGAACTTTCTTGTGTAACCCTAGATTAGGTTAGCTTTCTTCTTTCCATCCAAGTTGGCAACTTCTTTGCTTTGTATAGCCGAATGGCGAGTGCTTTGTGGTCGAGTGTTGTGTTCGCTTGTAACCAAACTCGGCGTGGGGTAGGTAGTCAAGCCATTTCTTTGGATACCGTCAAAAGAATTATCATAGCAGAGTCGCTAGTGTACGATTCACTATATATGTCTTGTCGTCAATCTATGGGTGACACGTGGTGGAGAACACGAGCTTTGTCCCTAGCTTCCGCCAAAGTGTTCGCTAGAAAGTACTTAGAAACTTGCTATCCCGATCCAGTACAATTGTCTTGGGTAGCACGTGGATGAGTATGATCTCTCTGAAGAAAAGTTCCACAACACTTGTTGTGTCGTTGGTCTTCAAGCAGGGTACAAAGTGTGCCATTTTTTGAAAACCCATTGACAACAACAAAGAGGAAATCTTTGTTTCGGATCTTTGGAAGTCCGAGAACAGAGTCCATCAACACATCAGTCCATGGATGAGTCGGATGGGTAGAGGAAGATACAAACCATTGGGATGGACGCGGGACTTGGCTTCGTGACACATGATACATCATGCACAAAGTCGTTCTACGTCACGCTTGAGGCATGCCAGAAGAAATGCTCTTTTATGGTGCCAAGGTTTTCTCCACGCCAAAGTATCCCATGAGTGTTTCTCCATGTGCTTCTTGGAGTAAGAATTCTCTCATTGAGCTTTGCGAAATGCAAAGCCGTCTGTCACAGAAGAGATACTTGCCGTGTATGTACAATTGTCTGCTAGCTCCTTCTCTACACATTCGAAATATCTCGCCAAGCTCTAGATCTTGTTCATATAGCTCATTAATGTGCTCGAACCTCAAGTTTCTAGCCTCCGTGTAATGATGAGGGTCTATCTCTTTGATAGGGCATCGACTACCACATTTTCCTTGCCTTGCTTGTACTTGATTATTTATAGAAAGGACTCAACAAAATCCATCCACTTAGCATATCACTGCTTGAGATTGGTCTGACCCTTGAGATGTTTGAGGGTCTCGTGATCAGTGTGGATGACAAACTCTTTCGCCAGTAGATAGTGTTGTCATGCCTGTAAAGCTCGGACAAGAGCGTAGAGCTCCTTGTCATGCATGGGATAGTTAAGTGTGGCCACATTTAAGTTCTCACTAAAATATGCCACTACTCATCGTTCTTAAACAAGGACCGCACCAACGCCGATCCCCAAGGCATCACATTCCACTTGGAAAGTTTTATCGAAGTTCGACGGCGTTAGGATAGGTGTAGTGGTGAGACTCCCCTTCAGTGCTTCAAACGTCTTGATTTGTGCTCTCCCCATGCGAAGGCATTGTCCTTTTTTATAATCGTTGTGAGGGGTGTGACTATGCTTCTGAAGTCCTTCACGAACCGACGGTAGAAACTCTCTAGCCCATGAAAGCTTCATACGTGTGCGACGATTTTCGGTGTTGGCCATTCTTGTATGACATTGATTTTGACCTCATCTATGCATAGTCCTTGCGAACTTACTACAAAACCTAGGAAAACAATTTCATTAGTGCAAAAGGAGAACTTCTTGAGTTTTGCGTAGAGTTGTTCCTTTCGAAACATCTCTAACACTCGCTCAAGATGTACTATATCTTTCCTAAAACTTTTACTGTAAACGAGAATATCATCAAAATAAATTACAATGAATTTATCGATGTGGGCTCTTAGAACATGTTTTGTGAGCCTCATGAAGGTGTTGGAGGCGTTGGAAAGCCCGAAAGGCATGACAAGCCACTCGTATAGCCCTTGTTTTGTTTTGAAGGACGTCTTCCATTCATCTCCTTCTCTCATGTGGACTTGGTGATATCCGCTCTTGAGGTCAATCTTGGAGACGATAGTTGCCCCATTTAGCTCATCTAGCATGTCATCCAACCGCGGGATGTGATATTGGTATTTGATCGTGATGTTGTTGATCGCCGATAGTCGACAGACATCCTCCAAGTCTCATCCTTCTTTGGTACAAGTAGTACGGGGATAGCGCATGGACTTAAGCTTTTCGGATGTAGCCTTTGTCCATTAACTCTTGGACTTGCCATTGTAACTCCTTTGGCTCCTCGGGGTTCATGCGGTATGCTGGTCGGTTTGCAATGGTGTTCCGAGGATGAGATTGATCTGATATTTGATGCCTCATATGGGTCGTAGTCTGGCTGGTATCTCCTTGGGAAACAAATCGCGATACTTGTCTAGTATGTTAGTGATTTTCGGAGGATACTCCATCGTGCTTTGGTCTATCAAGACATCTTTGTAGACCATTTGATATTTGATTACTCAAAACCTTACAAGCCACACTAGCTTTTATATAAAAATTAGATTTCTTTTTGTCCTCACGATTTAGCTTTAGTTGCATTTCGTGTACTTGTGAAGGACTAAGAGGAGCTAGTGTTACCTTCCTATTGTCCATGACAAAAGAATAGAAATTTTCCCTTCCGTCATATGTTACCTCGCGGTCGAATTGCCATGGCCATCCTAGTAGGATGTGTCCTACTTGCATTGGTATGACATCACAAAGTATTTCATCATGGTACTGATATGATCCCGGACGGCGTCGAGGACGCAACCTATAATGCAGAGGAGGACGTGACCTACAACGCTGAAGAAGAGGCGACCTGTGCTACCCGAGACACGACCTGCGCAACCCGAGATGCGACCTGCATGACCCGAGGCACAACCTGCGCGACTCGAGACGCGACCTACGCGAAGGAAGAGATGTCCCGAGTTAAACAAAAGGCGGACGCGACCCGACAGAAGGACGTTGATCCTGTGACCCGAGATAGGGATAGGGAGGAAGAGGCCTTGACCCTACTCGCTGGTCCCGTGACCCGAGCCAAAGCTACGAAGCTTAAGGAAACAATCATCGGGATCCTCGCGACCGTCCACATTCAAGACGAGTATTCAAGTCCAAGTGAAGTCACTAATATCCATTTTGTCCTTCAAGCCGAAGCCCAGCTCGCAACGGTTAATAATTAGGTAAAGTGACTCGCGTGTACTCTTTTCCCTTCGTTGGTTTTGTCCCACGGGGTTTTCCAACGACGCATTTTTAACGAGGCTGCAAATCTTTCCGTGACCTAATTATTAACTCGAGGGTTTCAAGACAAGTTCGCAACTCAATGGCACATCTTACGACTTGTCCAATTAATGTTTTAGTTATTTTCTAGACTAATTAAATTGTTGCCTTGCATGGTGACTAGCATTTAATGATACATTAATGTGTTTGCATGGCCTTTCTTGCTTATTATGGCCGGCCATGATGTTCATCTTTAGACAACTTTGAATTTGAAATTATCATTGATTTTCCTTTGTGAAATCATCCTTTGTTGGTGCGTTATATTCAGCATCCCATTGGTGTGTCATATCCAACGTTTGTTCGTTCGTTCTTCGTTGGTGCGTAATATCCTTCGAACACGGGTCGGTGAATCGAGAGCCTTTCCACAACTTTCTTGTGACCAATCGCTCCACCCACCTTGTGCAACTCGTTGCAGCAAGGCCTATCCATCCGACCTTTAGTCTAGAGCATCGTTCCAGCGGGATCGCGTCAGGTACTTACCTATAATGAAGGGCACGGTTACTTGCTCGGTTACCTTGAGCTCCCCTTGATTGTTGAGCCATTGTAGCTTATATGGGTGGGGTGCTTCTTTGTCTCAAAACCTAGCTTTTTCACCATATAAATGCTTGCAGCATTAGTACAAGAACCACTATCTATAGAAAGTCCACATACCTTATCCTTGACGATACATTTTGTATGGAAGATCGTCTCTCGTTGGCTTGTCTCTTGGGTGTTTATCTTCGTGGACAAAATGTATCGTGTTACTAGTAGTTCTAAACTTTCTGGATACTCGATATCGTCACTTCCTTTTTCATGTGGTTCTTCCTCATTTGCGGACTCATATTCTACACAAACAACGAGGATTATGACTCCCGAATTAGGGCAGTCTCGCGCTATATGCCTTATGCCCTTACACTTAAAACATACAAATTCACGAGTATGAATGTTATTCGAAGAAATTAGATTGTTACCTTCTCCTTTGACATTCCTTAATGTCTCAAGAGCTTTACCCTTGCAACGGTCGTCCATCCTTGATCCTGGCATCCTTGGGGGTTGTTCGATAGACCATGTGGGTTGTGTCCTTCCTCGACTTGTCGCTTGCTTTCTCTTGATCTGTTGCTCAATTTGAATTGAAAAATGCAATATATCTTATAGATCATGGTATTGTTGTTGTTAGAGCATTTTGATCTTAATTTGATTGCTGAAAATTTCATATTTGAATAGGTAAATAATTAAGTCAAAGGCTAAAAACATGGAGTTTGTTGGAGAAAATCAAGGAGCTAAAAATATGGAAGTTGTTGGAGAAAAACAAGGAGTATAGAATTTGGAACAAACACATCATGAAGATTTATATAAAGAAGGCTGGTCCATTTTACAACACGAAGACTTCTCCATCTGAATTGAGAGTTCATCAATGTCAAAGAGAGAAGTGGAGCTTAAAACGGGGAAACCAAACTAGAGTTTCTTTTCACTTTGTGAAGTGGTTTTTACATAAATCGTAGATTGTGTATCTAGGGATTTGTGGGAGAGTGGCTTGAGAGTCATTCTGTAATCTAAGGCTATTGTGAGAATAGTCTTAGGCGGTCATACACGAGTGTGTGACGCTCAGGGCTTAGAATTTGGATTCAAGACGGGTAGAGTCTCAGGGTGAGTTTGAGTCTTTATTCAGGTGTACCTGGAAGACCGTTTGAATTAAATAGAAAGTCCTTTGGAGTTTTAAAACTCCACCAAAACGTATTGGTCATCTACTCTTTAATTCTTTGAGTTTTTTTTCTACCCTTCTAGTGATTCGTTCATTTAATCCGTCTAGAAATTGAGCCATCACGATTTCTTCATCTTTGTCAATTTCTCGCTTATTGCAAAGATGCTTAACTTCATCGAAGTATTCTTTGAATGTTTTACTTCCTTTGTTTAACTTTTGATATCTTCGTTGCAATTCCCAATGGAAGTGTGGGGGTATGTACCTTTTACGCACATGGGCTTTCATTTCTTCCTACATTGAGACTTGTTTAAGTCTTGTACGTTGTTCAGTGCTTACCTCTCAATCCCATTAAGTGAGTGCATTGTCTATGAGTTGAGTCGCGGCATACTGTACCTTCTTGCGCTCTGTATACATGTAGCACTAAAAAATATTGTCCATCTGTCTCTCCCAATCGAGATAGGCTTCTAGGTTGACACATCCAACAAAATTAGATGGTTCTAACTTTAAATTGTTACTGTTGTGTTAATATCGTTGTCTTCAAGGTGGCTCCTCGTTTGAATCTTCATCCTCGCAGATGATGTGGAGTCGCCTTGGTCGTCTCGTCTCAGCAACTCTTCATTCTCCTCCTCAAGATTATGTTGTTGTGGTGCTTGACGTTATCGTTGTCTAGATAGAGGATCTGGTTGTTCAACTTCTTCCACACCATTTTCATGAATTGATTGTGCATCACGTACGGGTTGGCTCAATTATTCTTTAAGGCGATTCATTCTTGACTCCATTCGTTGGAGCATTTTCATGATCGCTTGAGTTGGTTGTTGTGTGTAGAATTCTCTCCTTTTTCGGCCATCTTTTTCTAGATTTTTATAACAATAAACAAAACAAAGAAGGGATTGGTAAAATAGAACGAATTTAAAAGGATAGAAGCGTGCCTTTGGTCCATGAACCGGACGCTGATACCAAAATGATACAAGCCTCTGGGTGGGAACTCAGGATGCGTACAGAGAATCCGTTAACCTTAATCGCTCGAGTAGGATTCAGGGTGTCAAGGTTGATTTCTTGACTAGCGTAAGGGCACTCTTCAAGAAGTCGTTTGTTGACAATGGATGATGGTGGAGGATGGTGGAGGATCTCTTGAATGGACTAAGGGCTCTCTTCAAGATTTGTCCGGCAAAGGTGGAGGATGGAGGTTGATGGTTGATGGTTGAAGTCAAGGTGTTTTGTGTGGACTGATGGACACCACAAAAGGTGCGAAAGCCTCTTGATACAATTGGATAATGGCTTCAATTGTTCCCGAAACAAGTTGAAATCATCGTCTTCTCGGCACCGTTCAAGAATACAAAACGAGTTTATTTCTTCAAATTTTCAATGTGTCTTACAAATTAAATGGAATCTTTGGAACGGGAAAAAAGAAAATCCGGTGGGATAAGATTGGCTTGGAAGATTTCCAAGCTGTTGGAGAGGATTTCCTGGTCGTTGGAAAAGATAAGGAAAGATCTTTATCTTTACCTTTCTTTATCCGTATCATGCGAGCCCATCGGTCTTTAGGTGGGCGAATTGAGGCTCGTTTCAATGTAGAAGACCGATGTGACGTTTATTTGGGTTGCGCCCGAATCCTCCTTCTGATTAAGAGTCTTCCATGTATGTATCATAATCTCTGCTACCTTGTTACGCAAGCTCTTTGCTTGTCCACGTGTGAGTAGGTCGTGGGAAGATTCGGTCCCGCTCGTTTCCTTACGGTAGCTCTTCGTTCATGTGACCCTCCTTTGGTTTTGCTTCGATCCCGATGTCCTCATCAATAGATGTATATTTTTTAGCTAAACATGATTTGTATTATCTAGATGTTAAAATAACAAAAGATGTACTTCGTTGTTCACATGCACTCGTGAAGGGAAGGCGGGCGGCGGCAGCTGCCCAGTCCGAGCAGGCGGGCGGTGGCGGCGGCGTCGTCGTGTGCGTATTATAATTTTAGTAAAACCAACCACATCCTCAAAATCCCTTCAATGGCTCCTTTTGATAACAATAACATACAAGTAGGGGTGTAAAATGAGCTGGCTCGGCTCAGCTCGCCTTCAGCTCGCCAAAAAACGAGCTGGCTCAGCTCGGCTCGTTTTTTAAACGAGCTGGAAAATCCCAGCTCAGCTCGGCTCGCCTCTAGCTCGCCAAAAAACGAGCTGGCTCGCGAGCCCGACTATTTAATTATTTTGAATTAGTTGTAATATCATATATGATAAAAATATCAAAAGAACCAAATAAAATATCGAAAATATGAAAACATTAATTCGAACATAATGTTATAAATGTCATTGTACTAAATAAAAAATAACATTCTCGAATAAAAGGTATAAAATATCATTGTACTAAATTCGACCGCTCGTAACGTTACTAAATTGTTTCTTTATTTTGTTATATTATTAGAAAAAGAAAAAATACATTATAATAGTATACTATGTTTAAACAATATATTATGTTTTATTAAATGCAATATTATATATGATATATAAAAAAAGAAAATATTTTATTTTTGTACATGATTTTTTTCCAGCTCGCGAGCCAGCTCGTCAGCTCCACAGCCCGCTCTCCTCAGCGC
>CM071864.1:12988802-13008362 GCA_036759665.1 Gynandropsis gynandra
TGAAGTTTAAAAAGACACCAGAACAGAGACCAGAAGAAGCACGACAAGACGGAACAGACCAAAAAGAGGAGGACATACCAGACCAAAAAACATGAGAGAGAGCACGACCGAAGAAGGAGACTTTGGCCATCCGAAGGATTCGTCCGAGGCCACACTTATAGGATAGGGAAGATGAATACTTACCGAATTTGTTTCCTTATGAATTCTGAGTAGTTCTCTTTACCATGTGTTAGGGATGCTATGTAATGGATAGTTTGGTTCTTAATGTTTGATTTTAGTTTTGTTCATTCTTATGGTTCGATGGGTTGTGCTTAATGTGTTCATACTTTGCTGATCACCTGTTTGAATGAGACTAGATCCGTTTGAATGAGGTTAGATTTGTTTGAATGAGATTAGAGATTCGTCTAGGCATTGAGAGAGTCAGATTTGAGTCGCAAAATTAACCTTAGAATGAATTAGATTAATGAGAATCTAGCCGATTAGTTAATCTATTTCGGAAAAGTAATAATTGAGGTAGAACTCCATTTTTCTTCATGCATTTAGGTTATAGATTTACTAAATCGAGAGGTGAGTACGTTTATCTCCTAGATAGTAGATTTAGGCATCGAGAGAGTCACTTCCGTTAATAGAGGTCGAGTTCCCATCGTTTTCGAAAGTAGAGTCGAGTTCCCTATCGTTCTTCATGCATCTAGATGTTCCGTGTTGCATCAAGAGATGAGTAACATTGATTCTTTAGGTAGATGATTTAGACACCGAGAGAGTCGTTTCCGATAGTTGAGGTAGAATTCCCCATTTGTTATTCATGCATCTGGATGTTCCGCACTGCATCGAGAGATGAGTGACGTTGATTCCCTAGGTAGTGGATTTAGATTTTAGTTCCCCATCGATTGATAACCCGATTTCATGTTTCGTAGAAATATCCATTGCATGTCCCGACATTCCCAAAACCTCTGATTTTCCACCATCTCTTCCGAGTTAAGCCATTTTTGTTGTTTTCCTACGTGTAGATTACTCTGTATATGTCTAGGAGTTTGAAAGGCAAAGAATTCCTCTTTGACCCCGAAATTGAGAGAACTACACAAGCGTTATTGAAACAACAAAAAATCAGATGTAGTGGTTCCGAGTGTCTTGAGGAAACGACAACTGAGCGAGAAACAAATTTGTCTAGTGAATAAGAGATGGCTGAGGAGGAAGCACCAAAAACTTATGGGGCGTACACAGCGCCTAAACACACACAGCTTCTCTCATGCATTCGAAGGCCTTCATTCAGATGTTGAGTCAATCGCCATTCAGGGAACGATCTACGGAGGATCTGAACCAACATCTTACTCAGTTCAAGATGTTGTGTTCGAACATGAAAGCATATCCCGGAATAGAATATGAAGCGTTAATGTTGCTTGCCTTCCCGTTCTCAGTTAGGGAGCATGCACTCGAGTGGATCTACACGCTACCTCTAGATTCTATTCACACATGGAGCCAGCTCAAAGAACACTTCATGATGCGATTCTTCTCACCCCACAAGACGCAGCGATAGAAGAACAAAATTAATTCATTTGTGCAAGAGGATATAGAGAGTCTTCAAGAAGCTTGGCTGCTATTTAAAGGATATCAACGAGAATTCGCGCACCATGGGATGGATAAAAGATACCTCATAGCTACATTCATTGAGGGTCTTCGTGATGATTTTCGTGATTGGTTGAATGCTGCCTGCGGAGGTTCTTTACATGACCTCCCATTCATATTGAGAAGATGGTCGAGAGAAGAAACACCTTGTCGGGAGAGTATAGTCGTCAGACACCTGCCAAGGGAACGGACAAAAAGGTGCTTGCATTGCGTGCTGAAATTGCTAAAATGAAATTGTAAATGGTAAACATGCACCAAGCACCTACCGATTCCCATGGATTCAAGGATGTTGTAGATGCAAATTATGTCGCCAACAACCCTTATTCCAACACCTACTATCCGGGCTGGAATAACCATCTGAATCAGTCCTACAAGAAAACCGACAACATCTTGAATCCATTGAAAGGAAGCTCAGCCGAAACCGTTTCAGAGCCAGTCGCAAAACCAGAATTTTCAGCCTAGAGCGCAAGGTTATCAAGGATATCAGCCAAGAGGAGTACCCGCGCCACTTTTGCAACAAGAGGGGAATATCAATATTACGTCCATGTTTTCTCAGCTTTTACAAGGAAAGAAAGATCAACATGCTAAGCTGAAAAGTATAAGACGAGAGCACGAAGACGTAAAAAAGAAAATTGGGGAAATTCAAACGCTTTGAAGATCTTAGACACCCACGTTGCACAGCTTGCAGCGAGCTCTTCCAATCAGCAAGGAATTCTACCGGTAAAACCTGAGCCGAATCCTATGAGCATTGCAATGTCGTTATATTAAGGAGCGGGACAGAACTTCCGGACATCGAACCCTAAAATTTTGAGAAAGGAGAGTAGTCAAAATCTTAAAGGGTGAAGCTTAGAGACCCCAAGCATCATAAGGAAGCATATAAGGAGGAAGAAGAACCGATTTATGTGGCACCGCCACCAAGACCTCCTCCACTTCCATTTCCCAGTCGCCAAATAAGACGAGCTAACGATTCGCAATTTTCCAAGTTCGTAGAAAGTTGAAGAAGATGGAGATCTCTATGCCCTTCCAAGAGGCAATCATGCAAATTCCTTCCTACGCTAAGTTTCTCAAAGAAATACTCACCAAGAAGCGTAAAGTGGAAGAGGAGACAATGATGGTCAGCGATGCAACATACACCGTTATCTATCATGGGATGCAACAGAGACTATCCACCAGGTACCTTCATCATGCCTTGTAAACTCAGAAACATTACCATCCACAATGCCCTCTGTGACTTAGGGGTGAGTTTCAACATCATGCCACTGTCGATGTGCAAGAAACCGATGCGTATCAAGTTAAACAAGTTAACCTAAAACTACCTGTAAGTGCACGACACGTGTGTAGTAATTTAGGTGTCGATCCCATAGGGACTAATGCAACACGGTCTAAGAATCAAACTAAAATCAATGCTTGATGCGATGAAATAAGATATGATAATGCAGTGGACTAACGAGTTCCTAACAAATGAGACAAACGTTCTAGAATACGGTTTCACCGCATAGCTTCCGAAACCTACCTTCGATCTATCTAATCATGCATTACCTATAAGATATCTAAGGTGGATGATCCTAATGTAGATCCTACCCTCTCTCAAGGCATAGGAACGTGATTCAATTGAGTTATCCCCTACTTTCGTGGCTGACACCCAACTAAACCCCAATACGGACTATGATTCATCCGATTTAACCCTGAACCGTTACTACCCTACTTTTTCGTGACCTAGTCTTGGTTGTTCTAAGACTAATCATCTAGGACTAGAATTCTCCTTTCGGACCTTCTCCTAATCCCTAACACATGCAACTATGTGGCCATCGTAAACACAAGACAATAATCGCTCAGACAAAGAATAGATTATCAAAACGGGAAATGCATTCATAAACAAATCAAAGATGATTCCGGGATAGCCATGGGCTAATCCCTTCTCCTAGAACAAATCTACTACTCGGTCATGAATGTAAAAAACATAAACAAAATAAGTAGAGTAAGGAGCATAGAAATATCAAACGAATCTGATCCCAAATCAATTCCCGACTCCTTGTGTGTCTCCCGTCAAGAGAGCTCTTGGATGGATGGATGGATGGTTGTTATGTAAATGGTGAATAATGGATAATGGATGATGTCCTCTGCCCTTGCAGTTTTATTCTTTCAAAATTGAGCCCTTAGCCGACTCATTTCCACCAAAATCGTCCATAGGCCGTTGTACTAAGTCATGCCCGGTCGGGCATGCTTCATTCCGCATAAAATAAACCAAACGTTTTGCTTGTTGCCGGACCGTGCTCTCCTCAACGCCCAAACGTGCTGCTTCCAAAAGAGGGTGCCCGACCGTGCACTTATCATGCCTGACCCGTGCCAAAAATTACACGTAAACTTTGCAACTATCATCATAAACGTCTCCAAAATCATGTGAGAATTGTGTATGAAAACGAATCCCTCAGATTGAATGTTTTCTTGTCCCTAAGCAAACGTGAACGTGGAACACGTGGGAGATATAAAAGTCGAGAATACCACTTTTCCTAGAAACACCGCTAAAGTGAACCTAATCGATCGACAAACAAGTTAGAGCAAATTTTGTTCTAGTAACTTTCAGTCTTCATCTTAGGTTCACCATGGCTACCTATAAGAAAGCAAATCAAAGACGAGCTAAGAAAGAAACCGCGACTCTCTCCACCAAACGAGACTTCAAACGAATGCTAAAACAAAGAATCAAAGAGGATACTTGTTTTATTCTGGAGCTTCTTTATTCCTTTATTGATTTATTTTTATTTCTTTTATTGATATTGCGAACACACTAGGTCTCTAGGACGTCGGATTTGAAGGGATTCAACCTCTACTTAGACCCAAGCTACCGATGATGGTATACTTTTGCATCTCGTTCAAGAGTGCAGCGGAGTAGATGGTGTTTTTATGTGCCTTGCTCTTAGGACGTAGAAAGATGATCGCCAACCCACCACTTAGACCCAAAAAATGGAAAAAGTATCAAGGTCGATGTATATGAAGTATAATCATTTGGATAGAGAGAACGAACAAGAAACTAGCCTAGCAACCTCGTCTAAACTTCCCATAAGTAACACTAGGATTGCCAAACACTTACGACCTACTCGTTCCTAAAGCGACTAATAAGCTTTAACATGCAAGATATCACGGAAAAGGCCAACTTCTTAAGCATCCTAGGTTCAAGGTTCATCTCAAAATGTGGCACCGGACAAATGCCTGGGACGACTCTAGCTCATGAAAACAAAAACAAACTAAAACTAACCTGAGAAAAACGAAAGAAAATGAAACGAAATCACCTGACAAACGTAAGCTACTCCCCTAGACTTGAATTGAAGTGAAGCTCCAATGTAGGATAAGGAAGGTGAAATCACGGTTGTAGGTCTCGTTTTTATGATTTTCAAATAAAAAAGTCCGAAATACGAAACAACAAAAAACAAAAAGATGGGTTGCCTCCCATAAAACGCTTGTTTAACGTCATTAAGCTTGACGTCTCCATGCTTCATGTACTTGCGATGGGTGGATCGAATAGGGAGATGGAGTTTCCGCTTTCGATCGGTTGAGCGGCTTGATATAGCTTTACTTTGCTTTGAACGTTTCACTCGAATCGCTCCATAGTTCTACTGTTCCATGTGTGAAGACTTCTCGTACCTGAAAAGGACCAGACCAACGGGAACGCAGTTTGCTCGGAAAAGAATTAAAATTAGAGTAAAAAAGCAGAACCAAATCACCTGGCCAAAAGTCACGAGGTAAGGGCTTTGTACTGTGCCATCTTTCACCGTGGTCGTCTTTCTCATTGCACATTGTCGTCATCGCTCCTTTCTCTTCCAAACTTTAGTGCAGCCTCCTCTGATCGTCGATGGAGGGTTCGCGGCTGTCCTCCTTAAGCATTACGTGCATACACAATAAAGGGCTCGCTATCCTATGCTTCTTGAGACGAATTGGTGGCTTTCGCGTCTCATGCCGAAGAGAAGAAGGAAGATGTTCGAACTGAAGCCTAGACACCTTCTTTATTGCAAAGTCGGCAAGCTTTTCATGCGGCATCTCTTCATGTGGGACATCATGCACTGCCTCAATGGCACTCATGAATTCTGTATAATGCTTGGCTTCTCCATCGGTAAGTCCTATAGCATTGCAAACTTGCATTAGGCATCTCTCAAGAGGATTGAAAAATACTTACTCGATCAAATGCATTCGCCGACTCGTCCAGCGCATCAACTCTAAAGCATGACTCCGTAGAGCTGGACAAGTTGAATTCCATCTTCTCGTCACCGACACGTAGAGAGAGTTTCCCTTCTTTTACATCTATCATCGCACCTGCAATAGATAAGAATGGTCTACCAAGAATTATAGACACTCTAGCATCGTCTTCAATATCGAGTACAAGAAAATCAGGAATGCAAAGATTGCCCACCTTGGTGGGAATATTTTCAACAATTCCCACCGGATACCTTACCGAACGATCCGCTAGTTATAGACACATCTTGGTAGGTTTGAGATCTCCGAAGTTTATCCGCTTATAGATCGAATGTGGCATTAGACTCACGCTTGCTCCCTAACCGCACAAAGCTTAGTCAATATCAATGTCTCCTATGGTGGATGGGATGGAGAAGCTTCTGGGGTCCTTCAACTTTGGGGGCAACTTGTTTTGAAGAATATCATTGCATTCATCGGTGAGTGCTACCGTCTCTCTCTCTTCGACACGCCTCTTCAAGCGTCCAGGAAATTGTATAGGGGATCATACCCTTCCATGATCGCGATTCTGCCCTTTCCTTTGTCTACCGAATTTCCAGCAACGTTCTTTTGCTCTTTAGCGGCGGGTTCGCAATCGTATCTGATAACACAAAAAGTGTATCAAATTTAGGCTAGGTTTTAGTATCATTTTCGCATATATTTCTTAGTTAGAGTTATTCGTTGCTGGAAGGTAGGGTTGCACGTACTCATGGTTAGGAGGTCTAGGCTCGGCAGAATCATTCCTCACCTTAGAGCATGAATTTTCCGTTATCAAGATAATTCGATAGGTTTATGATCTTTAGTTGTTACATCCATACGATTCCCGGTATCCTGACACCCGTAGTGTTCGTCATAGTCAAGTTTTCCCCAACCTTCATCGTTGTCCTTATTTAGTTTAGTCTTTTTAGATATTTCGCACCACGCCTTCATCTACTTCTTATTGTCTTAGTTTAGTGATATTCGTAGGATTGGCTGCTTTAGTCCCTAGAGTTCGACCCTGGTACTACACGAACCGTACACTTGCGGTGAAGTGGTCTAGGAAATATATTACTTGATATTTCCGACATCAAGTTTTTGGCGCCGTTGCCGGGGACTAATAACGGCCTAGACTAGGAATTAACTAGATTAAGATCTAGTCCTTTCCGGAGTCTTCTTTTGTTTTTCGTATTTTTTTGTTTTTGCTTTTGTTTTTTTTATGGAGTCAAAAATTTCTTTACCTCACAGAGCTTAATCGAGTTTGGTGTCCTTTATCTTGCGAGGTAACATGGACGACTTCAATTCTTCGGGTGCCGACATAGCTGAATTGAGGCATCAACTTTCCGAGATTCGTTGTAAGCTCTCCGACTTATACCAACCGCTATACTCAGAGCAATCATGGGAACAAAATGCTTGGGGTATGAAGAGGAGATCTATGACAGCTACGCTCATCCTTACGGGAATACGTACAATCACAGATGGAGTGATCACACATACTTCCCGTACAGGAACACCGAGAGTATGGTGAATGCACAGCAATCGTTTGGGAACTTTCAGCCATGGACGGAACCCCAAACTCAGAGCTATCAATCATATGTGCCTCAGCCATACCCAACCCAATCCGTAGCAGCCCCCGATTATCCCGCCACGTACACCTACCTCCTTGAACTGCTTGAGAATCGAAACAACTTGTTTATGGGAGTGGAAGCGGAACAAGAAAGCGCCAATGAGCAGATAGGCAACTTATTTGGACAATTGGACGCGCAAGCTTCAGAACTTGCACTAGGGGCATTGCAACCACAAGAGGTTCCATCGGAAAGTTCAAAAATAAATCCTCGTGAATATGTCAGCGAAGTCTACCTAAGGGATTGTGAGATGGTAGATCAGCCAAGTCCATCATTGATTGAAAAAGAAGATTAATATAACACGGTAGTGGATGAGGCTACGGACATTGATGAGCACATGAAGAAACCCGAGGTAGAAGTGGAATTCAGCTTGGTGAACACAATTGAGCAACCATGCAATATCGATTTCGTGTTCCCCGATGGCATCTTTGAGGATTTAGCCGAGGAAGGTTGTGAGGAATTTCAGACTACGGATTCCCTACATATGGATCTCATAGCAGCCGTTGAAGGAAACTACAAGGCATCAAATGAGATGTTAATCAACAAAAAGAAGGAGGAATCCCCCGATAGAGACTTCCACACAACCCGAGCTAAATGCGGCACGAGTCAGTACACAAATGACCCCGAGATGCCGAGAAGCTACACAAAACGTCCAGCTCACAATTGGGACATCGATAAAGCACCCAAGGTAAAGATGAAGCCTTCACCCCAAAGGCTCACACATACAACATCTCTGGAAAAGCTGAAGGAAACGGGCAACAAACGCCTAACTGGTTACATGGAGTACTCAACCGGAATTAAGAGCAGCACGACCAGAATGTTTGGACAGCACGATCTAGCACCGAACTTAGAGAGCACCATGATCGATCTTAGGGAAGACGCTACCGATCGTGCAGGAAATTCAACCAACTCGCGTGCCACACCTTACCGAGCACATATTGCACGCGAAATGCTACGTACGAGACGACGTCGAGGACGTCCACCTGATGAGTAGCACACTTTGGTCAGGCTCGCGACCTTAAACAAGCACTTCTCAGGAGGCAACCCGAGCCGCATATCCTTTTTAGTCGTTTTTCGTTTTATTTTTTTGAACTCTTTTTAGGATTTGGACATTTTTTTTAGGATTTAGGAATTTAGTGGTCTATCGATTTTATGCTGCATGGTTTTCCTCGTAGAATTTTTCTGTTTTGCAGCACAGCCCGATCGGGCAGACACCTCCACCCGAGCGGGCAACGTCTAATCCAATGGAACCCGATCGGGCCTCAACAGAAGACCCGAGCGGGAAACGTCTACTCCAATGGAACCCGATCGGGCCTCAACAGAAGACCCGAACGGGTAGGTCAACATGGGAGACGCCCGATCAGGCGACACAGAGTACCCGATCGGGCACCGTAAAATCTGAAAGGTAAGTTCTATTTCGAGTAACCCGAGCGGCCACCCTCACTTCACAAATTCAACCCGAGCGTGCTCCCAGAATTTTCAGCCCCGCACGCCACAATCTCTTCCACCGGAGTCGCTCGTGCGCCGCCGCCGTTCACCACTGTCACCGGTTACTCGAAATACCTTTCTTCCTCCCCTCTCTAAAAAAATCTGAAAATCTTTCAAATTCCTCTCAAATCCCAAGTATATTCATGAACTATTTTGTGATTTGCACTGCTGTGGACTAGATTTAGGCCTGGCTAGAGGAAATTTAGGTTGAAATCGTTGATTGAGCCATGGAATGCGAACTGCATGTCGCGATTTCGCGTTTCTACCCGATCGGGCTAGGGTTAGCACCCGATCGGGCGTCATGCTTTTTCACCCGATCGGGCAGTGAGTTCGCTCGAGTCGGGCAGTGCCTACGGGGGTATTTTGCCACATTTGAGCCCGACCGGGCTACCTCTTGTACCCGATCGGGCATCATACAAAATCGTGATTATCGCTTATTTTCTTATTCGTTTGTTTTGCATATGGCCCCGAAGATCTTCCAGAGCTCAAAGAAACGCCGATCTGACGCATATGATCCAGAACACGGATGGCCGGCAAAATCGGATGCCGTCACGGAGCTAACGCCCTACATGCCGATCACCACGTCTCACCAGCAATACAACTACCGGACGACGACGTTCTTGTCCGGCCAAATGTTGAGATTCACCGAGCTTCAGTCGCGGATTTTCCCATCCCGCTTCCTATCCTCAGAAGCGATGAGTGCTCTCCACATCGAGGAGCACATAGATGCCATCTTCAACACATTGGGATGGACGGGATTGCGGGACACTCAGGAATACACCTACCGGAACCTCACAGCATAGTTCTTCGCATCGTACACAGCATTTTTCCCTGAGTCCGGAGATCGGGAGCG
Organism: Gynandropsis gynandra; assembly: GCA_036759665.1. NCBI lineage: Eukaryota > Viridiplantae > Streptophyta > Magnoliopsida > Brassicales > Cleomaceae > Gynandropsis > Gynandropsis gynandra. The sequence continues at coordinate 12,998,589 of CM071864.1, forward strand.
AGCTTTCATGGAGTTCCGTCTGCTGGGTCAGAACTACAGGCTCAGCGCGAGATAGTTTGCAATCATCCTTGACACTCCGCATTGCAACTTCACGAAGATGCCTGAGCACAACCGGAGCCATCAAGCGCAATTCTGGTCTCAGATTGCGTACGGTGATTACTCGACGAGGTCAAAGGCCAGCCACATATGCCACCCCGCCCTAAGGTACTTTCATTACTTCCTAGTCTCGTCTATACTAGGAAAGGGAGCACAAGGTGGAGTCAACCACACAGAGTTGGCATACCTTAGGCGGGTGGTACAGACAGGCTTTGCGGCAGACGAGTGGGACATCTTAGACGTCGACTTGGCGTCTCTAGTCATGCGACATTTCCTTGACATCGCCACCGAGAAGTGTAGCACTGATACAAAGATCATGTGCGGTGGCATTGTCACGATGATAGCACGAAGATCGGGATCAACCTTGGCATCCTGACTGAGGACAAGATCAACGAGAAGCCCGAGCTGAACCTCCAGAACTTGCACAACCGAAGGGCGATTACGATAGAGAGGTATAATGTCATCTGGAGCTACAAGGACGAGCACGGTCGCAACTTAGAAGTCGACCTACGCGAGATTCAGATGCCGGGTCTAGACCAGGAGGGCTCCCGATTCAGGATTGACCCACCCATCGGACACATCGCCCCGAGGCTAGGTGAGGTAGATCCACCTCCAGCCGCTGCACCAGGACCATCTATGTCCAGGCAGCGCAGCTGACGCGCCACTCACTCACGTGCCCGCCCAGAGTACCCTCACCACCGCTCTGACTTCCCTTCCATGGAAGGAGTCTCCGACGTCCTCAGGTATGTCGCGGAGGAGACCAGGTATCAGTCTTTTATGATAGAGCAGAGGTACGACCTGGAGGCGGCGACATGACATCGAAGCTGCGAGGTATGCGGAGCCAGCAGAGCCTCCGGCCACCCGCGGTGGAGAGGATGAGGATTAGACCACTTTCCCTTTTTCCTTTTTCTTTATTTTTCTTTTTCTTGTTTTATAGACCTATTTTTCTTATTTTCTTTCTTTTTAGTTTTAGCGCATGTGTACGCTCTTTGGAACTTATTGATTTAGTGATCTTTGCTCTATCTTTTGCATTGCATGATTTTCATCTCAGGTATTTCACGCTAACACCTGCATTAGAGCAAGAGAATATCACAACTCCGGATGTATCACGATTCGAGAAAGCATAACACACCAGGTGTATTCGTTCTTACTTTTTCTATTTTCTCGAGTTTTGGCATACAGGTATCCCTCATAGATCTCGAACACCGAGACTGTGTTCCGTTCAGGTCTGGGGGGGGTACTCTTCGTTTAGAGTGATACGGATTTTTCATTAGAGTGACATATTTGCGCTTAGGATTAGGATTAGGTTTAGGATTAGGAAAGTGACATATTTGCGCTTAGGATTAGGATTAGGTTTAGGATTAGGAATAAGATGGATACCTAGTAAGAAAAAATTTCGAGCTTTAGTCATTTTTGCGACTTTGTCGAATCGTGAACAATAGTCTAGGTTTGCTTAGAAGCCTTTTGGATACCGATTAGTCGAGTAGTTGTGTTTGAAACCTTTATCTATAGTTGAATTCACCCTTTAGATTTCGGTACCAAGTAGTCATATCTCCGTGTATACCGTCTAGCCTTTGCTTAGTTGATATATTCTTACCGTTCATGAGTCATTAGATTCCACACGCTTATACTCCGCTGTCATCTAGGATAGGTTTTTGACTATTCTGAGTTAGGATTGACATGAGTATATCGATGATTGATGGTTCGGATCTAAGTGGTGGGTAGAGGCGCTGTTCTACGTCCTAAGGGTTACAGTGATGCGAAATCAAGAAAAAAAATAAAGCGAAAAAAATAAGATCTTTAGTAACGCACCTCTTCACTCTGCTAAGGTCACGCGACCTTATGAGTGTGCCATAGGCAGCCTGGGTCTAAGTAGAAAGCCATCCCTCTTCGACTTCGACGTCCTAGGAACAAAGCGTGGATCTAAGTATCGAAAAGAAAAAAATGAATAAGAACGAGAAAAGCGAGTTGAATGATATCAAAAGTTTAAGGGAATAGGTATGGAGATCGCTTGGACGTTGTCTAGGGTTGTGAAATAGACTAAGATTTTTGGTAGGATTTCATGGCTCAGCACTTTCGCTTAGGCCTTTGTTCATGTGACGCGTTGATTTGTGGAATGACTAACTCTTCGAATTTTTTGTGCTAGTATCCATCGTTATTAGATTCTTCTTGTACTTGGCTTTAGTTTTGTTTGAGGACAAACAAAGGTTTAGGTCTGGGGGAGTTTGATAACACGAAAAGTGTATCAAATTTAGGCTAGGTTTTAGTATCATTTTCGCATATATTTCTTAGTTAGAGTTACGTTTCCGATACGATTATTCTTTACATACGCCCATTTTGTTGGTTTTCAGGTTTTAAGGCGACAAGGCCTAAACGAGCGTAAAAAGACGAATTCCCGAGTAAACCCACACATTCTGAAGCTATATTCACTCGGAGCCGAAATCAAGCCTCAGAACTCAAAGGAACACCCGAGCAACGAGCGGAAAAGAGCAAAAACAAGGATAGATGACTGCCCGATCGGGCACTGAGGTCTACCCGCTCGGGTAAAACCTACGGGGTTTAATTGCGACACCTTGCACGACCCGGGCACGAAGACTACATGATCGGGTAGTGATACCCAATCGGGCGCAACAAGGTACCCGCTCGGGCGTTAATTCGTCCCAAAAATCCCCGAGAGTTTGCACGACTCGGGCTGTTCAACCACGCGATCGGGTGTTGATGCCTGATCGGGCAAGATGGAGTACACGACCGGGCGCGCCTCTGTACGACCGGGTAAATGGTGTGCCGGAGCGGGCCGCCTTTCTCGCAACCACCTTGATTTTGAATTTAAACGAGCAAATTAATAGACCAGAACAGATCTAGACGCAAGGGGGCGACGTAGAGGGCAATGAAAGGCTTGGAAATCATCAGGAAAGGCTTGGGAGACGCTGGAGAAGGAGAGAAGCATCAATCCACACATCGGTAACACAATAGGGAAGATCGAGGCATCGAGTTTCCTAGGGTTTATCATGTTTAGGGTTGCGTTATTTCCTTTGTCATTAATCTCCATGAGTGAGTAGATTCCCAACTATGGGTTAGGGATATCGGATGGTAACGGATGTACAAACTTATGCGTTAATGCTTAGATCTATTGCATTTATCTTGATATTTGGTTCTATAATCAACACCGTAAACGTCTACACTAGTGCTGACCGCTCAGTAACATAGGAAATCATAGTTTGCTGGAAGGTTAAAGTATGAATCCGGAACCGTTGAGTTGTAGGTTAAGTTCGATTAATGAGAATTTGACCGGTCGGTTAATCGACTTAGGAATTAGGATTGCGTTTGTAAAGCTGCCATAGTACGGGTTAATCGCTGCTGGAAGGGGTAGGGTTGCACGTACTCATGGTTAGGAGGTCTAGGCTCGGCAGAATCATTCCTCACCTTAGAGCATGAATTTTCCGTTATCAAGATAATTCCATAGGTTTATGATCTTTAGTTGTTACATCCATACGATTCCTGGTATCCCGACTCCTGTAGTGTTCGTCATAGTTAAGTTTTCCCCAACCTTTATCGCTGTCCTTATTTCGCACCACACCTTCATCTACTTCTTATTGTCTTAGTTTAGTGATATTCTTAGGATTGGCTGCCTTAGTCCCTAGAGTTCGACCCTGGTACTACACGAACCGTACACTTGCGTTGAAGTGGTCTAGGAAATATATTACTTGATATTTCCGACATCAGTATCCTCGCTGCACAAAGTGACGACATTTACGTACTCTCTCGGGTTTAGATCGGGCTTTCCGGGTAGCATTCCAGGATTCCGAGAGGATGAGCCAGCTTGTTGAACAATGGAATTTTCAAGGATCTTCACATGCTTGCTCAAGGATTCCATTGGAGTTTTAAGCTCAAGGATTCCACATGTTAACATATAGTCCCCAACAACGATGCCAAAAACTTGATGCGTGTCAAGTTAAACAAGTTAACCTAAAAACTACCCTCAAGTGCACGACAAGTGTGTAGTAATTTAGGTGTCGATCCCATAGGGACTAATGCAACACGGTCTAAGAATCAAACAAGAATCAATGCTTGACGCGATGAAATAAAGGTGGTGAAACGCAAATATGATAATGCAGTGGACTAACGAGTTCCTAACAAATGAGACAAACGTTTTAGAATACGGTTTCACCGCATAGCTTCCGAAACCTACCTTCGATCTATCTTATCATGCATTCCCTATCAAGATATCTAAGGCAGATGATCCTAATGTAGATCCTACCCTCTCTCAAGGCATAGGAACATGATTCAATTGAATTATCCCCTTACTATGATCCATCCGATTTAACCCTCAACCGTTACTACCCAACTTTCGTGCCCTAGTCTCGATTGTTCTAAGTCTGATATTCTAGGAGTAAAATTCTCCTTTTGGTCATTCTCCTAATCCCTAACACATGCATCTACGTGGCCATCATAAACATAAGACAATAAGCGCTCAGAGAAAAAATAGATTATCAAAACGGGATTTGCATTCATAAACAAATAAAAGATGGTTCTGGGATAGGCATGGTCTAATCCATTCTCCTAGAAAAAATCTACTACTCGGTCATGTGTCTAAACAACATAAACGAAATAAGTAGAGTAAGGAGCATAGAAATATCAAACGAGTGTGATCCCAAATCAATTCCTGACTCCTTGTGTGTCTCCTGTCAAGAGGGCTCTTGGATGGATGGATGGTTGTTGTATAAATGGTGAATAATGGATAATGGATGATGGATGATTGTCCTCTGCCCCTGACGTTCTATTCTTTCAAATTTGAGCCCTTAGCCGACTCATTTCCACCAAAATAGCCCATACGCCATTGTACTAAGTCATGCCCAACCGTGCTCCATGTCATGCCCCATCGGGCATGGGTTCATTCCGCATTAATAAACCGAACTTTTTGCTTGTTGCCCGATAATGCTCTCCTAAACGCTCGACCATGCTGCTTCCAAAAGAGGGTGCCCGACCGTGCACTTGACATGCTCGGCCCGTGCAGTAGTCTCGAGGATGAAATTGCATGAAATACTTGACCATGCTGGCTAGATCGCTGGACCATGTTGTGTCACCAAGAGAGTGCCCGACCGTGCATGATGTGTACCCGGGTCGTGCACATCTCTCGTGCATAAAATGCTCTAAAAGAGCTCGAGCGTGCATCTTCTGGTGGTGCACATGGTTATGGATGAGAGTTCGGTAGTGCACTTGATCATGCTCGACCGAGCTGTGTCCTTTGATGCATGCTCTGTTGTGCTGAGTTGTGAGCTCGACCGGGCTGTGTCCTTTGATGCATGCTCTGTCGTGCTGAGTTGTGAGCTCGACCATGACTTGTCCATTTCCCGTCCCATTTGACCCGTTGTGATCTTCAAAGGTCGTACTTTGTCCCGTGTATATTTTTAGCTCCGAAACGAGCCGAATACGCATTAAAACCAATAAAAACATGAAAACACAGAAACAAGTAAAACGTATACAAAATCAACGTAAACTCCGCAACTATCATCATAAACGTCTCTAAAATCATGCAAGAACCGTGTACAAAAACAAGATGATCAGAAACTCGACATGAGAGAGACTGAATCTACGAAGATGGTATTATAGATGGCTGATTGTTCAACGAAACACCCGATAGGTATTGTGGAGGATGCGCCACTTAAGGTAGGCGATTACTATATCCCCGTTGATTTTGTGGTTTTGGATATGAAAGAAGATGAAAGAATACCTATTATCTTGGGAAGACCATTCCTCAATACCGCCAATGCCATCATCAACGTGAGAGCGGGGAAATTGACGATGAAGATAGGGGAAGAGACGGTGGAGTTTGGGTTGAATAAGGACCTCAAGAAAGTACCTATGGTAGAGCCTATTTTCTCCGTTGATGTCTTGAGTGAACCACTGGAAAAAGCTCCCACGGCTAGAGATACGGATCAAGACGATGACCACGAGCATGGACAATTTTCGAGAGCTTCAGAGGAAACGCTAAGCAATGGAGCAGTGGAGCGTCCAATTGATTTGATGAAGTCCACGACCGAGCTACACCTTGTACACGATCGGGCACCTCCTTTTGAGAGCAGCACGATCGGGCATAACATGAGCTTGACCCGTGCAACATTCTAGGCACCTCCTGCATGATTGAGCGCCTCCTCCACAGGTCACCACGATCGGGCATATGCTCAGCCCGACCCGTGCGTTGCTCTCGGCACCTAATTGCAGAACTAGGCGCCCGACCGATCAACATCACTTGCACGGCCGGGCACCCTCTTTACAGACCAGCACGATCGGGAACACCATGAGTCTGACCCATGCAACACTCCCGGCCCCCATTTGCAGCATATCCCGCCCAACCGCTCAGCATGACACGCCCGACCGGACACTCACATGGGAATGCAACACGACCAGACAGGAGAATGACACGAGCAGGCTGGCTGATCTTGCAAGGCGCATGTCCATTCATTGTGCTACACCCAAACGAACAACATGATGCAGGACACGTCGCACATGATGAAGAGGACATCCACTTTGATGGTGATGAGCAGAGCATTTGTTTAAGCTCGGGACCTTAAACAAGCGCTTCTAGGGAGGCAACCCGACTTTCACATTTTTTATTTCTTTTCATTTTTAGGACTTATTCTTTTTGCATTCATATATTCGGTTAGTTGTCACGTTGTATTTTCTCTCCTTTGGATTGTGTGATCCTTTTTACAGGTTTTCCATTCCGATGTCATCCATTACGGAGGAGATGCATACAACGTCCAGCCGCATCGCCACCTCGGGACAACAAGATACACAAGGTGCACACGTTCTAACCTTTTTCTCTCGTATCTTGGTATGCGAGTCTCTCTTAGGTCTTGAACACCGAGACGATGTTTCGTTCAAGTCTGAGGGGAGTACTTGTCGAGTATCATATATGTGAGTAGGATTAAAAGTTGAGTTTTCTTTTTATTAGGAATAAACAGATGGATATCTAGTACAAAATTTTGAGTTTTAGTCATTTTTGTGCGACTTTGTCGAATCGTGAACAGTAGTCTAGGTCTGCTATGAAAGACTCTTGGATATCGATTAGTCTAGTAGCTGTGAATGAAACCATGATCTATAGTTGCATTTCACCGTCCTAGGTTTCATTCCCAAGTATCCATATCTCCGTGTATACCATTCATACTTTGCTTTGCCGGATATATTTTAGCGTTCATTATTTACTAATCATTTGATTTTATAATTCCACGCGCTTATACTCCGCTGTCAATAGAATACGTTTCTAACTATTTCAGGTTTACATTAACATGAGTACATCGAGCTCGATGGTTCGGATCTAACTGGTGGGTTGAGACGCTATTCTACGTCCTAAGGGTTAGAGTTGATACGTGATCTTTGGTCTAAAAAATTCTTCAACGACGCACCTCTTCACTCCGCTAAGGTTACAAGACCTTATGAGTGTGCCAATCGGCAACCTGGGTCTAAGTAGTAAGCTTCCCTCTTCGACTCCAACGTCCTAGAAACCAAGCGCGGATTCTCAAAGAAAATTTTCTTTTGTGGAAATCGAAAATAAAGAAGAGAAAAGAAAAGAACGAGAAAAATATTGTAATGATATCTCACGAAAGCATAGACGAATTGGTATGGAGATTGCTTGGACGTTGTCTAGGGGTATGAAGTGGACTTAGGTTATGTGTAGGATTGCATGGCTCGTGACTTTCGATTGATAAAAGTCGAACTAGGTACGCTTAGGCTTATGTTCGTATGACGCGTTGTTGTGCATGATGACTAATCCTTCGAAGTATTTATGCTAGCATTCATTGTTGTTTAACTCTTCTTGTACTCAATTCTAAGATACCACGATCTCGCGTTCCAACCAAATACCGTAGAACCCGTTTGAGAGCTTGTAGATGTTCTGTTGTCGGGGCATGCATATACTGAGATAATTTGTTGACAACGAAGCTGATATCGGGTCTCGTAAGTGTGAGATCCTTGGAGTTGATCCTTGGAGTTGACGTGAGAAACTCGAAGGATACCGCCTTGCACTTGTTGACGAACAAAGAAGTAATCCAAAGCTAGATGCTTCATACGAGAATGGAAGACGAGATTTGCGCTCAAATATGTTGCACCAATGTTGTCACAATAAATGACAGGAGGTTGTGATGTAGAAATACCGAGTTCCGTTAAGAGAGACGTGATCCATCGGAGTTCTGCTGTTGTGTCTGCGATAGCATGATATTCCGCTTCGGTAGATGATCTAGCGGTGAATTTCTGTTTCTTGGAAGACCAAGAAATGGGATGGCTGCCAAGGTAAACAATATATGCCCCCGTAGAAATATACTCATCACGATCTCCCGCCCAATCTGCATCACTGAAGGCATGTAGGGAGAGAGTGTTACCGGCGGAGAAGAAGATACCACGATCTCGCGTTCCAACCAAATACCGTAGAACCCGTTTGAGAGCTTGTAGATGTTCTGTTGTCGGGGCATGCATATACTGAGATAATTTATTGACAACGAAGCTGATATCGGGTCTTGTAAGTGTGAGATACTGTAGACTTCCAACAATAGTCCGATAGTTGGTTGGGTCTTCTAACTTATCACCTGAGGACAAGGAAAGACGTGCGCTAGGGGCCATAGGAGTGGTGACTGATTTAGCTACGGAGAAGTGAGCTTTGTTGAGGATATCCGTGACATATTTGCGTTGAGTGAGAAGTAATCCAGAGGCTGTGCGTGTTACTTCAATGCCAAGGAAGCAAGATAGATTGCCCAAGTCTTTGATGGAGAAGCGGTTTCCAAGCGCTATTATGAAGCGTTGGACTGCTCCCGAGTTGCTTCCTGTGACCACAATGTCATCCACATAGACAAGAACATATATAGTTACCTCGGAATTGTGAAGAATGAACAAGGATGCATCGGCAAGGGAGTTGACAAAGCCTTGGCCGAGGAGAAAATCCCGAAGTTCCGAATACCAAGCCTGAGGAGTAGGGCTTGAGAGACAGTTGTAGGTTCGGTGTCCGAAAGAAGTGCCCGATCGGGTGAAGAGGAAGTGCCCGATCGGGTAATCGTTGTTGAATGATCCCCGTAACTTTGCACGACTCGGGTGGAAGGGTCACATGCTCGGGCATAATGTGCCCGATCGGGTGAAGGTGAAGAGCCCGATCGGGTAACTGTTGTTGAAGCATCCCCGAATCCAGCATTTGCGCCCTTCAAGCAGCAAGATCGTCTCCTATTCTCGGCCATTTTAGGAGCAATATCGCCCCATTACAACCGATGATTGCTAGGGTTTCATCCGTGCGAGAGGCGTGGCTTCTCCTTGCTCGCACATATGGTAAGGCATCCAGGGGGCACATCCTTCAATTGAAGGAACAACTCAAACGAAGCTCCAAAGGATCTCAACCCATAGATGATTATATGCGCACCATCATCAACAAGGCGGATGAATTAGCGCTCCTTGGCAAACCTCTTGATGCGGAAGACTTGTTGCAATACATTCTTGATGGATTGCCGGAGGACTACAAACCAATTGTCGATGCTGTGAATGCCCGAGATAGCATCATTCCGATTGAGGAACTCAATTGAGAAACTCCTCAATCACGAAGCAAAGCTACTTCAAGCCGCCCCATTGCTATTCACGCCGCCCGTAAATGCGCTTGCTGTCAACACTCGTCCGAATCAATCCAATCGCAATCGACAGAAT
>CM071864.1:13009883-13024629 GCA_036759665.1 Gynandropsis gynandra
CCCGATCGGGTAATATATGAGTGCCCGGTCGGGTAGGGCAAAACGTGAGATGATCGGGTAGTTATTGAGTGCCCGATCGGGTACGGCTGAAGTTTGGACGTTGGCAACAGCTGAACGTGGGTTTTGGATCTAGGGTTAGATCTAGGGTTGAGCCGATGATAGGAGGGAGGCGACCACGATGCTATAACAACAGGCCGCGAACGTGGGGCGAGGGAGGGATGGTTGAACCGGGATGCGAGAAAGGTTTTCGTATATCTTGATTGAATGAATAATTACATCAGTTATATAACAATATACAAAAGATATGAAAACCCTAATAAACCAAAATTACATTTATGTCCCTTTCACTTATAGTTAACACGTAATTAGTACTAATAATTTCATCATTCCTAGGTTTAGTTTTGTTACGATTCTTAGACTTTACCGATATATTGAGCACAATTGAGGGCTTCTTCTATCATTTTGTGTATTGTGTAGGAAAAGACGACATCACAAGCAAACACGAGTAAATACGGAACATCTACCCGGAAACGTGACCAAAGTGTGAAGGGAGCATGACCAAGCAACATCTTGCTGCATGACCGAGCTGAACTGAAAACCAATGCACGACCAAGCTGAATATGCGCACGATCAAATCAATGAATCCAATGCACGACCGGGCAACAATCAAAGCATGGTCGGACTGAGAACCTGAAATAGCACGGTCGAGCATCCTTTGCAGCATAACCGGGCTGAAGAGGCAAGCCATGTGCACGGTCGGGCTTAATGTCCAGAAAGACCCCCGTAGGTGTTGCACTGCCCGGGGCTTGTTCCATGCCGGTCGGGCACCTCAAGGATGAATGTTGCACGGTCGGGCTGATTAGTGTGCACGGTCGGGCTTGCATGGCCACTACCAAGCGAATGACACGGACATCCGTTTGAACGAGCGTGAAGTTTAAAACGACACCAGAAGAAGCACGACAACACAGACCAAACCAAAAAGAGGAGGAAGGACTAGACCAGAAAAGAGGAGATAGAGCACGACATAATAAGGAGACTTCGGCCATCCGAAGGATTGTCCGAGGCCATGCTTGGAGGATAGGGAAGATGAATACTTACCGTGTTTGTTTCCTTATGAATTCTGAGTAGTTCTCTTTACCATGGGTTAGGGATGCAATGTAATGGATAGTTTGGTTCTTAATGCTTGATTTCGGTTTTGTTCATTCGTATGGTTCGATGGGTTGTGCTTAATGTGTTCATACTTTGCTGATCACCTATTTGAATGAAACTAGATCCGTTTGAATGAGGTTAGATCTGTTTGAATGAGATTAGAGATTCGTCTAGGCATCGAGAGAGTCAGATTTGAGTCTCAGAATTAACCTTAGAATGAATTAGGTTAATGAGAATTTAGCCGATCGGTTAATCTATTTCGGAACAGTAATAATTGAGGTAGAACTCCCATTGTTCTTCATGCGGTTAGGTTATAGATTTACTGCATCAAGAGGTGAGTACGTTTATTTCCTAGATAGTGGATTTAGACATCGAGAGAGTCACTTCCGTTAATAGAGGTCGAGTTCCCATTGTTTCCGAAAGTAGAGGTCGAGTTCCCTATCGTTCTTCATGCATCTAGATGTTCCGTGTTGCATCGAGAGATGAGTAACATTGATTCTTTAGGTCGAGGATTTAGGCATCGAGAGAGTCATTTCTGATAGTTGAGGTAGAATTCCCCATTCGTTCCTCATGCATCTAGATGTTCCGCGCTGCATCGAGAGATGAGTGACGTTGATTCCCTAGGTAATGGATTTAGATTTTATTCCCCATCGAATTATTTAAATCGATTTTATGTTCCGTAGAAACATCCATTGCATGTCCCGACATTCCCAAAACCCGTGGTACTCTATCTTGTTGAGTCTAGTCTCGTCATTTTTTATTATCTTTACTTCACATTGATAAACACATATTGATCGATCTTCTTCTCGTGAATTATTAGTTCTAACGTTCACACTAAGTTTCCACAGTTCGACCCTGGTAATACACGTACCGTATACTTGCGATAGAGTGGTCAAGGAAATTAAAACCTCTAATTTCCCACCATCAACATACATCCTGACATTTTAGAACCCTTTTCAAAATTTTGAAAATGCTATAGATGAGTTGTAAAAAAGTCCCACCGCTGTTGATGAAACATGTGTTCCACGCGTTCCTATTACATGATATAAATTATCATAAATTACTAAAATGCAATTTTATATTAAAGACTATATTACCACTTTATGTATTTTAAGATTTGGTTATCATTTCTAAATTATTATGACTATAACGAGTACATAAGGGTGTAAAACGAGCTGGCTCGACTCAACTCGGTTCAGCTCGACTTAGCTCGCCTTCAGCTCATCAAAAAACGAGCTGACTCAGCTCAGCTCATTTTTTAACTGAGCTGGAAAATCCCAGCTTAGTTCAGCTCGCCTCTAGCTCGCAAAAAAACAAGTTGGCTCACGAGCCAGACTATTTAGTTATTTTGAAGTAGTTGTAATATCATACATGATAAACATCATCAAACGAATCAAATAAAATATCGAAAATACGAAAATATTAATGCAAACATAAATGTATAAAATATTATTGTACTAAATAAAAAACAACCCTCTTGTATAAAAAGTTATTAAATATTATTGTAATAAATTCGTCCGCTCATAATTTTTCTCTATTTTGTTAACAAAATATATCAATGATTAGAAAAAGGAAAATAAATACATTATAATAGATATGTTTAAACAATATATTATTCTTTGTTAAATGCAATATTATATATGATATACAAAAAAATATGTGATTTTGTACATGATCTTTTTCAACTCGCGAGCTAGCTCATCTAAGCTCGAATTCGTTTTCGGCTCAGCTCGCGAACTCGTTTTTTAATCGAGCTAGAAAATACCCAGTTCGGCTCGCTTAAATATGATTCGAGTTAGAGCTGGCTCGCGAGCTGACAACTCATTTTACATCCCTACGAGAGTACATTATGACACAATCAAATTAAAAATTTTTGATAATTTTTATCTGAAATCATTTTACCAGCTCTACAATACAAATCAAATTCGAAAAGTAAAATTTTTAAAAAGAAAGTTAAAAAGAAAAATGAGATAGTACAATGATTTTAAAAGTTTAGTTATAATCTAATAATCGCAATGTAAATTGTTAATGAACGATATAAAGGATAAGAATAAAGAGAAGAATGAAGAATATTTTCAAACTTTCATACAAAATTTGGTATGTCCACCCCTAGTTCGGACAGTGATGGAGACTCCGAATCAGCCTCAACAAAACTTGACCTGGCAGAGATCGCCTCCTGCATGATCAGCAAATGTTACCCTCTTTCTTTTCTTCCTGGATATATTTTCAGTAACCGGAGAATTCTTGCTATTCATACCCTGAAAAGGCAAGTAAAAGGATGGGATGCACGTAAGATGATCTCTCTATTACAATTATTTTGACAAAAGGTAAAAGAAGAAACTAACCATGAGCTTGCAAAACCGGTTGCAGTCGCGTTCCATTATTGAAAGCCATTTTCTGGCAGTCTCTTGCGCTCTTTTCGCATTTTGAATGGCAATTTTCACCTGGGGATAGATTGATTTTAGAGAATGAGAAGGCGAAACAGTCTATATTCAAGCAAAACAGTGAACTTTTTGAGGAATTTGCCCTTATATGTGCAACAAAGAGAAAGTAGATTAGCAAAGGAAAGAGATTATTCCAGAAGTACCTCATCCACTTTATGCTTCAACGGTTTGGAGGGGCTATATTCAATTTGCAAACACCGCTTTGTTATCTCTTTCATAGAATTTAGCTCGTCTGTGAGCTTAGTGGCAACATTCTGGATATCATGCATCTGCTGTTGTGAGAAGGCAATGGCATTCTGTGAACAAAGTTGAATAGAGTTGCACCCAGTGCTAAAACGCCTTGGTGGCATTGATGCTTGACGATTTTGACGAGAAAAACTGGACAATTCCAGTTTGGAGTGGCTCTTATTTTCTCAATGTCATCTAATCCTTTGGCGTTAAGAATCCTGTGTGCATTCTGACTACCAAAGTATAGTTTCTCCTTGCATTCTGGATTTTGATGTCACTCCGTCAGATGAATATGATGCAAATGTAAGGAAAAAGCATTGTCAACAATTTTATCATCAACCTACTGTTACTCATTTTCTCTGGTGAACCAAGGTGGTCAATTGCCTTGCAAAGTCTTGCTTGAGAGGTTGGGGAAATGACCTGAAACCAATGCTTCCAGTGAGAAACAATGTAGATTATACACGGTACTAGCGAAGTTATTTATTTATATAAAGTACAAACCTTTCTCCATGAGAAAAGTTTTTCAGGATGATGGTGTATATTGCGTTGATGGACCCTGTCCGCCTTCGATGGCCTGGACGATCTTGTTGATTTACATTGCCCTGCTGTTTCAACGTGTTCACATAAAGTGGATCCCCTCTCCTCCAACAAATGATCTTCATCTACTGAGATCATGCAATTATCAAGACATGAATGTGAACTTTTCCTTGAATAAGTTACTTCAGATGTGTCTGGCATATCATAATTAAATTCAAAGGTGTCTGGAAAATCAACCGTAGCAATACCTTCGGATCCACAAGAACACGAGAAACTGTGATCCGCTTGAGGTGTGTCGTGTAAATAATCCGTAGCAATGTCTTCAGTTTCACAAGAATTTCCCGCATTTCTCAAATCCCATTTCTGCAGACCATGACCGACTTCAGGTGTGTTGGACAAATAATTCTTACCAACACCTTCCATCTCACATGAGCTTTCCGCATTTCTTGAATCACAATAATCGAGAAAATGACCAGTTCGATCAACATCAGGTTCTTTAACTTGGATTCCAGGACCTTCAGACATAGATAAATAATTTCCAGAACATATTAATAGGTTCCTCTCCAGATGATTATTCCTCTCTAAACAGTTTGTTTTGGAGAAACTGGAAAAAAATGCACCAGTGTAGTCTACAGTGAGCAGTTCAGGGGTTTGTACGTTTACAATCTCCGAACTGGTGATCTTCATACATAAGTCATGTTTGGGATCAGTGCCCTCTCTACATTCATATGCTTCTTCAATTTCCAAGCTCTCAGAGGAGAAGGGGTTTTTGACACAGCCGTAGTTCCCAGATTCTGCTATGAAGAAATCTGAATTCTGCATATCAGTTCCTTCCAGCTTATCCGCCAATCTATATGGGTTTCCTCCGTGGAGATCTAAAATGGGCAAATCTATAGTGAGAATTTGTGGACTTTCTACCTTTACAATCTCCCAGCCAGTTACCATTGTACCTAAATGAGGTGTTGGATCAACGCTTTCCCCACTCTCATATGATTCCTCAGTTTCCAGGCTTGTCTTAGTGGAGACGGGCTTGTCAAGCCTACCAACGTTTCCAGATTCTTCCATTGAGAAATCTGAATTCAGTAGTCCAGTTACCTCTGAATTATGATTTAACCAAGTAATACCCTCTCCAAAGATACTAATATCGAGAGCATTTTCAGAACCAGTATGTTCCTGATTCTGGATACCAAATTCCTGAACACAGCATTCACCCTGTTGCTGTCGACAGGTTTTACCTGAGTTGCCCGCCAATCTAGTAGTCTCATCACCAGGAATACTAGAATTCAGTGCATAGTGAGGACCAGTATTTTCTTGAGCAACTTTAGCACAGCATTCAGCCTGTCTCAGTTTATTGTAAAACTCATTGGATACATCTTTAATAGCTTCTTCCATTGGCTTTGTGGTTCTAGGAATTCTAAAAGACTCCATTGGCGAAGCCTTTGGAACTTCTATACAGTCTGGTGAAGGATCAAAAAGAATGCATGTCATTGATTCAGAAACTGGGTAGCAATCTTCCCAAACATCAAGCATGACGTCATGAAATATAGACAGATCATTTCTTCTCTGGGAACACCTAATTTTCCATTTACAAAGTGGCTCCTCGGGTTCAAGAGTAAAGTGTTCTTGTTTGATACCCAAGTCACTATTTCCAATCTCAATATGTCCACCATTTTGATGTTTGCTTGTATTCGCCCTGCATTGTTTCAGAATCTGTCCAATTGTCATGTCACAACTGCCAAGTTCAACACAGATTTCATCTCTTTCTTGAACACTGCCATCTGACTTAACAGTACAATCTTTAGGATCACTTTTTACTTTAACCTCAGCAGCCAACATACAAGAGTCATCTGCCACGTCAGGAACATGGTTCAAAACCCTGACAACCTTTGGTTGGATCTGTGTGAGTGTCTCTCCGTGTTTCAGCCTTTCTTTCTCGTACACATCTTCTAAATCTTTATAAATGAGCTTTGGTCTACCACATGTATCCACATTCAATACTCTCTCAATTGATCCGCCCTTGATGGCGTGAATGAAATGATAATACTTGTGACTTCTTAAATCCATCAGAAATGAAAAAATATCTACCCTTATCCGCTATGTATGATCCAGAAACTTCCACAGGATGAATCTCCTGTATATCACAAAAAAAAACCACGAGAAACTATGGATAAATCTTCTCCGATGGAGAGATCAGAAAGACCTAAACTATGGAAAAAACTTCTGTAAAGTGCTGACGGTGCAAGAAAAACTTGATAATCGAATCAGAACAAATGTCCATAATCCCAAACTCCTTCAAAATTCACTATGACAAATAAAACAAAGATACAATGTCCAGTAACAGCAACAAATATCTAAAACCCAAATGTAATTCAATCTGAAAAAATCTTTGCAATTCCATTTCCGCAAATCAAATATCAGACGAGCCCTAAATTCCATAATGAATGTGAAACGTCACTTTCTGTTTCAAGGATATCTAACAACCACAATACACAGACCAATCTAGTTCACCAAAGAATTTCCAAAAACCCCTAATTCCTGAAAGCAATCTTGCATGTTTCCTCGATCCCTTAGTATGCAGTAATCAGGCCAATAAAATTAATTTAGAGAAAAGAAATCGACTCTTCAACCATGAGATACGATCAACGAACTTACTTTGAGAATCGAGCAAAAAACTTCAGACTTTGCGCTTGCTTGAGGATCTTGTGCTTTGGTCACGTCACAATTTTCAAGCCATAATCAGCCGAGACAAAGGGAGAATCTTAAGAAAAGAGCCAACAATAATATCGTGAAGACCACGAGAAAGGGCGAGAGAATTTGAGCTCACTAGCTGGGGAAGACGAACGGGTGAGAGAGACAGAGAGGCTTATTCATTCTATAGGGGAGTGAATTTTGGCGGGAAAAATATCCGGCGGGAGGCTTTCACATTGGAAGCGAAGGATTAGGAGGATGTCACCAATATCCGTGCTATGTTAATTTTAGGAGGGGTAGAATAAAAGATAGATTTGGTATACTATTAGAACTTCAGTCGTACTTTAATCGACAATTGATAATTGATAATCTCATAAGGCTCTTGTCCTTTAATCGACAATTTTCCGTCTCCTCCAAAGCACCTCAGCTTTCTCTCATTCCTCTAGCGTGGAAATTACTCTTCTCCCACACTGATACACGGGCTAAGTGGCTCGGGACGCGTATCCGGAGAACCGAAATCCTCATTTGTTAAGCGGGATTTCTTTGAGTTGGATGGAATGTTTGACACCACAAGAGGTGCGTAAGCCTCTTGATATAGTCTAAACGCACTTCAATTGTTCCCAGAACGAATTGAAGGCAAAGACGTTTCCCGGAAACGTTTTAAAATAGAAGTAAAAATTCTCTCAAACTTAAATTCACTCCAAAACCCAAACTGGTTACAAATGAAGGCTGTGACTACTTTTATAGGCAAGTCTCAAGCCTTAAAGAAGACAAAATACATGAAATGATTGCCCTATCGCCCCTATTGGCCGAAAATGGTCTGAAAAATGGAAAAATGGGCCAAAAACTTGCTGGACTGCCCAAATGACGTCATCTGACCGTTTGGATGCAGGGGTGACGTCATGTTACCATTGGGCATGCGGGAGTGACGTCACGTTACCGTTTGACGCGCTGGAGCGTCCTCCTGACGTCATGTGTCCGTTGTGAGCGCGAGAGTGATGTCATCAGGTCGTCTGGGTCATTTGGGCGTCCTAAGCGCCCGGGCTAATGCTGAAGACGGTCGCGACTCATCCGACGGTCACGGCCGAGTGGTCTTCACGGACGAGAGCCTCCCACGCTTCCTTCACAATCTCGGCGGCCTTGGTCCGTAAGTTCCGCGCTCGGCCCCTCGTGATTAGGCCGTGGGAGGATTCCACTTGCTCGCTGCCTCGGGTCACCTCCTCGCTCGCATGTCCGGCTCTCGGGTCGTCCTGGTGTCCAATGTACTCATCATTCCCTCCCCCTTGTGAGCGTTCCATCTGTGGAATGCTATCATCTGCATCGAAAGGAGATAAGTCAGTAATGTTGTTGACACGTTATACTCACCGGGTAGCTCGAGGTGGTAGGCGTTGTCATTGATCCGTTCAAGGACACGAAATGGCCCATCCCCTCTTGGTGTAAGCTTCAAGCTTCTCTTCTCCGGGAATCGTTCGGGTCGCATGTGTAGCCACACCCAGTCTCCCTCGCTGAACACCTGTGGTCTTCGCCCCTTGTTGGCTTGCCTGGCGTATTGTTCTGTCTTGTGGCTTATGTTTTCTCGAACCTTCTTGTGCATCTTTTTGATGAGTTCGGCCTTCTTGTGACCTCCTTACTTGGTAGGGCCGAGAGATCCAAGGGAGTTATGGGATTGAACCCATAGACGACCTTAAATGGTGAGTGCTTGGTGGCAGAATGCTGCGTCCTGTTGTAAGCGAATTCTGCGTGGGGTAGATACTCGAGCCACTTCTTCGAGTATTTTCCGATGAGTGACCGCAAGAGTGCTGCCAAGGTGCGATTGACCACCTCGGTCTGACCATCCGTCTGCGGGTGGCATGTTGTGGAGAACAACAGCTTGGTCCCTAGTTTCCGCCAAAGTGTCCGCCAGAAGTGACTGAAGGACTTGTTGTCTCGGTCGGACACAATCGTCCTCGGTAGGCCGTGAAGGCGTACGACCTCCTGGAAGAAGAGGTCCGCTATGTGGGTTGCATCGTCGGTCTTCAAGGACATTATAAAATGCGTCATCTTGGAGAACCTGTCCACTACAACAAAAACAGAATCTTTGTTTCGGATCTTCGGGAGTCCGAGAACAAAGTCCATCGACAAGTCAGTCCACGGATGAGTTGGAATTGGTGGAGGAAGACACAAACCATGGGGCTGGCTACGGGATTTGGCTTGAAGGCACGTGATACATCATGCACAAAGCCGTTGTACATCCCTTTTTAGGTGCGGCCAGAAGAAATGCTCCTTGACTGTGGCCATGGTCTTCTCTACGCCAAAGTGCCCCATAAGAGCCCCTCCATGAGCTTCTTGTAGAATCAACTCCCTCATTGAGCTCTGTGGGATGCAGAGCCTCCTGTTGCAGAAAAGGTATCCTCTGTGCACGTAGAATGGTCTGTGGGCTCCTTCCTTGCTCATTCGGAACACTTCGCCGAGCTCCGGATCTTGGTCGTAGAGTTCCTTGATGTGCTCGAACCCTAGGTTCCTTGCCTCCATTGTGGTGATTAGAGCATGCCTTCATGACAGGGCATCGACCACCACGTTCTCGTTGTCCTTCTTATACTTGATTATGTACGGGAAGGTCTTGATGAACTCCATCCATTTGCCATGTTGTCGCTTGAGCTTGTTTTGACCCTTGAGGTGCTTCAGGGTCTCATGGTCCGTGTGGATGATTAATTCCTTCGCCAGTAGATAATGCTGCCATGTCTGTAGGGCCCGAACAAGAGCATAAAGCTCCTTGTCATATGTTTGGTAGTTTAGCGTGGCTCCACTTAACTTCTCGCTGAAGTAGGCCACGGGTCGCCGTTCTTGAACGAGAACTGCTCCAATACCGATTCATGAGGCATCACAATCTACTTCAAACATCTTGTCGAAGTTTGGCAAGGCAAGGACAGGCGCGGTGGTCAAGCTCGCCTTGAGCGCCTTGAACGCTTTGGCTTGCGCTTCTCCCCACTCAAAAGCTTTGTCCTTCTTGATAACCGCGGTGAGTGGCGCGACTATACTGCTGAAGTTCATCACGAACCGTCGATAGAAACTTGCTAGCCCGTGAAAGCTTCGTACATGTGCGGCTGTCGTCGGTGTTGGCCATTCTTGTATGGCTTGGATCTTACTCTCGTCCACTCGTAGTCCCTGCGAACTTACCACAAATCCGAGGAACACGATCTCCTTTGTGGCAAAGGAGCACTTCTTCATGTTGGCATAGAGCTGTTCCTTCTGAAGCGTCTCTAGTACCAGCTCAAGGTGCTCGTGTGCTAGCTATGGTCCCGACTATACACGAGTATGTCGTCGAAATAGACCACCACAAATTTTCCAATGTAGGCTCGCAGCACGTGGTTCATTAGCCTCATGAACGTGCTTGAGGCGTTGGAAAGCCCGAAGGGCATGACGAGCGACTCGTACAGTCCTACTTCATTTTGAAGGTTGTCTTCCATTCGTCGCCTTCTCTCATGCGGACTTGATGGTATCCGCTCTTGAGATCGATCTTCGAAAAGATTGTGGCCCCACTCAGCTCATCCAGCATGTCATCGAGCCGTAGGATCGGATGCCAGTACTTGATCGTGATGTTGTTGATCGCCCGACAATCAACGCACATCCTCCATGTCCCGTCCTTCTTCGGCACCAAGAGCACGGGTACGACGCACGAACTTAGGCTTTCCCGGATGTAACCTTTGTCCATTAATTCCTGAACTTATCGCTGGAGCTCTTTGGTCTCCTCAGGGTTCATGCGGTAGGCCGGTCGGTTCGGTAATGGTGACCCTGGAATAAGATCGATCTGGTGCTCTATACCCCGTAGAGGTGGAAACCCAGTTTGATTTTCCTCGGGAAACAAGTCTTGGTACTTGCTTAGGATGCTGGCGACTTCCGGTGGATGCTTCGCTGTCTCCTGGCTTACTAAGACATCCTTGTAAACCATTAGTAATACGGGGCTTTGATTGCTCAAAGCCTTAGGGATTATGCTAGCCTTGACATATAAATTTGGCTTTGGCTTATCATCACGACTCAGCTTTAACTGCATTTCATAAACCTGAGCTGGACTAAGGGGCGCTAGCGTTACCTTTCTGTTGTTCATAACGAAGGAGTAGAAGTTTGACTTCCCGTCATGCGTTACCTCGCGGTCATACTGCCATGGCCTCCCTAGTAGGATGTGTCCTACTTGCATTGGCACGACATCGCAGAGTACTTCATCATGGTACTTGTCGGTGCTGAAGGGTACTTTGACTTGCTCGCTCACCTTGAGCTCCCTTTTATCGTTTAGCCATTGTAGCTTGTACGGATGCGGGTGCTTCCTCGTTTCCAAGCCAAGCTTCCGTATCATGTATGCGCTGGCAAGGTTAGTACAGGACCCGGAATCAATAATTAGTCCACATACCTTTTCTTTTACGAGACACTTTGTGTGGAAGATCGTCTCTCTTTGTGCCATTTCAGGTGGTCCAGCCATCGTGCTTAAGACGCATCGTGTCACCAGCAGCTCTCCGCTCTCTGGGTACTCGATCTCGTTGTCCCGTTCATCTTCATTCGCGGACTCATAACCTCCGTGATTAGTGATGTTCATGACCCGTTGATTAGGTAGTCTCTCGCCATGTGCCCTATTCCTTTGCACCTGAAACACACAAGTTCACGAGTACGGGTTTGGTTTGAAGGGTTTGGTCTGTTACCTTCCCCTTTGGCACCCCTCGACGTTTCGAGTGCTTTGCCCTTGGAACGTTCATCTGCCCTTGGTCTTTCTGGTAACCTTAGGTGTTGTTCGCTTGTCCTTGTGGGCTGCATCCTTCCGCGGCTCACTATTTGCTTCCGTCGAATCTGTTGCTCTATTTGAATCGACAAATGTAGGATGTCCTGCAAGTCGTGGTAGTGCTGCCTCTCTACCTTCCTTGCGATCCTCTCGTTCAGCCCATCGTGGTGGACCTAGGATTAAGGCTGAAAACTCGATTAGGCCGAATTTGCTCTCGATTTGCTAGTTGATCGGTTAGGTTCGCTTTAGCGGTATTTCTAGGAGAAGGGGAATTCTCGTATTTTCATACCCCATGTATTCCACGTTTACGTTTGCTTAGGGACAAGCAAACATTCAAGTCTGGGGGATTTTGATCATCTCGTTTTCATACGTATTTCTTGCACGATTTAGGAGACGTTTTTGATACATATGTGATGTTTTACGTATGATTCTGTATCCGTTTTACTTGCTTTCGTGCTTTTCATGTTCTTACAGGTTTTTACGCGTATTTGGACTATTTTGGAGCTAAAGGAACATGCACGGAGCTAAGGAGCAACTTTGGGGATCATCACGGGACAAACGGGACGAGATTGAGCATGGAAAAGCCTCACCCGGTCGGGCACAACCCTTGCACGATCGGGCAAAACCTACGGCCAATTGTGTGGACCATTTAGCACGACTCGGGCAAGCATTTAGGACCATTTTGCCTTGTGCCCGAGCGGGCACACATGCCATGCCCGATCGGGCACCATTCCAGCACCACAGGACGCGCACGAACTGCCCTAGCCGCACCCGAGCGGGTACACTCATTACCCGAGCGGGTAGCGGCCCGAAACCTCTCAAAACTTAAGTAAACTTAACTTAAAACATAAGGGAACTCGTGGGGCAATTAGGGCAACAATTGGACCGACTTAGGAGGCTTAAAAGGAGGCAAAAAGACGTGATTACAGCAAGCTTACAGAGGAGAACAATTCAGCGAAGTTAGAGCAGATTCTTGCGAGGAGATAAGCGAGGAGCATTGGAGATCAAGCACCACCACTTCGGTTTTGTTTGGTTTTTATGTTCCTTAGACTTTCTACTATGTTTATGTTTCTTTACAGACGCATGAGCGAGTAGTTTGTTTGTTCTAGGAGAAGGGATTAGCCCTTGGCTATCCCGAGACCTCTTTTGATCTATTTTGAATGCATCTTCCCGTTTTAGTTCATCTATTCTTTATCTGAGTTCTTTAATTTACTTGTGTTTACAAAGGCCACGTAAATACATGTGTTAGAGATTAGGAGAAGGACCGAAAGGAGAATTCTAGTCCTAGAAAGTCAGGTTTAGAACAACCGAGGTTAGGCCACGAAAGTAGGGTAGCAACGGTTGAGGGTGAACGGGCGAATCACAGAGTTTATGGGTTTAGTTCATGGTGTCAGCCACGAAAGTAGGGGGCAGCTTGTCTAGATCACGTGTCTATGCCTTGAGAGAGGGTAGATATCATGTTAGGATCGTCCGCCTTAGATAGCTTTAACTGGGATTGCATGATAGATAGGTTGATCGTTGGTTTCGGTAGTCTTGTGGTGAAACCGGTTTCCTAGGACGTTTATCTCATCGTTAGAACCCAAGTAGTTTAGTTACTTTCAGTATTTCATTCCTTATTCACATTCTTTCGTTAGCAAGTTTGATTCATAGTTCGGGTTTAGGTAGCGTTGCATAGTCTCTGTGGGATCGACACCTAAATACTACACACGTGTCGTGCACTTGCGGGTAGATTAGGTTATATTTAACTCTGATACGCATCAAGTTTTTGGCGCCGTTGCCGGGGACTATTGTCAACGCGTCTTAGATTCGAACCTAGAGTCCTTCTTGCTTTGTTTTTATTTTTGTTTTCTTTTCTTTCGTTCCTTCTACGTAAATTGTTCTTTGTTTGTCCTTTGCAGAACTTTCAGGTCGACAAAAGATGGATAACCAGAACGGCAATGGACGTATGCAATTACAGGCTCCTCCACCACGTCGTCTAAGGGATTACGTGGTGCCGAACATGAACAACGTGCAAACAGCCATAAGGATGCCTGCTGTTGCAAGAGAGCAATTCGAGATTAAGCCAGCAATGATAAATATGCTTTATCAGAAGCAATTCATGGGTGGAAACCATGAAGATCCTCATCAGCACCTCAGAGACTTCCTCGAACTTTCAGGTACGTTCAAAATTCATGGAGTCTCTGAGGATGCAATCTTGCTGCGTCTTTTCCCTTTTTCAATTGGGGGAAAAGCGAAAGCTTGGCTGCAATCACTCCCCGCGGGATCTATCACCACATGGGATCAGCTCTGCACACTGTTCCTATCACGCTTCTTTCCTCCGAGTAAGACAATTCAGATGAGGGGGGAAATCACAACATTCAGATGCAGAGATGGAGAGACTATGTTTGAGGCGTGGGGTAGATTCAAGGATCTTCTACAGTCATGTCCACACCATGGACTTGAGCAGTGGTACGTTATCCAAACTTTTTATAACGGGATTGCAGATGAGCATCGTATGAGGTTGGATGACGCTGCCAGAGGATCATTCATGGATCTGAGCGTCGAGGAGGCATTTGAGCTGATTGATAACCTCGCCATGAACCACACCATGTGGTCCACTCCAAGAGGTATGCCTACTAGCACTCGTCGTTTATATTAGCCTAACCAGAATAGAGCCATGGGTAATGCAGCGAATGCTATGTACTGTGCGAATTGCGGAGATACGGATCATGTAGCGTATCAATGCACAGTACATGATGAATACGAACAGATGAATTATGCCCAGCAGCAAGGCGACATACAATTCGGGAACACCTACAACCCGAATTGGAGGAATCACCCGAACTTGTCATATCGAACAACTCAACCGGTGAAGTATTCGGGGTTTCCACAAAGGCAGAATAATTTCCAGCAAAACAACCAGCAATTCCAGCAAGATCAGCAAGCTCCGCAAGCTCCTCAACCTCCTCAAGCC
>CM071864.1:13081151-13115587 GCA_036759665.1 Gynandropsis gynandra
ACTCCCTATTCATGAACCGATGTCTTCGGTAGATTCTCCTCGCTCCCGATCCGTAGATCCGTCTTTTCTTCCTTCTTCCTCTTGCCCTAGTGTCTCTCTTTCTCCTCTGATCTAATCTGGTTCCATCCCCTCTTTCAGATCTGATTTTTCTTTTAATTTTGCTGTTCTAGATCTTAGGAAAGTTTGTTGAGATCCAAGCACCCGAGCGGCCACAGCTTGTACCCGCTCGTGCAAGCCCTTTGCCCGACCGTGTTGCACACATTTGAGCCCGAGCGGGCACCATGCCCGATCGTGTGATTCTTGAGCCCGAGTCGTGCGAACCTACGGGGATTTCTTGGCATCAACACACCCGAGCGGGCACTCCAATTGCACCCGACCGGGCACTTCATCATTGGTCGTGTACCTTAAGTGCCCGAATCGTGTAAACCTACGGGGGTAATTGACAACAAATCGCCCAGTCGTGCACTCCAATTCCACTCGAGCGGGCACTCCATCTTGGTCATGTACCTTGAGTGCCCGAGTCGTGCAAAGCTACGGGGGATAATTGGCAGCTAATGACCTGATCGTGTACACCTCCAATGCCCGAGCGGGCATGTCTTGAAATGTTGTTTCTCTCCCTTCGCTCGGTGTTTGAGTGTTCACTTTCAGTCCATGGCCTTGCACAAGTCGAACCTTGTTACTCAACTTCGTTTTCGGGGTTAGATTGCCAAAATCACTCGTGTTTCTTCTTGTGTCTTCGTTTCCTATGCACAACACGAAATGTGGATAAAGTCTTCGAATATACTCAATAAATGAATGAAATATAAATAATCTATTCTAAACTAGACCTAAGAATGATATAAAAACTATAACGGATTACGTGTTATCAGTACGTGATTCAAACATTCTACAATGGGATCACGTATGAGCATAGAACGACATTAGACAATGCTGCTCGAGGATCATTCATGGACTTAAGTGTAGAAGAGGCATACAAGCTTATCGAAAATCTTGCCATGAACCACACCATGTGGTCTCAACCAAGAAGTATGCCAAACAAGAGATGAGGTCTTTACAAAGTGGATCAAAGAAACGCGATGGGCAATGCGGTGAATGACATCTATTGTGCAAATTGTGGAGAAACAGATCATATGGCTTACCAATGCACAATGCAAGAAGGCATGCAACAAGTGAACCACGCCCAACAGCTAAGCAATACGCAATTCGGAACACACACAACCCGAATTGGAGGAACCACCCGAATCTCTCGTATTGCACGACACAAGCGGTGAAATTTTCGGTTTTCAACAAAAGCAGCAGCCATAGCAACAATCGCAGCCATTCCAGCAAGTGCAGCAAGCTCCTCAACCTCCTCAATCTCCTTCATCAAGCCTTGAGGCGGTGATGCTCAAATTCATCAAAGAGCAAGGACAATATCAGCACAACATCAAAGAGCAACAATCACTCGAAACGAAATTCAACGAGGAAATGGGGATTGCGATCAACTAGCTTAAAACTCAAATGGACTCCTTTAACACGCATCAATCGATTCAAGCAAAATTCAATGCGAATATGGGAGAAACAATTAAGGAGCTGCGAAATCACATGGATTCCTTGAGCACACATGTGAAGATGCTTGAAAACTCCATTGCGCATCAGGCTGCATCATCCTCTCGGAATCCCGGGATGCTACCCAGAAAGTCCGATCTTAACCCGAGACGTAAACGCCATCACATTGTGCAGCGAAGATACGATTGAGAATCCGCCCTTAATAGCGCAAGAGAACGTTGCTGGATGTTAGGTGAAAAAAAGAGAGGGCAGAATTGCAATCATGGAAGGGTATGAGCCTGATTTAGAGAAGTCATATGTTGCTCCACCGGCATACAAGCCTCCTGTACCATTTCCTGGACGCTTGGTGAGCAGAAAGAATCGAGAGAGCACAACAAAATTCTTCCATTACCTCAAGCAACTCGACATCAACATGCCATTCGTGGAATCGCTCCAAAAGATGCCTAAGTGAACAAACTATCTTAATGAGGTTCTTTCCAAGGAGAAGCGCATCAAAGAGAGTGAGACAATAGCACTCACCAAGGAATGCATCACAATACTCCAAAACAAGCTGCCACCGAAGTTGAAGGACCCTGGAAGCTTCTCCATCCCATGCACCATATGAGACATTGACATTGATAAAGCTTTGTGCGATTTGGGAGCAAGCGTGAGCATAATGCCACATTCAGTTTATAAGCGGGTGAACTTCGGGAATATAAAGCCTACGAAGATGTGTTTACGGCTAGTTGATCGTTCGGTAAGGTATCCGGTGAGAATTGTTGAAAATATTCCCACCAAGGTAGGTAGTAGTTGCGTTCCCACTGATTTTGTTGTACTCGATATCGAGGAAGATGCTAACATGCCTATAATTCTTGGAAGACCATTCTTAGCTACTGCAGGTGCGAAAATAGATGTACAACAAGAGAAGCTCTCTCTACGTGTCGGCAATAAGAAGATTGAATTCCATTTGTCCAGCCCTATGGAGTCATGCTATAGAGTTGATGTGCTGGACAAGTCGGTGAATGACACGTTTAATCGAGTAAGTACTTCCGATCCATTTGAGAGAGGGCTAACACAAGTTTACAATGTTGCAGGACTTACCAATAAAGGGGCCAAGGCCTACACATTATTCGTAAGTGCCATTGAGGCACTACAAGACAATCCACATGAGAAGACGCCACACGAAACACTGATTGATTTTGTGGTAGAAAAGGCATCTAAGCTGCAGTTCGAACCTCTTCCTTCCTCTATTCGGCATGAGACGCGAAAGCTACCAATTTGTCTCAAGAATCATAGGAGAGTGAGCCCTTCAACATTTATGCTCTGGATACCTACGGAGGACAGCCGCGAACCTCCAATCGACGATCAAAGGAGGCTGCACCAATGTTTGGAAGAGAAAGGAACATCGAAGACAATGCGCAATGAGAATGGCAACCGAGCTGAAGGATTGCACAATACAAAGACCATACCTCACATCTTTCGGCCAGGTAATATTGTTCTACTTTGTGATTCTCGTTTTAATTCTTTCACGAGCAGATTACATTCCCATCGGAATGGTCCATTTCAGGTACGAGAAGTCTACACAAATGGAGTGGTAGAATTATGGAGCGATTCAAGCGGAATGTTCACAGCAAATGGGCAGCGTTTAAAGCTATATCAAGCCGCTCCATCGATTAAAAGTGGAAACTCCATCTCCCTATTGTATCAATCCATCGCGCGGACATGAAGCATGGAGACGTCAATCTTAACGAAGTTAAACAAGCGCTTTTTAGGAGGCAACCCAGCATTTTGTTTTTCTTTTGATTCTTGTTTTGGTCTTGGTTTATTTTGAAAAAACATAAAAAACACATGAAAAGAAGAACACCTTCAACCGTGACTTCACCTTCCTATCCTCCATCGGAGCTACACGTCGAGGACATCGTTCAATTCAAGTCTGGGGGAGTACCTCACGTTTTTCAAGTGATCTTGTTTCATTTTCATTTGTTTTTATAGTTATTAGATTAGTTAAGTTGTTTTTTGAGTTAGAGTCGTCCTAGGCACTTGTGATGAGGACATCGGCCTCAAAGACAACCCAAAAGAAAATCACAAGATCAAAGAGGAACGCCTAGGCAAAGAGGCGGCCCAAGGAAGCCGAACGGCGACCCAAGGAACCGAGGCCATACGGACATCATTTGGAAATAAAGCTGAGTTCTAGCAAATCCAACCCGAGCTACCAGACCCGTACGTATATCAATCTGACGACCTAGTCACGCGAAGGCGGCATCCATCTCCCGCCACACGTCGAATGCTGGTTCAGACACGTAAGACACGAAGACGCAAAGACGCGAACCAAAACCAGCACAACAGACAGATGACGTCACTCATGACATCACCAGGACGCTCCAACGGTTGGATGACGTCACTCATGACGTTACCAGGACGCTCCAACGGTCTGATGACATCACTCATGACGTCACCAGGACACTCCAACGGTCGGATGACATCACCCATGACATCACTAAGGCTCTAACGGTCGGATGACGTCACCAATGACATCACTAAGGCTCCAACGGTCGGATGGCGTCACTCATGACATCACCAACGGCCTGATGACGTCACAAGGACGCTCCACCCCATTTTAACTTTATTTTAATGTATTTTCATTTCGTTAAGTGTTGGAGTATTTGCCTATAAAAGGCAACCCGGTCGAGCAAGATCAAGTTCACAACCAAACAGCAACCTTCACCATGTGCACGATCAGACTTGGAGTATTTGCCTATAAAAGACAACCCGGTCGAGCAAGATCAAGTGCACAACCAAACAGCAACCTTCACCATGTGCACGGTCAGACTTGGTCTCTAGCACGGTCAGGAACCCTTCTTGAAGGAGCAGCACGGTTGGGCTAAGTAAGGACCATGGTCGGGCACTTTGTGGCAATTCATCCCCGAGAGATGTGCACGACCCATGCACACATCATGCACGGTCAGGCACTCTCTTCGTGAGGGAGCACGGTCGGGCGTCGTATGAAGCACGGTCGGGCAACACATACAATTTCCCCCCGAAGCTTGTGCAGGGGTTGGGCGTTCTAAGAGCACGGATCGGCATCCTGCCAATGAAGGCAGCACGGTCGGGCATCAGGGGTAGCACGGTCGGGCTTCATGCAAAACAACTAGTCTAAAACTACGGAAGAAGCATTCCTGACCGGGCATGACATGAAGCACGTTCCGGCATGACTATGTGATAACACGTAGTGTGTGTTAGTTTTAGGCTAGGAATTTACATCATTCTCACATAGATTGCATAGCACGAATTGTAAAACCGATACGAACATTCTTTATGTTCTCTCCTTTTTGTTGATTTTCAAGTATTTAAGGCGACAAGGCCTATTCGAGCTTTAGAATGTCAATTCTTGGATTCAACCGCGTATAATGGGAGCTACAAGCCATTCGGAGCAACTTCAGGCCACAGAATTAAACGGAACACTCGAGCATTGAGCGAAAGGAGCGAAAACAAGAAGTTAGGGGCAGCACGCTCGGGCTTGGAAGAGGCCCCACGCGGGCTGCACACCCAGAAAGAGTTGCACGAGTCGAGGAGAGAACCAGCACGCTCGGGTTGGTTGAGGACCATTGAGTCCACGCGGATTGAGGACCATTGAACGGGTCGCCGTTCTAGGAAAATTCTGTTTTGGATTTCAAACGTGAATTAGAAAGAGGAGGAGCCATCTAGGGCAAAGAGGACGGCACACAGGCCAGGAGAGGGACTGAAAAACACAAGGAGAAACTCAGGAGAAGCTGGAGAAGAAGAGAAAAAACAATGTGAACATCGGTAACAAGATAGGGAAGATCGAGGAAACGTATTTCTTACTTTTTATCATGTCTAAGGTTTATTTCTCTTGTTTTACAGTAGAATCCATGGGTGACTAAGTCTCTAGCTATGGTTTACGATTTCCGGATTTCTAATGGATGCTTGTAATTATGCGTTAATGCTTAGACCTTTCGAAGTTTTCTTGTATTTCAGTTTTACAATCAACATCATAAACGCTTTATACTTGTGCTTGCCGCTCAGTAACCTAGGAATTCATGTTTAGCCAGGAGGTTAGATTATGAATTCGGAATCGTTGATTGTTGATTAAGTTCGATTAATGAGAATCTGGTTGGTCGGTTAATCGACTTAGGAATTAGGATTGTGCGCTTAACGCTACTGTAATCGCGAGTTAATTGATGTCGGGAGGTAGGATTGCACGTTGTTGTGGTTAGGATGTTTAGGTGTCAAGAAAGCCATTCCTTATTTATGAGCATGAATTCCCCGTCATCAAGATAATTCGATAGGTTCATGATCCTATGTTAGTTGCATCCTTTCAAATCCCGGTAACCGGAAACCCATAGTGTTCTTAATTATTAAGTTTTTCACGTCTCCTCATCACTGTCATTAACCATTTTAGTGTTCTAGAAATTCGTCTAACATCACCATCAACTTAACCCGTCTTAGTTTAATTGTATTCTTAGCTTAGGTTGCATTAGTCACCAGAGTTCGGCCCTTGTATTACACCGATCCGTACTCTTGCGGTAAGTGGATATTAGGCATTTTTATTGCTTGATAGTTCGCACATAATTATGTAAAACAACCAACTGAGGAAATAAGTGGAAATTAGTCGGCCAAGGTTTAGAATTAAAAATCACAAACCTAAAAGGACAGAAAAAAACACAATCCACGATCCACAATGCACAACACAATTCACAGAGCCACCATCCGTCCATAGAGTCCCCTGGATGGGAGGCACGCAAGGAGTTGAAGATTGATTCGGGATCATCGCTCGTTTGATATCTCTATGCCCTTTAATCTACTGTTTTGTTTGTGATGTTTAGACTCATGAGCAAGTAGTAGATTTATTCTAGGAGAAGGGATTAGCCCATGGCTATCCCACAACCGTCTTTGATTGGTTTATGAATGCATTTCCCCGTTTCGTGTTATCTATTCTTTGTCTGAGAACTTACTGTCTTGTGTTTACGATTGGCCACGTATATGCATGTGTAAGGGATTAGGAGAAGGACTGAAAGGTGAATTCTAATCCTAAAAAATCAGGTTTAAGAAGAATTTATGAATGGCCACGTATATGCATGTGTTAGGGATTAGGAGATGGACTGAAAGGTGAATTCTAATCCTAGAAATGGACTGTAACGGTTGAGGGTTGTATCGGGCGAATCATGAATCATAATGGGGTTTAGTTGTGGTGTCAGCCACGAAAGTAGGGGATGACTCAATCCAGCCACATTCCTATGCGTTGAGAGAGGGTAGGTTCTATATTAGGATCGTCCGCCTTTATTATCTTGATAGGGAATGCACAATTAGATAGATCGGAGATAGGTTTTGAAAGCTATGCGGTGAAACCGGTTTCCTAGGGTGTTTGTCTCTTTGTTTAGAACTCACTTATCCATTGCATCATCATTATATTTGCATTTCATCATCCTTATTCTTTCGCAGCAAGATTTGGTTCTACTTTTCATTCTTAGATCGTGTTACATTAGTCATCATGGGATTGACACCTTAACTACTACACACGTGTCGTGCACTTGCGGGTAATCTTAGGTTAACTTGTTAACTTGACACGCATCACAGGTCTTTATCTTCTCCCAAAACAACATGTAACTTTTTCTACAAAAATCAATTTTCTCATTTTGCATTCCCAAATCTTTTAAAACATTCTTTATTTCATATTATGTCTCATAAGCTTGTTTATTTTCCGGTCAATATTCACACATAATTTTGCAAAATAAATCCATGCATTTTCAGTAACATTGTAGTATCTTTTTATACTCATCAATCTTGATAACAATGATAAACGAGACTAACCATCATAACAACTTTCATATATTGATTGTTTCGCCGCATCCAATAGGTTGAAAAATCAGCGTGTCTCATTGGTCGACATCTCTTCATGCCTCTGCTCAACAACTCCATGGCTAGGAAAAACATCTGACACCATTTTTACATACGAATTGGTCGTCGATATTTCATAAATGCATGGAATAAATAGTGAATATTTTTCAACGGTTGCCTGTTGAAATACAACGTTGGATTATTCCAACGACAGCCTAAATATTCTAAATTGTCCAACGAGCATCCATAAGGCTTTGTTTTTCAGTGGACATTCAACGAATGCATTACCAATGTCCAATGGATTGCAACGGGCTTCGAGACGTTGATAATTTCACAAATCCATTAAAATCTGTTGGGAATTGATATCAACGCACAAATATGTTGATTCGTCCGTTGATATGCGTCTATTTTTGTGTAGTGTCCTTTACATGTGGAAGAGGTTACCATGAGTAAGAAGATAGAAGATCTAGAGAAATATAACACAACCACAGAGGTGGGCAATTTGGGTAACCCCGATCAACTTGACCTAGATTGACCTGAAAAACCCGATCCGTAAGCTATTCGAGTTACCCCAAAAACCAATAAGGATTCAATCGGAACTCGTTCGTGTTTGGTTTGAATTCAAGAGAACCCGAAAAATCTGAAAAAACTAAAAGATAAAAAGGAAAATCCTAAGATTAAGTCGTCAAGCATTCTCCTCTTTTTCTCTTCTCACACGCCTTTTTTCCCTTTGTTTCTCTTATCGCGCGGTGCGTCCATCGCGATCTTGTCTCTGTTTGTCACCGATATGGTCTTCGCCAATAATCGATATTATCATCATCTGACTCTTTTCATGTCTCTATCCATCATCCTTCTCAAGTAATCTGCTTCTTCATTCATGCCGCCTCACTTCTTGCATCGTGTGCCGTCTATACTTTAGTCTACTCTACTCGATCCATGTGTTTTCTCCTTTTGCATCCTCTACTCCACATACTCGGTCATCCTTTGCCCCATCCACATGCTCTATCTGCTTGCGTGGTTGTTCTTTGATTGGTCTTCATGCTTTGTCTGCTTGCCCGGGGTTCCTCTACTTCGTTCCCATGCTTCATCGTCCACATCCTCTTCAAAAAACCCAAATTACCCGGATTACCCAAATATAATTTGGGTTACATCGGGTTACATGCTCTACAACCAAATCACAATAACTTAAATCGAAATCCGAGAAACTCGGACTAAAAAACATTTAGTTCCAATTTAGGTCCACTTGTTCATAACCGAATAACCCAAACCCGAATCCAAACCAAAACCCGTGGAACCTAGATTGCCAACCTTTATATAGCCCGATCGAGCGTGGGAGGACTTGACCGAGCATAGGAGTTTCTCAGCTAAACGTATATAAGTTCTGCAGATTTTAGGTTAAAGAGTTGTGTGATGCTCGAGCGGAAGGGTTAAACCTCTCGACCGAGCACTTTTATCGAGTTTTATTTAGTTTTATTTTCTTCAATTTTATAAACAAGGGACCCATTGTATGAAATTATAAATAAATTTTGATTAGTGAAGATTGTCTTTTCCTTGCGAATTCTAGAGATTTAGCTACCAAATTATTGTAAAGATTCTAAGTGTTCACCCAAACTCTAGACACAAGTGTTGTGGAATCGGTCGATGATTCTAGGATTTTTTTTAGTCGTATTCTTGTTGGATTTTGGACATCCTTTCTTAGGGAAGAAAAGTTACATGTTATGTTATCGAGTTGCTAGGGTTTCAGTATATTTCCATTCATCTAACAAAAGAACATCGGTCTATATTTGTATTATATAATATTAAGGTCGTATTCTTGTGTTAGTCTATTAGATTTATTTTATTTTTCTGTCATTTGATTTTATGTTGGTTGAATTTTTTATTTTTATCATTTTAAAAAGAAAAGGAAACAAAAAAGGAAAAACACAAAAAAAAAACAACACAGAAAGAAGAAAGGAAAAAGAGAAAAGTATAAAAAAGGAAGAAATAAAGAAAAGGAAAAAACACAAAAAATGGGAGAGATACATAAGAAATGTAAAGAGTTTTTAGATAGGAAATAGAAGTATCTTGGATTAAGAATCTTAGACATAGTGGCGATGTTATATACTGTAGCGTGAAGACTTAGTTTGAACTTATTAGGAATTCTGTTCAAGTTGTTCTTGAGTTCAAACTAAAAAAAAGGAAAAGCCAAAGTAAAGACAAGAGAGTGAGTGAGAAATTGAGGAAAACATTTTTTTTTACAGATCGTGAGCTTTGTTCATCTTTTTTTTTTCATTTTTTATGTTCTTATCTTTCAGATATCTAGATCAAGGAACCATGACGATGAACCACCAAAAGGTAAGGTAGCCACTTAGTTGGAATGACAATTGCAATTGATGATGGATGAATTCAACCGCATGATGCAAGAATGCACTATTGCCAACCAATGACATGGTCAGATGAAAGTATTAGAATGTGGAGAGCCACAATTGAAGACACCAAATGTAACTCATAATCCATACCATCTAACATGGATGAGGATGCTAGGTGATCGCCCCCTATGAAGCACAACCAACACACGGGGGACCAAATCAATGATGATATCAGTTGCATCATGATGGAGATTCCTATGTCCATTGGTCTGGAGTGTTATAGAAGCTTATTTGTAGTGCAAGTGGAAGGTATATATGGTTTTCAACTGCCATCAATATTCCAAACTTAAGAAGGTGATATGATAATGGAAAACATCGAGGATGCAACCCGAGTCATGGCCAATAAAGAGGACATGACTCGTGCTGAGGAGGATGCGACCCGTGATGAGGAGGACGCGACCCATGCTGAGGAGGATGCGACCTGCATTGTCAAAGACGTGAGCTGTGTTGCCGAGGACACGACCCGTGCCACAGAAGAAGCGACCCGAGCTGAACCGAGGGGATGGAAGGTGGACGCGACCCGAAATAAAGACGTTGGTCCCGTGACCCGTGCTAGGGCTAGTGAGGATGAAACCTTGACCCTACCAGCAGGTCTTGTGACCCAAGCTAAAGCTAAGAAGCTCAAGGAGGTGATCGTCGGTATTCTCACGGCCGTTCAAGTTCAAGATGAATATTTGAGTCCACAAAAAAATTCCAACATCCGCATTATACTTCAAGCCGAGGCAAAACTCGCAATGATCAACAATTAGGGTAAGTGTTTCGTGTGTGCTCTTTTCCCACCGTTGGTTTTGTCCAACGTGGTTTTCCAACGGCGGGTTTTTAACGAGGCCACGACTCACTTCCATTTCCTAATTGTTGATCCGAGACTTCATACGTTAATCGTATCGAAGTAACCTATCTTATGATTATATTTTATTTTGGATTTGGATATTTTAGTTTATTTAATTTGAGCCTTATATGGCTTCTAAGCATTTAATGTCCCTTAAAGCCTTGCATGACTTCCTTTCACTACTTATGGCCGGCCATGGATGTGTAGATGAACAAGTTTGAATTTTGAATTTTATCTTTGAATTTCTCCTTTAGATTTCTTCTTTTTTGGTGAGTAATATCCAACAAGTGTTGGTGTGTAATATCCAACAAATCATTCGTTCTTCGTAGGTGCCTCATATCCTCGAAGACGAGCCGGTACATCGAGAGCTTTTCCGCAACTCTCGTGTGACCATTCACCCCACACGCCTTGTGTAAGGAGTCTTCCGACTCGACTGCAGCAAGGACTATCCTTCCTACCTTCGTTCTAGAGTGTCGTTCCAGCGAGGATTGCGTCAAGTGGTATCAGAGCTTGCTCTAGAAAAGGTTGGTTCATTTTCGGCTATTTGGGTGTTCTTAGACCGTAGTTAGAATTGAAACGCGTGTAGTTTATGTTCGTTGCTAAGTATAGTGTGTGTCACGACTCTTGGTTGCTCGTACGTTATTTGTTTCGCTTGTGGGCTGCTTCGGTGTGCAGGTTGTCCATGAGTTGTTGCGTTTGAAATCATCAACGCAATGGGAGATAAAGGTACAGAAACCAGACGAGTAAACGGGAGGTTGATTGAGGCTCTTGCAGCTCGACTGAAGCAAAGCCTTAACAACAAAATGGAGGAGTTTCGGCAAGAGTTTCGTCATGAAACTCAGAGCTGACCAAGAGACAATCCTACTTTCCAACAATGAGAAAGGAATCAATATGAGGAGGACAACAACTATTACGAATGAGGCAGTTCATCATCGTTTTGAAGTAGTCAAAGGAGATGTCGAGGAATGCGGGAACATCGAAACGACCCGAGGGATGAAATTGCTGGTCTTAAGCTCAAAATCCCTCCGTTTCACGACAAGGCCAATCTGAACACCTACCTATAATGGGAGAAGAAGATCGAACTCGTGTTTGGTTGTCAACACTACACTGAGGCAAAGAAGGTTCGGGTTGCTGCCACGGAGTTCTACGATTATGCCTTGAGTTGGTGGGAACAACTCGTGACTTCTAGGCGTCATAATGGAGAGGAGCCAATAGAGACGTGGCTGGAAATGAAGGCCATCATGCGCAAGCGGTTTGTTCCAAGTCATCATCACCGAGAGATACATAGAAGACTAAGGAAACTTACCCAAGGGAACCGAACATTGGAGGAGTATTATCAAGAGATGGAGTTGTTGATGTTGTGGGCTGATATCTCGGAGGATAGAGAGGCAATAATGTCTCGTTTCTTCGGAGGCTTGAATATGGAAATTCAGGACAGCTTGGAGATGCAACACTACGTGGAAATCGAAGAGATGCTCCATAAGGCGATATTAATCGAACAACACCTCCAGCGAAGAAGGAGCTCTCGTTCTAATGTTGGGGCTGGAAAATACAGTCATCAACAAGAGGAAAAACCGATCTATCCAAGGAGAGACAAATCTGTTCCAGCGAACCGAGACGCAATCAAAGTGGTTCCAACGGCACCACGAGATAAAGGAAAGACCGAGGCAACTACCTTGAAGGCTCGGGACGTGAAATGCTTCAAGTGTCATGGAAAGGGACACTATGCAAGTGAATGCACGAACAAGAGAGTCATGATCATTCATGATGACGACAGTTCGAATCCAAAGACGAAGCAACTGAAAACTCGCACGAAACATATGAGAAAGAACCGGCGAAAAGAGAGTTGTTGGTAGCCCGACAATCATTGAGCGTACAGCCTAAGTCCGACGAACAAGAACAACGAGAAAACTTATTCACACCCGCTGCCTTGTTCATGGAAAGGTGTGTAGCGTAATTATAGACGGAGAAAGTTGCACGAACCTTGCAAGCGCTACCATGGTTCAAAAACTCGGGTTGAAGGTCGAAAAGCACCCGAGGCCGTATAAACTCCAGTGGCTTAACGAAATTGGCGAGATGAATGTGACCAGCCAAGTGACCATGCCTATTTCCATTGGCAAATACGAGGATGAAATCTTGCATGACGTTCTTCCAATGGAGGCGAGCCATATCCTTTTCGGTAGACCGTGGCAATCGGATCGCAAGGTAAAACATGACAGTTTTACTAACAAAAAATATTTTGAGTTTAATGGCAGGAAAACCATTCTTATTCCTTTGACGTCAAAGGAATTTCAGCAAGATCAAATGTACTTAAAACAGCAAGGAGAACGCGTACTTAAGTCTTCGAACTTCTACGCGAGATCGGGTGAGATCAATAAATCTCTTCACTCTAATCAATCCGTATTATTATTCATGCTTAAGGAAGCTCTTTCGTGCTTCACTAACCTTGCACTGGTGCTGACGAGTGAGATTACATCGTTATTGCAGGATTATGGAGATGTCTTTCTCGAAGACAACCCCAAGGGATTGCCCCTGATACGCGACATTGAACATCAAATCGACTTCGTTCCTGGAGCTGTACTACCAAACTGGCCAGCCTACCGAACCAATCCGGTGGAGACCAAGAAGCTGCAAAGGCAAGTGGAGGAGCTCATGGCCAAGGGACACATTCGAGAAAGCATGAGCCCATGCGCCGTACCTGTTCTACTCGTGCCAAAGAAAGATGGCAGCTGGTGCATGTGTGTTGATTGTCGCGCAATCAACAACATCACGATGAAGTATCGACATCCTATTCCTAAATTAGACGATATGCTTGATGAATTACATGGAAGTAGGATATTTTCTAAAATCGATCTTAAAAGTGGTTATCATCAAATTAGGATGAAAGAAGGTGACGAATGGAAAACGGCATTAAAAACTAAACATGTATTATCTGAGTGGTTAGTAATGCCTTTTGGATTGACAAATGCACCTAGTACTTTCATGCACCTAAGGAACCATGTTCTTCGAGAGTATATAGGTAGATTTTTAGTGGTCTACTTTGATGACATATTAGTTTACAATAAAAACATAGAAGAACATGTTGGTCACCTAGAGTCGGTCCTAAAGGTACTTAGAAAGGAAGAACTCTATACAAACCTCAAGAAATGTACCTTTTGTACGAAAAACGTCATGTTTCTAGGTTTTGTTGTAAGTGCAGATGGCATAAAGGTGGACGAAAAAAAAGGTTAAAGCCATTCGGGAATGGCCAAACCTAAAGACCGTCGGGGAAGTCTGAAGCTTCCATGGACTCGCGGGGTTCTATCGCCGGTTTGTAAAGGACTTTAGCACTTTGGCCTCTCCTCTCACCGAAGTCATCAAGAAAAATGTTGGATTCAAGTGGGGAGAAGCACAAGAGGCAGCGTTCCAAACGCTAAAAGAGAAGCTTACTCATGATCCTTTATGTATTTTACCGTATTGAAATCGAATGTGATGCGTCTGGTGTAGGAATTGGTGCAACCTTGATGCAGGAACGGGAATCATTTGCTTATTTCAGCATGAAGCTTGGAGGCGCAACCCTCCACTATGCCACATACGACAAGGAGCTTTACGCGCTTGTGAGAGTGTTGCAAACGTGGCAGCATCACTTATGGCGTTTTCGAGCCTGGAGGCGAATGATTTTTAAGCTCGACAATCAAGTATGGATCCATTTTGGAAAAGAGCGATTCCCAAACAAGAGAAAACCAAAATTGATGCCCTGAATTAGCGGACCCTTCATAGTAACCAGAAGAATCAGCAACAACAACTCGACTTGCAAGGTAGGTATAAGATGAGCCCCAGCTTTAATGTTATTGACTTGGTGACTTTTGTCACTGATCAAATGGATTTGCGGAAAAATCCTTTTCAAGTGGGAGGGTATGATATGATCATGGACAATGTCGAGGACGCAACCCGAGTCGTGGCCAATGAAGACGACGTGACTCGTGCTGAGGAGGACGCGACCCGGGATGAGGAGGATACAACCCGTACTGAGGAGGATGCGACCCATGCTGAGGAGGACGTGAACTCCATTGTCAAAGATGCGACTTGTTGCCGAGGACGTGATCCGCGCCGCAACAGACGCGACCCGTGCCGTAGAAGAAGCAACCCGAGCTTAACCGAAGGGACGGAAGGTGGATGCGACCCGGAAGAAGGACGTTGG
Source organism: Gynandropsis gynandra (assembly GCA_036759665.1). Taxonomy (NCBI): domain Eukaryota; kingdom Viridiplantae; phylum Streptophyta; class Magnoliopsida; order Brassicales; family Cleomaceae; genus Gynandropsis; species Gynandropsis gynandra. The sequence goes on from CM071864.1 coordinate 13,095,952, forward strand.
TCCCATGACCCGTGCTAGGGCTAGAGAGGAGGAAGCCTTGACCCTACCAGTAGGTCCTGTGACCCGAGCTAAAGCTAAGAAGCTCAAGGAGGCAATCGTTGGGATTCTCATGGTCATTCAAGTTCAAGACGAATACTCGAGTCCTCTAGAAAATTCCAACATCCGCATTATACTTCAAGTCGAAGCACAACTCGCAATGATCAACAATTAGGGTAAGTGTTTTGTGTGTGCTCTTTTCCCACCGTTGGTTTTGTCCCACGTGGTTTTCCAACGGCCGGTTTTTAACGAGGTCACGACTCACTTCCGTTTCCTAATTGTTGTTCTGAGGCTTCATACGTAAATCGTATCAAATTAACCTATCTTACGATTATATTTTCTTTTGAATTTGGATATTTTAGTTCATTTAATTTGAGCCTGCATGGCTTCTAAGCATTTAATGTTCCTTAAAGCCTTGCATGGCTTCCTTTGACTACTTATGGCCGGTCATGGATGTGTAGATGAACAAGTTTGATTTTTGAATTTTATCTTTGAAATTCTCTTTGAGAATTCTTCTTTTTTGGTGAGTAATATCCAGCAAGTGTTGGTGTGTTATATCCAAAAAATCGTTCGTTCTTTGTAGGTGCGTCATATCCTCGAAGACGAGCCGGTAATCAAGAGCTTTTCCGCAACTCTCGTGTGACCTTTCACCCCACACGCCTTGTGTAAGGACTGTTCCGACTTGGCTGCAGCAAAGACTATCCTTCCTACCTTCATTCTAGAGTGTCGTGTTAGCGAGGATCACGTAAAAATGTGAAACGGGAAATAAACAAGCTCAGTCACTATGCACTGGCGTGGTGGAATCAACTCATGCTTTCTCGAAGGCGTCTTAGAGATCATGCTATCACCATTTGGGATAAGATATGCATTGTCATGCGATGTTTATATTTACCTTCTCACCATCATCAAGAGGTCAATCAATGTCTAAGGCGATTGGTGCAAGTTAGTAGAAGCGTACAAGACCACTACAAGGAGATGGACTTCCTAATGATTCTGGCAAACATCAAGAAAGATCAAAAGGGTTAAAATGGATTGGTTTCTAAGTCGTCTCAACCCTAATATATATATATAAATATATATATATATATATATATATATATATATTTGTGTGGAAACTCACCATTATGTGGACATAGATGATTTGTTGCATATGGCAATAACGATCGAGAAACAATGGAAAAAAGGAAAAAACATTCTATAGGTGAGATAACTCTTCTAACTATCAGCCTAAAGCTAATCGGTTTGACAACCGAATATATGACACAAAGCTGAGCAAATAGTGGAGGCACCACAATCTATGGGTGTCCCATCGCCTGTAAACCTATTGATTTAGGACTTCTATGAGCTTAAATCGAAAATATATCCCATAAATTTTGCTGGACGATCTACAAAAGGCATAATATCAGATATACCCGCATAGGGCTAAACCGCTTCAAAAATACCTTTCCCTAAAATAATTATTAAATCGGAAAAAAACTGAAGAAAAGACAAATTTGCCCTTAATGTTCGCACGTGAAAAAACCCACGTTCTGCAGTTTTTCGACGTGAAAAACCGTGAAATGCAAGAAAGCCGAACAGTTTTTCAACGTGAAACATGTTTCAAAGTTTATACCAAGAAAGAATAAGCGATGTCGAACTTGAGAGGGATCGATTTGAAGTTGGCAAGAACGAAAATGGCTAGAATCAGCACCAGTAGTGAAGAAGAGAGCACGAGTCAATCTTCAATGGCGTCAATAAGTGTAAGTAGATCGATTTCTAGGGTTTTGCAAGCTTTCGAGTCACAAAATGGTTTAATAATTTGAAATGGGCGAGTGTCAGTGTATCGGTTGAGTCGCAAGGGTTGCAGGGGTTGCATGACCATCTTCGAATCAGTTAGGTAGTTGAGTCGCAAGGGTCACAAAAGTTGCATGACAATCTTCGATTCAGTGAGTCGGTTGTCTCAGTGAGTGGGATGGGTCAAAATGGTCGTTTGAGAGGCGTGGGTCGCTTGATATTGTGCCCCATGGGTCGGTTGAGTCTCAGTGAGTCGGTTGAGTATCGCATAGTGTCTGAGGGTCTTTTGAGTCGCATGGGTCGCACGGGTCAGTTGAGTCGCATGGGTCGCTTAAGTCGGTAGAAGTATAAAGTATTCTTAATTGGTCATTTTGCAGGTGGCACCAAAGCCGAAGTTTGTGTATGAATTCAAACACATGGACAGAATGCCAAAGATCACCACCAAGTGTTATCCTCACGAGAGAATAACGACGTTGAGAGGAATCTTAGATGAACACAAGTTGCATTACTTCGAGATGGAGTCACAATTTAGGCATTTATTCCATTTACAATATGACTCCGCATTGATGAAGGTTCAAATGTCTATCCTACTAAATCACTCCGTGATTACACGGGACAAGACGGAGTTGTGGTTCGTCATAAACGACATTCCCATCCGATACTCTATAGTGGAGCACGCACTAATTTCCGGATTGAAATGCGGACCATATCCCAAAGGATGGGAGTCGATAAGGGGTATCACATTCAGGCTGAAGAATTTCGGCCGTGGGAAGGTGACCCCAGAACAAGTCAGTGAAAAGCTTGTGAAGGCGAAGAATTCCGACGACCGGAAGAGGTTCGCAACTTTGATGTTGTTGGCGCAAGTTATGGCTCACAAGCCTTCAGCAGAAAACTCTATCAGCCATGATCTCATTGACACGGTTGATGACTTGGAATTTTTTAAGGCTTTCCATGGGGTCGTTACACATTCGAGAAGACTGTGGATACTTGCCGCAAGCACGTTAGCGGGGAATCGCCGAAACCAAAATGGTATTGTGGCAGTTTCATGATTCCACTAATGGTAAGTTGTATATATTATTTGAATAACTTGAATGTTTTCGTACTTTTTGCATTCTTATCATTTTGTTTTAATGTTTTAGTTACTTCTATTCGAAACCATCCTTAGTTTGAACGGAAAGGGATGGTATGTTGAGGTTACGGATGCGCATCAATCATGCCCAAGAATGTGCTAGAAGATGGTTAAATCCAGTTTTACCCGAAGTATGTAGATGTGATAAGGCAGATTGGAGATTCTAAGGTAAAAATTACACAAGGGTCACAAGGGAAACAAGGGTCACATAAATAATAATGGTTATTTTTTTGTTTTTCAGGATATTCTAAGTATTCTTCGTGCTGAACACGAAGAGGAAGCTTTACTTTCTAATCTGGAGGATAATGAGGGATGTGACGATCCCGATGTTCAGTATGGATGGAACATCTTCGTAGAAATCCGAAGGGTATTTGTTGGGAGGATATCCGTAAGCAAGAACTGTTGACACGAAAAGCAGCTCTTCGTGATAAAAAAAAGGGAAAGAAAAAGGGTCTAAGAGGAATGAGAGCGTGAGTGGAAAAATAATAGAGGTCCAAGATGATGCTGATGCTGATGCTGCAGTCCCTCTGACACTAGAGCAGAAATTAATAGGGGAAAGAAGGAAGTCGGAGAAAAGAATCATCAACGCCATAAGACACCTTCTAAGGGATGTCGAGATTCATATGCCTAATCCAAAATTAAAGGCTGTCGAGAAAGTTGTGATCACCGTAAACCAATCTTCCGACACTATTAGTGATTATGTTTTTGAATTCCTTCGATGTCCAAATCCGGTGTCAAGAAAAGAGCCAAGCGAAGAGCCGAATGACTCTAGAGATGGTTCATAAGAGGATTTGGCAAACATTGCTTCTGATGGAGTTCCACCAAGTAAGTAATATTTAGTGAAAAGGTCATTTGAGTGTCAATTTCCATCGAGAGTCGGCATAGTTCGCAAGAGTCGGATCGGTCGCAGGGACATATAAGTCGTAGGGTCGCATAAGTCGCAGGGTCGTTAGAGTCGGATGGGTCGCATGGGTTTCATATGTCCCATGGGTCACTAGGTCGCTAAAGTCGAATGGGTCGCATGGATCGCATGTGTTACATAATCAATGTAACGAACGATGAGTCTAATGAATGAATTAATTTTATGCAAATGCTTCAGTGCGTCTTGTCGAAGAGGTGCACACTAAAGATACTTTAGTGGGTCCTGTCGATGATGTCGCCGACAAGGTTCTTGCCAAGGATACTCCAGCAGTGGGTCCTGTCAAAGAGGTCGCCGCTATTGTCGAAGTATCACCAAGTAAGTACGGTCATTTGAGTCATAGAGGTCGCATTGGTCACATTGGTCGCATGGCTCGCATGGCTCGCATAGGTCACATAGGTCGCATGGTCGCATATGTCGCATTGGTCGCATGGGTTACATAGGTCGCATTGGTCGCCATTAGTTTAATGAAGTAAATTTTATGCAGGTGCTAGACCTTATCGAAGGAGTCTGCGCCATATGTTGAACCTCCACCGGTGAAAAGAGCAAGAACAGTGCGAGGGAGAGGGCGAGGGAAAGATATTGGTGGAGTCCATGAATCTGAAAAGAAGGTTGTTCAAGAACCTGAAAAAAGGTGGTTCAAGAACCTGAAGGGGAAGAGGAGTTTGTGTGGAATCCCAAAGGAATAGTAAAGGGCTTGATAACCCGATTTCCTTCCTTCCTTGACGCAAGTGGTGAAAAGTTGACTAATCTATATTTGTTCCTGAAGACATCTCGACATGAGCGGTGGTGGAAATCTAAGCTAGATATTCCCCGGGGGCCAAAGTATTAGGAGACTATATTAAAGGCCAACGACCCATGCGACCCATGTGGACATTGCAACCCTTGCGACCCATGTGGACATTGCGATCCTTCTGGCCATTGCGACCATTGCGACCCATTTGTCCATTTCGACCCTTTCGGCTAGTCTTTTCAATGTCAGACTACTGGGTTTTCCAGGTGCTAGCTATGCTTTTTATTTTACCAATGCCACATTCAAGACCATTGTGACACGTCTCTGTTACCCCTATATTAAAAGGTTCATCAAATTTTCTAAGTCTCACCATAACACCCATTTGAGATGAGAATGAATCGGGAGAATCCCATCTCTCTCCTCTCTTCATCTAAGTCTCTAACCCTAAATTCTCTGAAAAATCCTTGTTACCTTTGTGACCCTTTTGACCTTCGTCACGAAGTTCACATGGTGGACGCATGGCATCGTGTTGTCTATTTGTTACTCAAGGTCTTGGTAATCGTCGGATTCGGTCTCTATGCAGATACATACAACTACTTACAATCTGGATGGAGGACTTTGTGTTGTATCTGCACTACATAAGGTCCTGGTAATCGGCAGACTCAGACATCAAGCTGTATCTGCTTTACCTAAGGTCACGGTTGGAGGTCAACTTGGAGAAGGCGTTGAGTCACACACGACTCCTTTTACGGGGGAGGGCTCCGATGTGTCTCTAAAGTCGGAAAATTTGACCTTTGTGACCTTTTGAGACCTTATGTAACCTTTTTTTTCCTTTTTGTTCTACTTTTTTCTTTCCTTTTCTTGAACTTTTTTCTTGCCTTTTTTTCTTGAACTTTTTTCTTGCCTTTTTTTAACCGTTGTGACCTTTGAGACCTTACCTAACCTTATGTAATTTTTTTGTAACTTTTGTGACCTTTGTAACCTTTGTGGCCTTATGTAATCAATATTTAAACGTTTAAAATGTATTATTTTGCATCTATTGTTCGTAAGGTTATGACCCATCCGACTCATGCGACCCAATATGACCCGTTATGCGACCCTCAATCGGATTAAATTAGAATCAAGTTTAAACGGGAACCCATCCGACGCATGCGACCTCATGCGACCACATATGAACATGTACGACTTATGCGACCTATACGACTCATGTGACTTGTGGTTTTGCTGTCAGACTCATGTCATCCAACCCATGTGACCCTTCCGACCCATCTGACCCTTCCTACCCATGTGACTTGTCATTTTGCTGTCAGACTCCTCCTGTCTTTGGACCCATGTGACCCTTCCGACCCATGTCTATAAGTTAACGTCTACGTCTCTTCTTTTAGTATGTGTATCTAACCCCAATTTCTATGAAAAATCTGTTTTACCTTTGTGACCTCCGTGCCGCAGTCACCATTGTCGACCCAGTCTCTATGCAGTCACTGACGAGTTGCGGGGGTGTCTTAGGTAACGGTGTTGGGTCACTCATGAAATGTGGCTGGAAGACGAATTACATGGCAGGAGATAACTGTGGACTGCAATACCAAACAAGAAGAATGCAGAAGACACAGAGACGAACTGCGACCAAGCGACCCATGCGACCCTCGATTGGCATTAACTAATTTGATGTTGTAAATGTATTGTTTTGATTGGTTTTTGTCATTTTATCATTATAAACTAGTAAATTCGTCAATTTCACATCTATTGATTCATATATGCGACCAAGCGACCCATGCCATTATCAATATATTTGAGTTGTATTTGTCTAATTTAGAATCAATATAGATAATAATATAAATAATATCTACATTTGAACAAAATGTTACATGTATTGTTTAATCATCCAACGAGTTCTTAAAACACTCCTATCACTTTTGTGACACATGCATTGGCTTTACACAACTCAACTAGGTACACATGGGTCATAATCTGTTTTAACCGTTGATTGACGTTGTAGATGTATTGTTTTGACTGTTTTTTGTGATTTTATCATCATAAACCCGTAACTTTGTCGAGTTCGCATCTATTCATCAATATATGCGACCAAGCGACCCATGCGACCCTCAATTGGCATTAATTAGTTTGACGTTGTAGATGTATTGTTTTGATTGGTTTTTGTGATTTTATAATCATAAACCCGTAAATTCGCCGAGTTCGCATCTATTCATCAATATATGCGACCAAGCGACCCATGCGACCCTCAATTGGCATTAATTAGTTTGACATTGTAGATGTGTTGTTTTGATTTGTTTTTGTGATTTTGTCATCATAAACCCAAAAATTCGTCGAGTTCGCATCTATTAATCAATATATGCGACCAAGGGACCCATGCGACCCTCAATTGGCATTAATTAGTTTGACATTGTAGATGCATTGTTTTGATTGGTTTTTGTGATTTTATCATCATAAACCCGTAAATTTGTCGCGTTTGCATCTATTCATCAATATATGCGACCAAGCGACCCATGCGACCCTCAATTCACATTAATTAGTTTGACGTTGTAGATGTATTGTTTTGATTGGTTTTTGTGATTTTATCATCATAAACCCAAAAATTCGTCGAGTTCGTATCTATTCATCAATATATGCGACCCATGCAACCCTCAATTGGCATTAATTAGTTTGACATTGTAGATGTATTGTTAAACCATTGTTTTTATCATTTTATCATCATAAACCCGTAAATTCGTCGAGTTTGCATCTATTCATCAATTTATGCGACCAAGCGACCCATGCGACCCATGCGACCCTTTCGACCCTCAATTGGAATTAATTAGTTTGACGTTGTAGATGTATTGTTTTGATTGGTTTTTGCCATTTTATGATTATAAACTAGTAAATTCGTCGATTTTGCATCTATTAATCCATATATGCGACCAAGCGACCCATGCCATTATCAATATGCCATTGTCAATATATTTGAGTTGTATATGTCTCATTTAGAATCAATATCGATAATAATATAAATAATATCGAAATTTGAACAAAATGTTAAATGTATTGTTTAACCATCCGACGAGTTCTTAAAAGACTACTAACACTTTTGAAACACATGCATTGGTTATACACAACTCAACTAGGTACACATGGGTCATAATCTGTTTAATCGTAGATTGACGTTGTAGATGTATTGTTTTGATTGGGTTTTGTCATTTTATCATTAGAAACCCGTAAATTCTTCGAGTTCGCATCTATTGATAAAACTTGTCGTGCATGGTTTAAGTAATTTTTATCCTGACCTTTCGCCCTGAGTCGATGAAACCCTCATGGGGTTACATTGACTCTTTCCACTAATTGAAAAAATTAGTTAAAATTATAATAAAAAAATTTATGTACCTTTATCAACGTAGACTACTTCTTTAGCCTTGTGAACCTTGTTTCTTATGGGTCTTCTGTATGAGCTCCAAAACACTTAGAAGTTGACCGTATTCTTGTTGTTATAAAAATATGTCAAAAAACTATTACATTAAAAAATAAATTGAAAGCTTAAGTATTATTATTATTATACTTACCAAGTTATAAAAGACTTTCATGAACGACTTACACTAGATGTATGCATCAACGATGCCAGATATGGTGCAACGGGTGTCTTTTGGCTTCTCTTCGCTTTTTTGCTCTACTCAAGAAACTCCAAAAACCAATGCTCGACAATTGCCTTCCATATCTCGACACGGATTAAATCTGAAGGGCACTTGCTAAAGTACAGATCATTAAGTCGATTCTCTTTTTGGCTCGCGATCAATGACTTTGAATCTTTTCACAGGTTATATACCATATTATGGTATTGGGGTTTTCAATACCATTCTGCTTAAATAAATAAATTAAAATGTTAGTATAACAATAATTATAAATATAAATTAATAAATTTAAAATAATTATTTACCACAAACCCAATAAACCAATAATCTTTGGTGGCTTGTGAAGTAGACATCCAGCCCGTATACGAGCCGAGTAGAAGTGTACCTTTGGTCCTTGAATCGGACTCTGATACTAAGATGATACACACCTTGAGGTCAGAACTCGGATGCATACGGAGAATCCGTTAAACCTCTATCGCTCTAGTAGGATTTTTCGTGTCAAAGAGGATCTATTGACTAGCCTAAGGGCACTCTTCAAGAAAGTACTCCATTAACGGTGGATGATGGAGGTTGATGGTGGTTTTCAAAGCGTTTATTTGAACTAAAAAATGAGTAAACTAATTTCCGTTAATTCAAAAAAAAACCAACTAGTAGAGTCGCAATCGCCCGAAAACGCACTGAAACGCAGATTTTAAAAATCTAAAATTATGTTGCGTTACGTTTGCGTTTTGGTGCGTTTTGAATAAAATTATCAAATACCCTCATGTTTTCCCTTATCTCTTTTCTCTTTCTATTATAATTTATATTAACCATATATATATATATGCATATATATATATGTATTGTATATTTAAATATTTTTATAATTTTATAATTTTACATTTATTTCAAATATTTGAAAATTATAATTAAAAAAATATACACTAAACAACAAAATTTACATGAATTTTTATTAATAATTGTCTGTTTTGGTATTTTTGCTCAAAACGCAATCGCAATAGTTTTCTACCATTCACTTCTGGTCGCAGTCGCCGTCAAACGCAAGCACAAATGTTGCCTAGAACTAAATGATAGTGGTGCAAAGGGCTTAGATTCATAAGGTGAAATCTTTGTCTTTACGAGACAAATAGTTTTGTTTTTTTTTCTTTAGTAAAATGAATTTAGAATGTATTATTTGGATGAAAAAAATGCTTTTGGTTTTAAATATTACATGATAAATTGATTTAAAATTACACCACTATATATTCGTTTATATCATATCAATTATATCATTTTAACTCTTGGCTAACAGATATAAAAATATATATAAAGTATATTTTAGTTTTTTTAAATGCATATAATCTTACTAACGTCTCATCTGTCCTAAAATGTACTTAATTTTATTTTAAAAATTATATATATATATATATAAGGTTTGACTGGTGGAAACGCGACGTTTGTATTTGCGTCTGGCGGCGTTTCTGTCAGCGATTGACGTTTTTTGGTTTTATTTTGTCTGAATGATGGAAACGCTGCATTTGCAGGCGATTACGACTAGAAGCGAATGACAGAAAACTCTTGCGATTGCATTTTGAGCAAAAATACCAAAATAGACAATTACTAATAAAAACATTATGTAAATTATGTTGTTTAGTGTATATTTTTAAATTATAATTTTTAAACGTTTAAATAAAAATTAAATTATTAAAATAAAATAAAAATTAAATTATTAAAATATTTAAATAAAAATTAAATTATTAAAATATTTTAATATACAATACATATATATATATATATATACGATTAATATAAATTATATAGAAACTTAAAATAATTTTATCAAAACATAATCAAATATTTTCATACACCCACATATATATATATATACACATATTTATATATATTTATGATAAATATAACCTATAATAAATCATTGAAACAATATTTGAAATATATATAAAGCATAAAACATAATATCTAAAAAAGAGAGAAGGGTATTTTCGTAATTTAATTTGAAAGGCAGTGAAACACAAACGTAACGCAATATAATTCCGGACTTTGAAATTCTGTGTATCGGCGTGTTTGGGGGCGAATGCAACTCCACCAGTCTGTTTTAATGTCGTCTGTTGTCGTCAGGATACGCAGTCGCCGTGTGCGCGGGCGACTATGATTCCACCAGTCAGGGCTATATATATAATTTAGTTTATTTTTTTATTGTGTTATGTGCTACATTCATTAATTTAATATAAAATCTTAAATAAAATTGATTTATGATAAGAATATAAAAAGAAATTCTTTATGTAATAAATAATTTAATATTAATTTTCAAATTTCAAAATTAAGAATTATGTAACCATTTTATGTGGATTGAACTATAATTTTACAATGAAACAGTAATTAACTTTTGCTTACAAATGTAATTATTTTAAATTAAAGAATATCTATTTTAAAAAAATTACTAATACTTAACAAAGATTCAATTTATATATTTCTTCTTTATAAAAGTTGTGTAGTAAAAATTACACAAGCAACTGAACCGATTTATATAGATAGCAAACTTATATTTAAAATTATTTACAAGTTTTTTTAATTATCATTAGTAGTACATATATAAATTTATTTTTTTAAATACTTAAAATTTCAAAAATTAGGTTTAGATAAAAATATTTTTGAAGTTTTTTATTAATTAATCATATTTAAATCGAATTTTTAATTTAAAATACAATAACTTTAATTTAAAATATTTAAATCGAAAATATAACCATTTTAATCGTCTATTTGTTTATATCAAACAGAATTGTACACATAATTTTATATTACAATCATTACATTTGATTCAGGTCATATAAAAATACAAATTCTTGACTTTTGGTTTCTAAATTGATATCTAATGATGATTAACGTGGTGGTAGGTCACTGATTCTCCATTAACTATGGATAATGTGGTTGTCACATCAATGAATATATCAACAATTATCGATGATATGATTGTCACGTCAATTAACAAATCAATAACCATATAGCCCGAAATTGGGGCATTATCAAAAATACCCCTGTAGGGCTAAAAGACTTCAAAAATACCTTTCCCGAAAAAAAATTTCGCTTAAAAAATACCCTTACAAATGCTAAAATTCCTAAAATACCCCTGCGACCCTTCTACCCAGTTTGACCCAGTTTGACCCTGCGACCCAGTGACCCAGTACGACCCAAATCGCCGGAAACTGCCAGAAATCGCCGGAAACTGCCAGAAATCGCCGGAAACTACCAGAAATCGCCGAAAAACGGTCGAAATCGCTGAAACTCACCTACAAATCGCCGGAAATCGCCAAAAATCACCGGAAAATCGCAAAAAATGCTGGAAATCACTGAAAATGACTGAAACATTGTTGGAAATCGCTCGAAAATTGCTGCAAACCACTCAAAATAGAAGGAAATCACTCGAGAATGGAAAGAAATCACTCAAAAATTGAAGGAAATCGTTCGAAAATAGAAGGGAAACACTCGAAAATGAAAGGAAATAGCTCTCTACTTTGTTTCCCTCCTCTCAATTTTCGTTTTCCCTCTTCTCATATTTGCCTTTCCCTCTTTTGTATCTGTTTTTCATTAAGGCACATATGTCTTTTTCTCCAATTTTTTTTTCATCAGATTTAGGAGGGTAGTTTTGAAGTGTTTTAGCCCTAAGAGGGCATTTCTGATATTGTGCCCCCGAAATTAAACTTGGATTTTCCCTAAAATATTTATATCACTTTATTTTTTAATTTTGTTCTCATCTCTCTACTCTACTGTCTTTCTAACACCTCTCCAACTCTCTCTCTCTCTTCCCAACGATTTAGTAGAGGTCCAAATACTAGAGCACAATCTATGTATTTTCCATCTCTGAGCATCGTCTTCATGTGTTCAGTGAAACCCTTAAAAGCTAAGAAACTCTTATCCGTTTCATAAGATGAAAATTTCTTTGTTTTACTGTTATTCTTTGCTTTGTTTTCGTGAAAATGATCGGCTGATTATGGAAGACATAAATAGTTTTTGTGTCTACCTTCGTGCTATTCCTTCTGTCAAGACTAAGCGTTTGAACACAAACTGACTTTGACCATATTCCATAGAGAGAGAGACAAATAGATATATTAGATCTTTTTTTCTTAATCGTATTCCTAACCGATGCCTTTTCCAGTAAGATTTAACCGATTGATATTGATTCACCGACGATGAGAGAGCCAGCCCGACCGAATTTAGGCAAACCAGTGCTCAAGTCTCGCCTCAAACGGTTGTTTGATCGACCACTCACAAGCATCTTGAAGATTTCGACGCAACAGAGGTATTTTTTCGGAGAGCCGAAGAAGCCGACAAGGCTTGGGAGACCATGGTGGCTCAGCCACGTGCTTCCTCTAGGTCTACTTCATTCATGATATATAGAATAATGTGTGTATATATATATATAATGAAATCATGAATAACATATATATATATATATAATATTATATTTGGGATTGAAGAAAACGTTTCAAATTTATAGTTTTGAAATCTGTAAAACTTCTTTCTTCATGTTCTTTTTTTCAGGAATTGTTTGCATAATCGAGAAAGAGATATGAAAGAGAGAGATTGAGAGACGAAAATAGAGAACGAAATTTCATTTTTATATAAATTTTTTTTATTTTTGTAAGAATTTTTCAAATTATTTTTTAAAAGTTTCGATATCATATCTGTCTATGAGGTAATTATATCATCGATCGTTAATGGAGAATCGGTGATATGTCGTAGATGTTAATCTAATTATTATATATATATATATAATGTATATATTGTTGGGTTGCTACATCGGGTGCGAAAGCGTGTTTTACAATTCAGATTATAGATCTAGTCAAGTTCGGAATAGTTTTCGGGGTTTCAACGTCGAATGTAATTAGAAACAATTTCGATAATACATGTTGCGTTGAAATTGATGATTATCAGATGCTAGACTTGATAAGCAATTCTTCTACTCGTATCCACGCCGAAAACAGATTATGTAATCAACGATTGGTACGGTTTTTGGGAAGAACGAAAAACTGTATTCTCGTTCTTCATTTTTCTCCCTAGTTGGGATTAGGGTTTAGATTTTTCGTTAATGAATTCTGATAATGAAAACCTGTTTTCGTTTAATAAATATTATTGAACTTTTTCAATAATTAGAGTTTAAACACGTGACTATTAAAATATTACATAAGAGGCATTATACTTGCAATCTCCACTTGCCTTTACGTAATATCTCAAACAGTCAAAGTACAGGTATTTCCATACACATACTTGCCTATACATCTTATGTATTAACCCCAAAAGAAAATCAAATACAATTGCATTCTTCGGTGCTAGCGGATGAATATAATTGTATTCCACACTGATTGTCTAACAATCACAAGTAGATACCGAGACACTCGTATGCGTGTGACCTCGTAGGTTCATAACTAAACAGGTAACCAATTAGTCTCCACTAATCAACTAATCGAGGTTGGCATCTAGCAACACTCCCCTACGACCGGATAGTGTGAAGCAACATCCTTACTCATTTGAGTAATAATATTACCCAAAATGAACCAGGGTGAGGTTGACGTTAGTATTTCCTTCCATCTTTACAGCTTCTGATGCATCCTAGGCATGGTCATAACTGTCAGCCTTACAGATCATCAACTATGTCTCATGTCAATCACAACTGACTGATGAATGAACCTAAGAAACACCTTTCTTCATTCATTCAAAGCACTCTAGCCAGAGATTCGTACAGTCATTGTGATTACTGACAACTTAGAGCTCAAACTCTTACTAAGAGTTGACAAATCTCATCTTGATCAGTCACTAACTACGGAGATATCTAATTATTCCCAATATCTATTCAACTAGTACTCTAATATACTAGGTGTCCAGAATCAAAGAATAATAGATAAAATGCTAGTTACTATGTTGATCTCAGGTCTAAGGAAAAACTAACTATTTGGAGAAATCTTAATGACAGTTCATTGGTTATTTAACCATTCAGCATTTCCGCCTTTAGGTCAGTTTAGTGATCACATCATTATGTGTATCACCCACATATGTGATTTAGTAAAAGAGATCCACTAATTTCTATCAACATAGAAACTTATCACATATATGTTTTTCTTTCTCGATTACAATAGTCCGAGTAGTGATCCTACGACAAGAACAATTCAGATTAAATCATACCAAACTTGACTCTCTTTATTATGATCTCTATCATAATATCAAGTTTCAAATTTAATCTTGGACTCTATCATACACTTATGATAACTCATCAAATGAAAATAATACCATATATTTTTAAAAATAAAATCAAAGTCTAAAATATACAACTCGCTACAAGTCTATAAACTAATGCCAGCTAGTCATCTCTCTCAATCTGATCCTCAGCTTATGCTTGTCAAACTCCATTGAACCAAGCGCCTTCGTGAACAAATTTGCTGTGTTTTCCTTTCCATCCACCTTTTGGATTTGTACGTCTCCACGCGTTATGATCTCTCGTATCAGGTGATACTTTCGCAGAACATGTTTCGATTTCTGATGAGACCTTGGTTCCTTCGCCTGGGTAATAGCCCGGTGTTATCACACAATAAAGGAACGACTTCATTTATCGAAGGTACCACACTAAGTTCATCTATGAACTTTCTCATCCAAACCGCTTCTTTAGATTCTTCGCAAGCCACTATATATTCTGCTTCAGTCACCGAATCGACTATAGTAGACTGCTTGGAACTTTTCCAACTTACTGCGCCTGCATTCAGACAAAATACATAGTCTGAAATGGATCGGCTGTCATCCTTGTCTGTCGAGAAACTCGCATCACTGAATCCTTCTAACTCCAAGTTAGAATTACCATAAAGGAGGAACTTTTCCTTAGTCCTTCTTAAGTACTTAAGGATGTTCTTAACAACCTTCCAGTGTTCCTCACCAGGATCTGCCTGATATCTACTCACCACACTTAGTGCGTAGGCTATGTCAGGCCTAGTACACTTCATGGAGTACATGATGGCTCCCACTGTGCTAGCGTAGGGAAGCCGACTCATGCGTTCTCTTTCTTCCGGGGTCTTAGGACAATCCTCCCTAGAAAGAGAAATTTCAGTGCCTATCGGTAGATAGCCCTTCTTGGAACTTTCCATGTTGTATTGTCTCACGATACTGTCGATGTAAGAGAAATTTCAGTGCCTATCGGTAGATAGCCCTTCTTGGAACTTTCCATGTTGTATCGTCTCACGATACTGTCGATGTACTGGGATTGTGACAATCCAAGCAACCTCTTCGATCTATCCCTATAGATCTTTATTCCCAGAATATAGGTTGTTTCTCCTAGATCCTTCATGGAGAAGTGATATAACAATCATGACTTCGTCTCTTGCAATGCCGGAATGTCATTCCCTATAAGCAATATGTCATCCACATAAAGCACATGGAAGACAACCATGCTCTCGCTAAACTTCTTGTACACACAAGGCTCTTCATCGCATCTAACAAAATTGAACTTTTCAACTCCCTTGTTAAAGCGAATGTTCAAGCTTCGACAAGCTTGCTTGAGTCTATAAATGGACCTCTGAAGCTTGCATACCATATGACTTTGAGTTGGCAACGTGAAACCCTCAGGTTGAGTCATGAAAACCTCTTTCTGGAGCTCTCCGTTAAGGAAATTTATTTTCACGTCCATTTTCCAAATCTCATAGTCATAGTACGCCGCTATCGCAAGCAAAATCCGAATAGATTTGAGCATTGCCACAGGGGAGAACGTTTCTTCATAGTCAATTCCTTCTCGTTTATCGCTCTTGGCAACTAGATGAGCTTTATAGGTATCTACCTGCCCGTCTGCTCCAATCTTCTTCTTGTAAACCCATTTATAACCAATCGGTCTTGAAGTCTCTAAAGGATCAAGCAAAGTCCATACTTCGTTGATCTTCATAGATTCCATCTTGGATTCCATGGCTTTCCACCATTTCTCATAATCTGGGCATTGTATAGCTTCTTGGAAAGTCAACGGGTCGTCATCTCTATGACCGACCACGTCCTCTTACACCATCAGATTAAGTCTTTCAGGTGCACGTCGAGAACATGTTGACCTTCTAAAGAAAGCCTGTGTAGCAGGTTCAACCTGCACTGGGATATGCTATTGGACTTGTTCCTGAACAGGTTCCTAAATGGGCACTGTCACTTAAACATTTGAAGATGAAACCCCAGAGCCTAACAACATATCTCCCAGCCAAGATTGCTCATTTGACATCTCATGTCCATGAGCTTGTGTTGGTTCGTCGGGTTCTTGAATCTTGTCAAGAACTACTTCTCCACCATGAAATCCTTCCTCACGGAATTCCCTTTCAAGAAAGGTTGTCGTTCTTGCCACAAACACTTTGTGCTCAGATGGGTGGTAAAAATAATATCTCATAGTTTCATTTGGATAACCTATGAACCTACACCTGTCAGACCTAGCATCTAGCTTGTCTGGCTGAAGTCTCTTCACGAAGGCTGGACAACCCCAAACCTTGATGTGTCTTTGGTTTGATTTCCGTCCTTTCCTTATCTTATATGGAGTCCTAGAGACTACTTTAGTCGGAACCTTGTTTAAGATATATGCAGCTGTTTCTAAAGCATAACCCCACAGGTTTAATAAAGTCTGATTTCTCCTTTCGGACACACCATTATGCTATGGTGTTCCAGGAGAAGTCCATTGAGACAAAATCCCATTTTGCCTTAGATAATCAACAAATTCATGGCTTGAACTCTCATAGGTCCACATACATCAGTATGTATGAGTTCTAGAAATTCTGTAGCCCTCTCTCCGGTTCCACTAAATGGAGATTTGGTCATCTTACCCGTGAGACATGACTCACAAGTTGCATAAAATTCATTATCCAAATGGCCTAGAAGACCATCTTTATGAAACCTGTTTATCCTCTTCTCACCGATGTGACCATTCTACAATGCCAAAAGTACATCTGTCTTTGACGATCATCTACCTTTCTCTTATGGCCCAAAACATGCATGTTAATTGATTCTACATTAACATCAGGTGAGATATAAATTCCTTTTTGCAAATAACCATTCACACATAAATCATCACCATGATAAATAGAGCAAATGTTTTTACTGAAAACTGTTCGAATCCACGTCTATCAAGCATAGAAATAGAAATAATGTTCGAAACAAACTTAGGAACATAATAACAGTCGTCTAACAATAAAGTCTTGCCCGTAGGCATTACAAGAGAAATCGATCCCACCGCTAGAGCAGCAACACTTGCGCCATTTCCAACCTTAAGACTGAACTCTCCATTCTTAAACCTCCTAATGATCTTCAGCCCCTGGAACATATTACAAACGTTAAAACTGCTATCGGTATCTAATACCCATCAAGATGAATCAATGGTAGTTAAGGAAACCATGAAAACATTTTCCATGAAAATCTTACCTTGTTTCTTGCCCTTGAGAGATTGTAGGTATTCCTTGCAGTTCCTCTTCGAATGTCCTTTCTTCTTGCAGAAGAAACACTCAGCATCTGATTGGTCGGCCTTGGTGGCGCCACCCTTTCCCTTCGTGTAGCATACCAGTCTTAGGCACGCTCTGCCTAGTCTTGGGTCTCTTCTTGCCCTTCCTCTTCTGCTGAGAGGATTGCCCAACCATCATCACCCATCTTGATCCCCTCTTCCTTATGGACATCTGCTTCTCATACTCAGTGAGCATGTTGTGTATCTCATGCAACTCGACGTCCAACTTGTTCATGTTGTAGTTAACCACGAACAGGGAGAAGGACTTCGGAAGTGAGTGCAAGATCATCTCTTGATGCATCTCCTTTGCATAAGGTACACCCCAGCTTCTCAAGTTGTTCTATCAGACTAATCATCCGTACAACATGGGGTCCCACAGGAGAGTGCCTCACTCAGAGCGGACATGAACAAAGTCCCCGACAACTTGGACCTTGTCATCCGACTATGCTCACCAAACATCTTCTTAAGATGCTCGATGATCTGCTTAGCATCCATATGCTCGTGTTGCTTATGGAGTTTGCCACTCATTGACGCCAGGATGAGACACTTCACAGTGATGCACTTCTCCTCGTACTTGGTGTATTCACTAAAAGCTTCATCATTCGATGGATCTGACACTGGAAGAGCTGGTTTGTCGATCACATCGATCAGCTTCTCATGTGTTAGCACCATGCACAAATTGCGTTGCCATTCGTCAAAGTTTTCACCAACCAGCTTGTTGGTCTCGAGGATTGGATGCAAGTTGAATTGAGACATTCTCAAGAGATCTGAAAAGAAAGGAAAATTTAACAGCAGAGAGTTAAACATCGTAAATATCATAAAGACATGGACTTCATCTAAATGATATTTTTCGCTAATCAACGTTACAATAACATTAGAAATCTTATTTCTCATTCGAATTAATCTATACCTATATGCTTGAGCCCCTTGGTAGTTGACGTGTGGAAACGCGAGTTATAATTAACCTAGTCCACTTCACCGCAAGTATACGGATCTTGTAGTACCAGGGTCGATCTCAGGGACTAATACAGCTAAACTAAGAATGAAACTAAACTAAGACGAGAGGTGATAAGAGGGGATATGGTCCTAATTTACCTAAAGCTATCCTAATGGTGACAACGAAACTAGGGTAAGTGTGAAACTAGATATGATGAATACTACGGGTGTACGGGATACCGGGAATTGCATAGTAGAACGACTAAGGATCATAGATCTATAACCTACTCTTGACAACGGGAAATTCATGCTCTACGGTGAGGAGTGATTCTTCCGAGCCTAAACCTCCTAACCATGGATACATGCAACCCTACCTTCCAGCAGTGATTAACATATACCATGGCAGCTTTATGACCGCAATCACTATCCCTAAGATGGCTAACCGACCGGTCAGATTCTCATTAGCCAAAGCTTAATCTACTACTTAGCGGACCGGATTCGTTCCTTAACCTTCCAGCAAGGTTCGAGATCCTATGTTGTTGAGCGGTCAGCACTAACGTAAGAATGATATTGCTAAGCGTAGAACCATAAATCAAGAGTAAAAATCATAAAACTAAGCATTAAAGTGAATCGGTGCTTCTCTTCTTCTCCGATGCCTCCTGAGCCTTTCCAGATGTTTTTCCAGTCCTTTCTTGCCCTGTTCGTCCCCCCCTTTGCCCTAGATCCATTCAGTTCTCTTTATTCGCTCGTTTGAAACTTAGATCTAGGTTGTTGCGAAGTTCGCGGCCCGCTCGGGCACAGACATTACCCGGTCGGGTATAGGCAGCCCGACCGTGTTGATTCGTGGACCCGATCGGGTGAATGTCGCCCGATCGCGTGACTTAGCGGACCCGAGTCGCGTAAACTTACGGGGCTGAAGGATGGTTAGTTACCCGAGCGGGTGTTCATCTTGCGCCCGATCGGGAGGTGATCACCCGCTCCTCTTTGCTCATGTGTCCCGGGC